>CM067060.1:49970483-50570483 GCA_033980235.1 Diadema setosum
TACAGGTATGCGTATATAGCTTATCAAAATGGGAAAACAGTAATATCACCAGCACGCAGAAAGTGAGAGAATATGTAGTTAAAGGCCGTGTCACACCATTCCGGGCAAGCTACGCGGGCTTGTGGCGAGGAGGTAGTTTCCAGCACGTAGAAGATTTTCAGCGGGCGAACAAGAATGTTTGCAATTTTCATTCATGCCTTGTCATACCGTACGGAGGAAGTTTTGAGGCTTGACTTGCGGGGAAACAAATTTACTCCCCGGAGCTCTCCGCAGTTGGTCCGCACCTGACAGTATCTAGCGCGTGGTCTTTGCAAGTCGCACGCAAGGCTTGCCCGGAAAGGTGTGACACGGCCTTCATATCAATATATGATGATGATGATGATGATGAACCATATTCATAAATAAGAATGAATTTTGGACGTGTTTAGCACAATAACATGCTCCCTTCACATGTGCTCTACTGGTTACAGTTCGTTTTTCCGAAGGTTCGTTATTCCGAAGGATCTTTGTTCCGAAGTTCGTTATTCCGAAGATTCGTTATTCCGAAAGTTCGTTAATCCGAAAATGAAATAAGGTTTGTTATTCCGAAGGTTCATCAATCCGAAAATGAAATAAGGTTCGTTATTCCGAAGGTTCGTTTATCCAAAACTGAAATAAGGCTCGTTGTTCCGAATATTCGCTCTATACGGACCCTATTTTATTTTCGGATCAACGAACCTTCGGAATGACGAACCCTATTTCATATTCGGATTAACGAACCTTCGGAATAGCGAACCCTATTTTATTTTCGATTTAACGAACCTTCGGAATAACGCCACGAAATAATGTTCGGAGTAATGACCCTTTTTCATTTCGGAATAACGAGCCTCGAGGTATAGGGAATTTGTATGTTTCGGATTAACGAACCTTCGGAATAACGAACGTCCTACCTCCTCTGGCTCCCTGATGACGTAGAGGGTAATACCCCCGATGGCCAACGGACCGACATAGGCACCGAAATCTGTACAGAGCTTTAGGAAAGCACCAGCGAGCATCCGAGGCCAGTATGTCGTGACGTACACCCGGGCCAGACTTGGTTCAACTCCTTTGGCCTTGGCACGTTTCTATGGAAACAGAAAAAAGCATGCCCAATATTTCCCAGACGGCATCGTTACATCAGCTGATTTCAATATTTGGTGTATACACTGTATTTGCAATCTTTTTCTTTGTTTTTGTTTTGTGTTGTCTGCCGTGTTTGTCATGTTGTTCTTTAAATCTGCATAAATCTAAACTGCAATAAGAGGGACTTGCGGCACATATAACACATAATTTTAAAGTTGCGGGTAACTTATATCTTTCACACATTGTGATTATCCTTTAACACGACTTGTGTCAAAGTGCGCATCCAACCATCAGATTATTTTGATCAATTTTCCACGATCAAATCTGCGCATCTAACCCATGGGATACATGGAAACTTACTACTTCTCTCTGCAGATTTCTCTTGAACCGCAAGTGGTTGTATTCAGCCGTGTGCACAGTCGAGATGGTACCGAGGTCATCGACCTCCAGAGGCTTTTTGAAACCCAGGATGAACATCCAGTTCAGCCACCAGTGCATGAGTTGAGACATAAGGTTGACATAGAGCTCCATGTAATACATAGATTCCTTCTTTAGATCTTCGGGGTATTCCTGAATCAGGGTCGTGTCGTTGAAAATCCCGAAAATCTGCGATTTTGGCAAAGAGAACATTTGTTGCTTAGTAACCGTCGACGTCAGTGAAATCTGGTCTTCGTCACATTTGTGATCACCGCTAAATTTTGTGAGTGTCTTCTCCCGTCCCCGCTCTTACAACAGCATATCAATTTCTGGATACCACATGTTTCTCACATTTCATACTTCGAGAATTGAAAATTTTTGCTTGTTGTACCATCAGCCAGACCAACACCACCACCAAAAAAAACAAACAAACAACAAAATGTTACCTAATCTAATTCTCGTGTTATGACGTCATTTTTTATTTAAGAAGTCCCATCCTTGAATTTAAGGAAAGATGGAACTGGACACCTACCATGATTGAGATAAATATGATCTCCAGTAAGAGAAAGACGCTGTAGACGACGATGAGAATGATTGTGATGTCATAGATGGTGATATGGACGTCATTGAGCTCCTGGTAGTTGAGATATTCGAGCTGGAGTCCCATGGTTGCCAAGGACGCCACCCAATATAAGAGAAGAAACCAGGACATATGCCGCGAGCGCCATTGCTCCATCTTAGTAAAGTACAACAGCGACATCAGACTCCCGAAGAAAGATGATATTCCTGCCCAATTGAAATTGCCACGAAAATCAAAGAAACCAGAAACACTCGCTTTTACCTTTTCTATATATCTATAAACAAGGTGATGAGTATGATTTTACATCCATATTTCTTAAACTTCTTACTTGTTTCCTTATCGTTATCGATAAAAACAGATTCAAAGTGTCGCTTTCTTGAAAATTGCAGTCTTGTTGGATGTAAAGATGCAACTGATGCAACTTCTCTAGAAACTAATACTGTATCTATACAAACAAATAAACAACAAATAAACACACACACACACACACACACACACATATATATATATATATATATATATATATATATATATATATATATATATATATATATATACATGAGATTTTACTTATAAAATTAATCATCACAGAATGATGCACATGGTATGTTATACACACTTGGAAAATTTATTCTTCTTTATCACAGTCTTGTTCCAAAAGTGTAGTTAAACAGCAGACCTGAAGTTAGAAGTAATAAGATAGATCAAATGTGATTGTTATGAGAAAGTCCTTATTACAATATTGTGATTAACCTCTTGGTGTGGAAAGGAGTTGTTTTGAGTGGCCTCCAGCGGGTCTAAATGTGTCAGTAATGCCACAATATCAGACTTCTCCAAATCTGTTCTATTTCTGAGCACTCCCAATCAAGTACGGGGTTCGACCAAATTCAGCATTTTACGGTTCAGTGTTAACCCTAATCCCACCGGGTTTTTGGAGGGACTTGAAACCAGATCTCGGTCGTGGATCGCGCGATCCTCACGAAAATAGGCACTAAGGTAGAGGCCAATGTAACTACAAGACCGTATAGTTCGATTTTTCAAATTTTTGATTTGTCTATTTTATATTAATTCATTTATGTTAATTTATGCAAAAAAAATTCTTTTGGCCTATAAATAAAAAAATAAAGCTCCAAGACTTCTAATTTTTAGTGAGCATATTCTTTTTAATATCCTCAACATCACGCGTTGCGGAATAATCACGCGAAACGTGGGGAAGGGGGGGGGGGCAAAATGCCCCCCCCCCCCCCTTGTGGGAATAGGGTTTAAGGTCGTGGAGTAAACATAAAATTTAGAAATAACACTTTTTATAGATAAATAAATGAAGTGGCGGGCCGATAACACCAACACTCAGTAATGCATAATCATGAAGGATGGGGGGGGGGGGGGGTGAGGTTACTAGTAGAAGTAGGTGACCACCCTCTTATGGTGGTATATGGTTCTACCAACCTGTAAGGTAGAGATGTGGCTGTGTTGGCTGCTGGATATAGGTGCTGTCTGTGAGAATACCCTCAGCTATGGACGCCACTGATATGACAGCTAGCACGAATGATAGGAGCCAACGTGGGGCATGGGTGGGGTAGCGGAGGAGAAAATGACCCTCCCGTTCTCTGAAACCAATTATAATTATGATCATGATAAGAACATTATAAGTGTAAAACATTTGTACGTAGTAATTATGCTCTTCTGTGCTGCAAAAGCTTCGAATGTGGGTGACAATAATGCGCAGTTAAATGAAAACGGTATGTTATAAGTCTTGATTTCAAGAGTGCTTCAGTTGGGGATATCCTGATTTCTGATAATATAATAATAATATATCAATTTATAAAGCGCAAAACCTATAGACATATATTCTTCTGCGCTGCAAAAGCTTCTGATGTGCTTGATAATAACGAACAGTTAAATGAAAAGATGTGATGATTAATCATTCCAAATTTTAGACAGACAAGAAGTACTTCCATGATTTTTTTTTTCTGTTGCAAATAAAGGTGTCACAGTCGAACGATTGATGATATTCTTCTTTGACTGAGAACCATAATTAAAATGGTGTATTCAGATTCATTCTTACTTAAAATGAGCATAGTATATGAACAAAAAGAAAAAAAAAACGTCAACAACACCTCAAACAGATTTGGTAGCGATAAGATTCTCACAGATTATTATTTGATTACCGATATCTTTTGTTTATAGTGTAGATATCATGCATATGCGCGACGAATGGCTGTCATTTTACATCTTGTTCTTTACAGGGAAAATCCAGTCCAAAAAATTAGTTAGTCTGATAAAAAAAGAGTATAATATTACGAGTTAAATGGTAAAAATTTGACTGAAATCGGATGAGAAATAAGGAAGTTATGAAATTTTGAAGTTTTGCTAATTTCTGCAAAACAGTTCATGTACAGCGGAAATGGATATGCAAATGAGTGAGCTAACCATGTCATAACCTTACAATTTTCTATTGTACAAAAGATGACGAAACTTCAATTTTTCTGACATTGAAGTCTGAAAGTCCTAGTTGAATAACTTCAGAATAGTGATCAGTTAGATATACGACGATTTGAGCCTCGGGCATAATTGCGTTTGAATGGAAAACTGGAAATTTCAAAATTTCATATGTACAAACTATGTGGCAAGTTGTGAGGGGATGACATAATCACTTTGCCACTGACATATTCATATTGACCGTTCAAGAACTGTTTCCAGAAAAATTAGAGAAAATTTAAAATGTCATAACTTCCTTATTTTTCATCCGACTTCGATCAAAATTATACCGTTGAACTCGTGATATTTTACTCTTTCTCAGACTAACTTATATTTGTATTTGATTTCCCCGTTAAGACACAAATCACACTCACAAAGTTTAGAGTTATTAATGTGGTAAATCGACACTCATATGAACTGCGATTTTACCTAAAAATGCGCAACACAAAGCCCCAAAAAGCCGTCAGAAACATTTAGGACACAATAAAAAGAAGCACTATTATCGTTCTCAGATGATACCTGTACGACGTGCAGCAGCTGATTGCGATGATAATGACGGCCGTGACGACAACGAACGCGACCTGGGTGCCAGCAATGAAAGCGTCGATGTAGCACTGATTGCCGAAGACATCGGCATAGTTGAAGGAACGGTTGTTGAAGGAAGGCAGGTCGCTGCTGTTTGTTCCACAGAACCATTTCCAGCTCTCTGACTCCATGTTAGGTATCGGTTAGTGTGCTAAGTAGTAGCCAGCTGTGAAGACTATGCCTTGTGTCTGGATGACGTCCTGGAGTAGTGCTTGGTTGCCCTTCTCTTTTCTACTACATAAAACAAAAGTACATTTTTTTGTGTGTGCATGCATGTAAACTATACGTATTTATTTATGTATATGTTTGTATTTAGTGGTGTGTATGTATACATTCGATGAGGTGTTATGTGTATGTATATTTACGCATATCTGTATGCTTGTGCGTATGTATGTATGTATGTATGTATTGTGTATTCGAATGGAATGGAGAAGGATAGAAGAAAAGAGTAAAAACTTGGTGTTTGTCTTAAAAGGTGTAGACTGCTGTCCTGAAAATGTATAATATTGAAGGGTTTAAGGAGCACCAATCGATTAACATTTATCATTCACACCTCATGGCCAATATTCCTCTCTGACATGGCTTCATTGTTAATACTATACAGTCTTATTGCATCACTTTTACAGTTTTAACAGTCAGCAACATTTGTTGTTACATATTGTCGCATAGTATACATTAAACTTCATTCATGTAAGCGTTCCCGAAGTAAATGCCGAAAGATATTGTGAAAAGATCAGGTCATCAATATGTGATTTTTTTTTTTCCTCAACTCTCATTCTTATTCATGTTCTCATATAGTCTCATCCTTATTACTTTTAACATTTTAAATCTATGTGTAATTCTATTTATCGTTCTCATTCCAATTCTCACTTTCGTTACTATTCTATCATTGATCTTATTTCTCATTATTACTTCATGCTCATTCTCATTCTAATCCTCATTCTTATCATAATCCTAATTTTTATTTCAATTCTTTTTCTTATAAAAATTATTATTCTAATTCTGTTTCTAATATTAAATTTTATTCACATTCTTATTCTGAATTTCGTTTTAATTCTCATTCACATTTTCTTATTCATGTTCTAATTTTTGTTACATCATTGTCATTACCACGGATTGAAAATGATCCACCTGATACGTCACAAAAAAGAGACGCCATATCTGTTACAAGTGGATAAAATGGTAGATACCCCTGTAGCTCTTAACAAAGCAAAAACATCGAAGCCAATAATTCGTCCTATGGACATACTCGCGCTGATTTTCCTGCGTTGCTATTTCTCGTCCGTGTATTGCATTGTTTACTCTGCTGGTCTGATACGGTGGTTGCGTGTAGAATATTTGTTGACAAAATAATTTCATTGAGCCGACAATGATAAGTCAAAGACAAAGGTCGCCTGTTAACAACACTTTGTTACTCATTTTTTTTTTTTTTTTTTGCTACGTAAGATATGCATTGGATCTACCAGTCAGAAGTAGGCTTACATAACCCAACGCAGAATTATATTTACATGATAATCTTATAATAGACGTTCTTTGGATAACCGTTGATATGTAAATAACAGCTGGATGTAAAACAAAAGCGAGAGTGAATAATGATCAAATATGCAAGCTATCACACAATCGATTTCCTGATTTCCTGATGACGTCCTGTAGGCAAGTACGGTCCTTCCTGATTGTGTTGGTGTATACAAAGACGATTCTTGCATCACTTTTCTTACTTCTTACCTATCAGCTCCTATTAACAGACACTTACAAACAAGAACATTTGTTTGTGCACTTTTTCAAAGAACTAACTGCTTTTGTGTGTCTCGGAGAACACAAACATAATGTCCATGGTCATTTTAAGAAAAATCAGACAGAAATGTTACATTTGAAAAATTGTGATAGTTTCTATAAACAGTGCACACATATACCCAAATAGGAGGCAAAGTTTGACCAATCGGTGTTATTCAAGTTACCTCACCTTTTCAGTGCTTTTGGAGATTTAAAGAGGAATTATTCTCGACCTAACAGGCCTGATTTGACTAACAGTCATAATATGAACATGCATTTCACACAATTCTTTGTTTAGCGGCGGCGTTGATACCTTGGCATAAAATTTGTGTTTGTTATACTACTAGCTATGTTTTAGTTACCACAAGTCATCACAGAGAATAGTCAGTCACAATATTCTAAAACGAGAGGTATATCTCTGATACTGACGATGGTATTAACATTATTAACAGTGTTGTTGTAATCGTATAATTACCATTTCCATGCATAGAAATGAGATGTATGGCATATCATCACTTTATCATTATCTTCAGAGATGACCTAAAATTCGTCCTCTTCGGATGTCGAAAGATCTCTTCCGTGACATTAAATTTTGTACAGACTAGGGGAGAGGAATGACTCACGTCATTCTGTTTTAAATAATTCCCACAGATTTATTGGGACTGATGTTGCTGCTGTGGGCTCTACCACAAGCCGAATGAGAGACAAGTTCTACCCTCATCACACTAAAGAGCAGTGGCGGATCCAGAGCGGGGCGCACCGGGCACGCGCCCCCTCTTTATTTTTTGTTAAAAGAAAAGAAATAAAAAGAAAAATGGGGGCGCGTGCGCCCCCTTTAATTTTGTAAAGACGCCCCCTCTTTTCGGAATTCATGGATCCGCCCCTGAAAGAGTTACAATCCTCAAGATAGACAGGCTTCTTTCAGCACTGAATAATATGCTTTCACTTTTCAGCAACATGTGTTTCTCATCTATGTGTGGTGAACTACGATGTTTAAATTTATCTTCGGCTGTAATATGAAAGCGTCATTGTTGTGCCACAGAGAGGCAGAGAGTGAGTTATTTTAGGAAATCATTAAACTCGAAATACTCCTGAAAAGAGCTCTGTTCTTTGACAAGAACCACTCGACTTCAGAACCCACCAAATCATCATTAGACGCGAAACCATTTGATTAATTTGTCTCGTATACTATCAATCAACAGAATATTCGAGTGTATTATTTACAGTCGTCATCATTTATCACGAGTCATTCCATATTCTTAGCTTGACAGATCAGGCGTTGTATTTCCGAATGCATATTTGAAACAATATAATAATGGTGATTACCGCTAGTATAGCAGATATCCTTCTTTCCCTGTACGACCAATCTTGCCGATACGGCTCTTTACCGACCTCTGAAGCATGCAAGTTCTCTTTACACTGCTAGTCGCTCAAAACAAATTAAGTCATTACTTCACTTACGACCACGGCGATGCCAGAACTATATGATTGTTTAGCGAATTTCATCATAATCAGCTTTTCCAACAATCAACACGCAGTACGAGCCTCTTAGGTAGTTTCGTATTACCTGTCACAGTCAGTCAAATAAGTATTAGAAGGAATGTAGAGATATAATATGTAAGATATAACAACATGACTCAGGGAAGTCTTAGCAGAACGAAGGGTTGTAATTTGCCAGTTTGCCTGTTTTACTCTGCTGCAAGACATCAACAAAAGTCTTAGGCATAACAGAGCAGAGGAAGCATATCGCTAGAGAAGGAACTTACCTCAGTGTTTTCGACTTAGTCCTGTCCTTATAGTATGCCCTAACATCAGATGTACGGCGAACTTCCGGTGAGAACTGACTCTACATGCACCCCAATGACAATCTGGCGCTTCAATGTACAGAGCTGGGCTGAAATCACGCTTCATTCAGCGTCTCTTGCTAGTGCGATGATATGATAATACATATTATGTATATACTTGCGAAGTTTTACAAGCCACAGTCCAAACCTTGTATTATTTAGGTAACTCAAACATGTTCTCGACTTTGACCTTCTCACTCTGGTTCAATTTAGCTGTGACAGGTCATATCATTGTGTGAGAATCGAATCGTTCATATATAATAGTCTCTGTATTCAGCTTCTGATATTATGTCATCGAGGTTGTCACTGAATGGAGAGTGAATGTGTGTGTACGTGTGTGTGTGTGTGTGTTTGTGTGTTGTGTGTGTATGTGCGCGCTCTTTTTGTACACCTACCTCGCATGTTTGTGGTTCTTCGAGACCAAGAGGTGAGAATGAAACCCATGTGAATTGAATGAATGAAGAAATATTTGAACAATGTAGAACACATTCAACAGTGAAGTTTGAGGAAAATCTGACATATTTGTTCAAAAGTTGTGAGTTTTTACAGTTTCTGTACCGCCATCGCTGGATGAAAAGACTACATTTTGCGACGTCACACATGGACAACGAGCTATAAAGAAAACGTGAAGTGAATTCAACTCATTTTCCATTTTATAATATAATGAAAAAGCATTGATAAAAACCCCGAGAAACCATATTGCCATTAATATACTGTATTTTGTTAATACTAAACTGCATCGTGAGAATGGAAGTATGAACACCTTGTACTTTTCAGTAAAAAAAAAATTGTGGTGTTGTTTTTATAATCTTGTTCATATCGTTGCCTACGCGTGATGGTGACAACACCGACACTTTGAAAACTCATACCATTTAAAGGAAATACTCTCAAACTTCTTTGATATGTTTTTTATGTTTGTGGGAGGAAGTTAGATGCTTATGGACTCAGGAGGAAAATAATGGAGGCATGACTGCTTGGCTCTGGAGTAAAAATGCAAGTGTCTTTTATTCACTGTTCTCCAGTTTAACAATCCAACACATTTACATTTGACAATGTTTGATACATCACTGTACATCATGTTTACAAAACATGTCCTGGTGACTTTCAGGTGTTGTTTACATTTACATCGCTGATATCGTGAGATGAGGTGAAGATAAATGACAGGGGGAGCGGAAAGGAAGTGGGAATAGAAAGTGGCTGTCAGCATATCAAAAAATCTTGATGAGAGAAAGAAACCAGAGAAAGATAAGAACTTGACTGTGGAAGGGTGGCGGTGAGATGGATGACTATAGAATGGATGAGACATGCTGTTCACTGCTACAGCATAGATAGACATATAATATGTCTTGTGCAGATACAATATCCCTTCCATTCTTGGCAAAGAAACACATCGCTTATGTTGTCTGAAAATGAAATGATAGCCAAGAGTTAAGGAAGAGCAATAGACATAGAAATATTTGGAATACCGTCACGAGCGATTTTCTAGCAAAATACGGTTACGATAAACTGAAACAAATTATGCTTTGCATGTCAAACTTCAGTGGAATATGAATCCATGCACTGTGTTATACATGAACTTGTATGTAAGGATATCTAACATTATCAACTTGTGAAGATAGACATTAATACATCAAAATATACCTTATAAGCTTTATACATGTGCTCTGCACAATTAAATTTGGTATATATACCAACAAAGATGTATCAAAAACATGCATATACATCGTATCTTAACTATAGAAACAGGAGATAGAGTATAGCAGGGAGGTGGACCTCCCTGAGTATAGAGTGTAAAATGGAAGATAAAAGGCAAATTTGAGAGTACGGAGACTGCATTTCTTGCCTTGCTATTAAACGTGAATACATTTTTTTTTTAGCACACTTGTAAACAAGGTAGTAAACATTTCCGATAATATGCAATGCACGAATGAAAATCATGTCATACGAGCAATGCAATATGGACTTCATTTTAAGCATGTAAACAGTGATCATTATAAGTTGTCCTAACTTAAACTGTGAATACACATCTTATAAAGGGTTACACATTTCGATCAAACACAATAATTGAATATTAAACTTTTTTTTTTAATTCCCCCCCTTTTTTTCTCGTTAGTCCTTTTGTTTCAGTTCGAGTTCTTTGTCGAAAAATCCATCACGGGCATCTATTTATTTACAGTTCTTGTATCTATATATTTACAGTTCTTGTGGCACTGGTAATCCTCCGCTGAGTGTTCTTCGCTTCTATCAGTCCACTTAAATCTATGAGTCCAAGTTGTTGTTGTTGTTGTGTTTTTTTTACTTCAAGCCCAACTGGATCAGTTATATACACAAAAGTTAACTTACAGTTTTCACATTCTCTATCGTAGTCAGGGACAGTCCATGTTCATATATTCCATAGGTAAACTAGTTCGTGTCTTCCTGGTAGTCACTGATGTCACAGTCATTAATGGTCGTCGCTCTGATGCACAATTGTATGGATATAGTTGGCACTCCAATGTGGTCGTTACTCCAATGTAGTCGTCATTCCGATGTAGTCATCACTTCGATATGGTCGTTAAAATACTCCAATGTAGTCATCACTCCGATGTAGTTGTCACTCCAATGTGGTCGTTATTCCAATGTATATAAATGGTGATTTCTCGTAGTCATGAGTCCGATCTGATTTTCTTTGAAGTCTAGCCATGCTGCATGTATTGGATTCTCGGGCCGTGGATGAAAATCGAAGTCCACATTTGTTATCTCGGTTTCCCGTATCGTCGCAGTCCGGTGTCGTGATTTTCTTTGAAGTCTGTCCATGCTGCATGCATCAGATGCTCGGGACGTGGATGAAAATCTAAGTCCACCCTGCGATGCTCGATCGCGTTTTCTCTCGTTTAAGTACTGGTCAGGCCATGCTGCATGGTTCCGATGCTCGGGCCGTGGACGACTGGTCCACTCAGCGATGCTCGATCGCGGTTGTCAGTGAAGTGCTGGTCAGGCCATGCTGCATTACTCTCGATGCTCGGGCCGTGGATGGCTCATCCACTCGTCGATGCGTGATCGCTCTGTCAGCAAAGTCTCTTGCATGTCGAAATCATTCTCTCAAAATATTACTGGTCATGAAGTCCTCGGGGAGTGTCAAGCGCGAATTCATCATGGTCATTTTCTTTTGATCATCGTCGGCACATCGGTTTCTTCTCTGTAGGCCCGCATGCAGTCACTTTTGTTTGTTTGTTCACAATCTATTAGTGGGTTGCGGTGCAAGGGACATGGTCACTATAATTTTGTCTCAGCTGTAGCTCGGACTTACTCATTGTCCTAGTCGATCTCCTCCTCCCTTTCCTCCATGACGGAGGCAGCTGTTGTACACGCAGCAGTTCTACATGCTCGTCGCCATTTTTATGTTTTGTGGGGGAGGAAGAAGACTCAGTGAGAGACTGATGGAGGCATGACTGCTTGGCTCTGGAGTCAGAATGCAAGTGTCTTTTATTCACTGTTCTCCAGATAACAATCCAACACATTTACATTTGATACATCACTGTACATCATGTTTACAAAACATGTCCTGGTGACTTTCAGGTGTTGTTTACATTTACATCGCTGATATCGTGAGATGAGGTGAAGATAAATGACAGTTGGAGCGGAAAGGAAGTGGGAAAGTGGCTGTCAGCGTATCAAAAAATCTTGATGAGAGAAAGAAACCAGAGAAAGATAAGAACTTGACTGTGGAAGGGTGGCGGTGAGATGGATGACTATGGAATGAATGAGACATGCTGTTCACTGCTACAGCATAGATAGACATAATATGTCTTGTGCAGACACAATAATGTTCTACTATTATTGCCACATTTTCTCAATCCAGATATATATTTGAGTTTTATTTCCTTTTGTATATAGAGCGTTCGTATATGCCCACTTTGAGTATCATTGAGTATTTAAAAGTCGTGTTCTCTGTAGCAGAGATATGCAGTGTATCTTTGGTTCAGCTGGTCACAAGGATTACTATTGTCTTCATGTTCGACATTTTGGTATGTTACACATCAAGGTCATATTTCCTTGCAGTGTATATAGAGGCAAATGTAAATCATCGCAAATGTACAAACATGAATAAAAAATCATAGTTTAGTGAAATCAGAATACCATGTGCATTGATGAAAGTATGTATTTTAAAACTTAGAGATCACGTGTTTTCTGATGAGACTGAGATGCAAACCCATGACGAAAAACTTTCATTCTTATTAACTGACGTATACGCTCAGAAGATGAGTTATGTTGTGGTCCTTCTTTAAAGTACGCACAGATATAAAGTGTCTCATCATTTTGATTATGCATTGGAAAGTATCTCTCAATGGACATCTCTCCCAGAACAGATTCGCTTTAACGGACACATTCATTGCAATTGACAGTTCCTGTTATGATACAGGAATCCAATTTACAAAATTAATAACTCAACGTGATAAAAAATGAAAGGTGCACACTCCCCCATAATGAATCGGGCTCAAGAATATTTGTTGTTGTTGTTGTTGTTTTTTTTTATTTATTGGAATATCATTCATTGATGAATTTATTGATGTATTCAGCAAATGACTATACTACAAACACATAATTGTTTCTTTGAGATATAACCCAAATGCAGGGGGTTAGTCTCTTTCGAGGGCCCTCATCCTGTTGTTAGCTAGCAAGTCTCGCGTGTCGACCATCAGTTCTCCTCTCTCGCTGCAGCGACAAGGCATTCAGGGGTGAGCCAAACCTAAGAGAGACTTTGCTCTTATCCATTATTCTCGCTCACCAAACAGAACGGTATATACATTGAAAAGCTGTGTATAACAATCATACCATTTTGTGACTAGTCTAGATTCAATCAAGCTGTGATTACACATTTTGTGCGCTTAGCATTTTTTTTTTAAAGAAAAAAAATCAAGTTGATTACAGTATATCAAGACGTGACGGACCTGTCCAAAATTTGAAAGTATCAAAACTGACCTGGTAGACCGTCCAATCGTGACATTACTCACGCAAGCCTATCTTGCCTTAATAGACGTTTCGACTGTACATTGGTCAGTATTAACGCAAACAGTCTAGAGTGAAGACCACGAGGTATTGCACTTGACGCGACAAAGTTCAGACACCAAGAGTTCGTGATGTGTAAACAAAACATATTATTATACGTATTGTACGTGTAAAGCTAGTATGTCCTCCCCCCCAAAAAAAAAAATACAATGGGACCCTTCGCAATATCTTTAGAAATAAGGAATCAATCCAAATACAATTTCAGGGTATGAAACTATAACTTTGACTATAACTATAACTTGAAACTATAACCCACATATTACAGAAAACCCCATCCGATTTACTCCAGTGTATGGTCAAAGAGAAATGAGGATTTTTGTAGAGCATGTCAGGAATCCCTTCACACCTCAAGTTCTCTCTATTTTGATAACACATTAATATGCATTTCCAAAAGCATCCAATGCTTAGGCTACGGTCACAACTCAGAGCGGCGACCGACCGATTTGTAGCCTGCTAGGTCGCCGCTGAAATTTTGGCACCGCTTAGCAGTTTTTGGAGATGTCGAGCAGGATGTAAAACCCCAGCGATGCCCGAGCGATTCCCTGTCGATTTCCCGTCGGTCACCTGTCGATTTTAGGTAAAAAATTTGCGAAATATCGGGGATTTCTCCGCGCAGAGACTGAGCAGTCACCGAGCGATGCCCCATAGGCAACTGGACGATCTCCCACCGGCCACCGGTCGATTTTTACGAAATCGCTCAGCAACCGACAGGTGATCGATAGGTCATCTACCGGTGTCCCGTAGGCATACCGGTGGCCGCTCGCCAGTCTCTGGAGGAAATTTCTACCTGGGTTTATTTATAAACCTATAAGATTTGCGATGTGTTAATTGATTACTTAATTAATCAATCAATTAAGATAAAATTCGAGGCAAAAGATTTAAGAGTTATATTACCAACTACCAAACCTCAGTTATCAGGAGTGAAACCACAGATAAATAGAAATTAGGAAATCGAACAAAAAGGAGGAAAACCCATGATGAAACAAAGATTATAATAGATGAGAATTTTCCAAAGTATCTGGGGTTTTTTTATATTCTATATATTTTACAGTATTTTTTATTCTTATTTGATTTCATATTTTTATCTCCCCATCTCCTGTCATTCAATAGGCTTTTAATAAATGATGAGATAACCAAACCATATATATTACTAAGTCTACATAGCGACACTAACTTTTAGTTTTCAATTCATGCAATTCAATTCATTAAGCTTTTATCTCTTTTGCCCAAAAGTGGTTGTCCTTGTCTTTCATGTTCCTCATGCTTGTTGCCGAGATTTTGAGATGCTGATTTTTTTTTTTTTAGTTTTATTTATTTTCTTTATTACCTCTATCCCTCTCCCTGCTTCTTCCACATTGCCCTGGCTTCTCTTCCCCATCTCGTCTCTGGTTTCATTCAGTGCTCCTATCATTTTTATCTTTGTGATTTTTAGTCCCTAAATCGCTCGGCGGCGACCGCTCGATTAGGCCAGTGCCTGGGAGGTTGCCGCTCGGACACCGAGCGTATTTTGGGCAGCGAGTGAAAACTGGTCGGTCGCCGCTGAAATTTTAACTCCAGAGGTGACCGACCGATTCCCTAAAAATCGGTAGTTCCTGGTCGGTCACCGGTCGTTGTCCGACCGAAATTGGCTAAAAACTCGCCTACCGCTCGCCGAGCAGGCTGGTTTCGGGGGTTGTGACCGTAGCCTATTAACGTGGAAGAAACAGACCCATGGCGTGTTTTGCAACGATCCACATTTTCTTCTGTGACCACTTAACCAAACGGAATGGAGTTTTTTTTTTTTTAAATAAATATAGGTAAGATGTTATGTTTTTAGACCCCGAAGTAGGATTTAAACAATTTAATCCTATTGAAAGTTATCAACGCAGAAATCCGACTGTATTTCTTTTTTTTTTTGTGGGGGGGGGGGGGGGGGGGTATACTCTATAGGCCGTATGTGCAAAGAGTGAAATTTAAACGAGCGATTATAAACCACAAGATGTGTGCGGGAAGCTCAGTGAAGTAGATGGGTACAAGAATGTGCCTTAGGAAATAGCGACATAGAATCATAATTGTCTGAGCATTAAAGGGAGTTGTTCATCTTTGTGTATTACTATATCTTACTATCTAACAAAAATTAGATATATTACTAAGGAACTTGAAAACCCAGTGTACATCAGGAGTCATAAAAAATAAGTAATTGTTACATTTGTGTTTTTTTTAACACAATATCTGAATTACGACTGCGTTATTTTATCTATTTATTTATCTATTCATTTATTTATTTTCTGCAGCCTGCTCTCTCGACCATGTCAGCCTAGAGCTATCAAAGTCTAATCTAAAAAAAGGGTAGATGTGACATATTTTTGGGGCAAAAGCTCGAAATGATTACGATTATTCATTTTGAAAACGGCTTGATTTTATTTCTTTGTACTTTAACAAAATGCATACAAGAGAGTGTGAAAAGCAGTGAAGACATACCACTGATAACTTTGACAAATGATAATCTTTTAGAGAGTGAAACGTTAATCAAATTTGAAGGTGTGTGGTAGTACCAAATCTGTGAGTCTGATCCTTCCCCTGCAAATACCTCTTACAGTTTCTTGAGTTTATCTATGGAGAGATTTTTCTGTCTTTTCCCCTGCCCAGACCGCTATACCTGTCATATATGCTGGATCACATTTTGTAATACGGAACATTCTCGAGATTGTGGTTGAGGCCTGGCTGGTCACAAACGTCCAGTTTATATTCTAACTTTGGCAGTCTTTTGAGAACATATTCCTTGAGTCTTGACGGAGTAATCCCTATAGCAGCTGCAAGCACAGCTAGACTGGGATGGGTTGGTGCAGTGGCAGTATGTGATGGTGCATGTGATTATACCAGTACAATTAAAACGTGATGCATGTGCAAGTAAAAGATGCTCTTGAATTACAGCATCCTGTCACCAATGGGAGGCTTCATCCTTCTAATAGCTGGAAGGGCAGCCTCCTGGAAAGCAGCAAGGGTTTGTGCTGTTACTGCTTGATGTGGTAGACAGTTCCATAATATACGGATGGCTCGAGGATAGAAAGAAAACTTGTAGGGATCTATGGTGGCCACAGGTACTGTGAGGCTGTGGTCGTTTCTGCTGATGTATGGGGCTAGTGTTATGAAAGCTGGGAAGGAGATATTCACAAGTTGCTGTCGTATTTTGAAGAACATTGTGGATTGTGCAAGGAGGCGATGTGTGTGCAAAGGATCCCATCTAAGCTGACTCACGAGACTCGAAGATGATGTGGTTGTTCGGTAGCCCCGGGTAACAAAACGTGCAGCTGCTCTCTGGACTCGTTCAAGGTTTTCAACACACTGTGATGTGTAGGGATTCCAAGCTTCTGAGCTGTATTCAAGTTTGGGGAGAACCAGGGCTTTGTATGCATTTTCTTTTACCGTCTTTGGACATGGTGCAAGAGTTCTGCGTAGCAGGCCAAGAGTCTTGCTGGCATTGTTGGCCTTTTGCTGGCAGTGTTCATTCCATCGGAGGTCTTTGGTGACTGTAATCCCCAGGTATTTGTAGCTGTCAACTCTATAGGGATGGACTCATTGCACAGTGTAGGCCTATAGTTGTACAAGTTAGGTCTATATTTTCTTGTAATGGTAAGCACTGTACATTTCTTCATATTGAATGACATTAGCCAGACTTTGGACCAGGGCCCCATTTCATAAAAAGCTGAAATGGTAACAACTCTTGCTGGAATGACAATTGTCATGGTAACGACAAGAATGCAGCTTCCTGATTGGCTGTTGCTATTGGAAGTTGTCATTCCAGCAAGAGTTGACATCCTTACATCTTTTATGAAACTGGGCCCAGGTGGATAAGACCTCAAGATGACGCTGAAGGGAGATGTTGTCATCTTCTGAGTGGATGTCCATATAGATAACATTATCATCATTCCTTCATGTGTTTATTCTATCGTAAGTCACGACTTAGTTCCTCTTCCATGGTATTCACTTTTCATATTAATCGTGATCCATTAGGAGACTAAGAATTCCCTAAACATAACATAGGACTCTAAGGTTCGTGTATGGATTGGGTTTTTGTTTGGTACTATCTATAGGATGACCTGGAGATCGGTAGATGAACCCATACTGAATGCCTCAATAATACATGTTGTAGATACTGTGTTACTCCAACGCTGCATCTAGACTGTGTACATATATTTATTCGTTTCATTTTTCCATTTTACACACACAGGTTTATCAATCACGGCAATGGATACATCTAGAGTAAGGGCGAAATAGTTACACAGCTTCTCGACCTGAGTTACTTTGGTATTCATCATAAATATGGAAGACACTGTTAACAACACGAATCGTATCGTTCACAGAAAAGACAATTCTAATCGTGCCAAATGTGCATTCCTGAAAAAAAATAGCGACTGCCTGTTTAGAAAAATGAAACCATATTCTAAGAATTGTACTGTGATGTTGTTGTTTTTTCATATTATTTCTATCGACAAAGATAACTCTTTACACTGACATTTTAAGTCTTTGTATGGACCTAGATCGAGACAATTTATGACAACAAAGTAAAATATGATCACCTAAGCAAACCACAGTCATCGCCAGGAATAAAAAGGTGATAGAGAAACAAAACCTTCCCAATTCCGAGGGGTTCGGATAACATAAGTACATGTAGCAAATCAATGCGTTTGACAAAACTTACACGAATATTCATAGCTGACTGTAACTCCGTCAGTTCAAATTGACATGTTGATTTGCAGACGGTCACGGTCTTGGGCAATGTCGGTGTCTCTAAGGCCAATGAATTTTCCGAATGATTGTTTTATAAAATCCGTACACAACTTCAGCAACGCGTCTCCCAAACTATCTGGATTTCAAAAAATCCGTACGGTTTAGTATATAGAGTGATGACGGCATTCGCTAGAAGAACTAGTATACTGGCGGTACTGATCCAGATCGTATCTGAAGTTATTGCTTTCATGTCAATAATTCCTTCAGCTCCTTCCTTAGCCAGCGTGTTGGATCATGGACCTAATAGGTCCATGGTTTGATGTACACTATTGTTCGGCTGGTATCCTTGGCCCTCATTTCTCGGGTGTTTGGATGGCTTGAATAGCCTATTAGTGTTGCACAACTTCGTTTTAGCTGAATTGTTTTTTTTTTGAGACTGTAAAAACTGAAAAGGAATGGCTTCTTAGCTCGTTAAAGGTGATTTGCTCAGAATGTAATGAGAAGGAGAGGCCAGGCTCGAGTCATTGGCCCATGTCATTGCCATAGAAAGCGGCCTCACAGTCTGGCTCGTCTAGTGATTAGTCTCTTTATGCTGCCGCAGTGCAGGTTGTATTCTGTTCACTTAGCCACAATACAGTCATGTGACCCAGTGGCCCATGGCCAAACATAATGATTTCACACTCTCGATAAGATTAGAGTAAAAGCTCATTATTTATTTTGTATTGTTACTTCATCTGAAATTGACGTGAAGCTGTTGATCTCAATATTAACCTCCGGAATTTTCAACTGTCTACTCTACAGCCTTCATCCGCGGACTGACCTTAGCCGTCTTGATCACGTGACTGTCAATAAGCGGGTGGTCATAGACTTTCGGAAGTTTACAGCAATTGGGTCACCACATTGACCTACATATAAGAATCACGTTGTGGATGGGGAACCTCGATACTCTAAAATGGGAGTTAAGGGAGCAATCGACATCATGGCCTACCAACCTTTATCTGAACGAGGATTCGATGTAAATTCCGGAAGTCTATGACCAGTTATCGACCGTCACGTGAATAAGGTAAAGATCAGTTTGCACTTGTGAAGATCAGTTTGCTGATGAAAGCTGTAGCATTGGCAGCTGACAATTCCTGACTTAAATATTGTGTATTGAGATCAGCAGTTTTAAAATTAATGTCAGATTCTTGATAAGAATTAAATAATAAATACAAAACGATATAAAAGTGACTCCAGCGTCTGTAAGAAGTTATGACACAAAGATGCAGCATTTGCATAATGTTACTACCATATCGTAATATTAAAAGGTAACAGGTGCATCTGACTGGCTTGTAAAAAAATACATAATAGAAAACTGAATTAAATCAAAAAGTTCGTACGGAAAATTGTTCTTTCCGCACATTTCAAACTAATGCTTATGATATTCTATATGGAAATAACGCTTTCTTTCGTTTATGCAATAGCATGTTTTGTTATATGTATCTTACATTTTATATCCCCTAATCAATACAAAAAACGAATGAATGAATACACATTAACATTCCGCTGTGTTCCACATTTCCTATTGACTGACTGAACTCCAAACTTGCACGGCTGACGAAATATGACGACAAACTAGAAGCCGTAACTGACAAGTTAATATACTAGTCAAAATATACGGGTGAGCTGTGATTAGTTGTTGTCTGTTCGCGCCAAGGCAGTCTGTCGTTTGGTTCGCTGCTGCTATAACCAGAGTTTGAAAAAGTCCGGTAATCCCTGGACGAGCGCGTACCCGAACCCGTCCGCGCTACCGTGCTGCTACTTTCCCTAGAGAGACCTCTGACGCGGAATCGAGGATAGGTTGATGCGAGGTTCTCCAAGTCCAACGCTCTCAGAAAACCCTTACGACACCAGCCATAGCCGAGACTGTTTACCAGACCTTGTAGAGGCATCGTCAACGCCTGCATTATGAAGAGATAGAAGCATACAGGTCCATGAAGATCTTGACAGTCGTGCTAGAAAGCTGTAGCACAGGAACACTTCGTTATAAAGAGGTCAGATGAATCAAAACCCTCTTATAACGAGGAGACTTTGAAGATTCCAACTCTTTTTGTACTCTTACGTGAGAAAAAAACCACTGATATTACAAGATGGTTGTCACTGTTTTAGATCCTCGTTATAGCGAGTTGTTCCTGTACTATTGCAAATGATTACAGTGCATTTTCAAATGTCACACATTATTCTGCGCGTCATTTTTAGTGATACACGGTTTTACTGTCGTTTGTGAAATTGAAGAATGAATTGCCGATGTTTCTATTTTAACTTCGAAGTTGTGTTACTGTAGTTATGTGAATATACAATGTATTAAAGGAATGGTGTAGTTTTGGTTGAGATGGGGCTTCAAGTTTCCAACTTTTTTTTTTTCTTTTACAAGATAATGAAAAACCTACACTGTAAAAACATCGGTGCTAGATTTAACACCATGGGTGTTAAATCTAACACCGATCAAACTTCAATAGAGGACCACACCCACAGGTGTATAGAAAATATATCGTGACGGTGTTAAAAAGTGTTCGCCTGGCACTTCGTGGTGTTAATTTGACGCTGTGGCTGGTGATATTTTTGACACTGCGCTAGAGTTAATTCAATAATGACACCGCATGGCGTTGATTTGATATTGGTGGTGTTAATTTCAATGATATAACACCCGTCCAGCTTCAATAGGGGACCACACCAACTGGTGTTACTGTGGTGTAAATGTATTTACAGATTTTTTTCAAAAATCAAGTACTTTATCGGAAAATTCTTTATCGTCTTGTTGAAGTTCAAAATTAACAAGAAGTGCAGTAACTAAGAAACTATTCAAAAAACAATTTTAAATTTTGAAATGACACCCGGAGGTGTTAATCTAACACCATGAATGAGCACCGGAAATTTAACACCAGCTCGGTGTTTCATATTTAACACCGGACTTTTTGCAGTGTACCTTTTATTACGGACCATTTTTTTTATTAGGACCACATTGTTTTACTTTGTTTGTGAATATCCTAGCCATTTCAGAAAGCAATTTTCTTCAAATATACTGTGAATTCCTCTTGGAATTGTTTAATGCTCTTTAGTATTTCATAATTGGTTTCTTATTATCTCGCAAAAATAGATAGATTCAGCTATATGAAAGAAGAGTTTAATGACGATGATGCAGATAACGATGACGATGATGAGACGGTAGAGGAGACGGGTGTTTCTTGGTCCAGTAGTATGTCTGAGCCGAAATGACAGAAATCCACTGCTGTAATTTGTCTTCTAATCTCATGAAGCAATGTTGTTAAGATTCCTACCAAATTCTCATCAATTCTTTGATCATTTGCCATTCTACAGTGTCAACTTGCCATGCTTCAAAAAGAGAAGAAAATAATAATGCATATAGAAACTCACCGCAATAACGTATAACCAGTACAGCTTCTGAACATCGGCTCTTTGGCTAAGAGTTAACATGGCCAGAATATATGCTGAGAAAAATTCACACAAGACAGAAAATTAAGTGGGAATAAGATAATGAAAAAAAAATCAAAATCAATTAGTGCACTCCTGACAGAAAAACGCTACCATCAACATAAACTATTCCTATAGCAATATAATCTTTGGCTATTTATGTAATGTACTTGGAAATGTATGTCCTGCGTGACTCCAAATTATTATGATTTCACATCGCTAAATTTTAAATTTGGCTCATCTCTTTAAGCTGGCAATCCATTTGACGTTTTTAAAAGTTTTGAAGTCTCAACGTTCAGAGTTCTCGATGATAGATATTTTGAGACACTCTGATAAATCAGGGTTTGTTTGTTTGTTTGTTTGTTTGGTTTTTTTTTTGGGGGGGGGGGGTGGGATACGTTAAGTTGGCGCATCATGAATTCTCATTATGTTGTGAATTATAGATACAACCTACTGGTGACCCGTCTGGTGTTTATTGATAGGACCATGAGTGCGCTATTTCGTAAGGTGAGTAATGTTTGATCTTCACGCAGGTATTATACGTACTCTTAATTACACGAAGAAGGCAAATCAGTGTGGGCATCACAGTACTTTTTAACTCTTGTATCTGTGATTACATTATATCATAGTGCCCCGCGGTATCTTAGCTATCTCCTATAATAATTATTGCCCTATGGTATTTAAGTTTCTGTATTCGTGTGCTCATACTTAGAATTTGTTTTGTGATAACAAATCATTAAAGATAAATGATTTATGTTTATTTCAGTTGGGTCAATTCATGCTTAAATACAATAATGAAAATTTACCACAAATATTTGATCAAATGTTTCGTAGCAATGATGCGCGGTACACAATTATCCTACTCGACGTTCTAGTGAATATCATTTACTATTACTATGAACAATTTTCGCCCAAAATACATTCGTTTTCACTGGCCCGAGGTTCTGGAACAGCCTTGACAACACTCTAAAAGATGCTCTGAATTTTCCTTCCTTTTAATCAAAACTGAAAAATTTCTATTGTCATCCACACAAAACAAACAAATAGATTAAAAATGAGTTTTTGTCATTTTTATAAGAATAAACAAGTAAATAAGTATATAAGTATCTTTTAAATGATTGAGAGTTTGTGTTTGATTATAAGCCAAATTTGTATAGAATTTCAAGTTCCTACTCATGCCTTAGTGACCTTTCCAGATAACTGAATTGTAGACACCTGTTTTTGTTTCTCTCTCTCTTTCTTTGTTATGCCTATATTTAGTTTGTTTTCCTGCCTGTCCCGTCCCTGCTTTCGTTCTTGACCATGTCATAGTCCTTTTTTTCTGTTTGTTTCGCCTGACGTCAAGATATCAAAATGTTCATACATGGAGTCCTTGACGGATCTTTAGATGCCCTCATCTCCTAGAGTAATTCACAAATTTTACAAGCTATGTTTTTCTTGTGAATTCCTCTTTTCAATATATAAGAGTTACAAAATACGATTGTATTGCTTACTTGTTTATTTATTTAAAAAAAACACCCAAAGTTGATATCATTACAATATTGTATGCATGTTTTGTTGAAACTTATGTGATTCAAAGTTCCTTAAAATATTATATACTCATGTAAACGTTATGTATATTGCTTTGTATTACTTTATATGGAAATAAAATCATTTGAACTGAATATCAATGAAGGCACTAACCATCTGTGAGACGCTGTCTACAGACTGTAAGTATTGAGGCCCTCCCACGGTTATGTTGCAAAAGGAGCAAAAGGGTTATCACCCCGCATGGATCAAGACAAAATTGAGAACCAAGACACAGCGAGAGGCCGAAGCGACAGAGGCGACGTCGACCGCCAACTTCAGCTTCGGTTCTCTTTGTAATAATCTTCTCTCACGTGTGTCAGTGCTGACAACTTGCGCGTAAACGCGTAAACGCCTTTGACAAAGGCTAACAATGGCTAATATGGGCAGTGCTTTCGCACTGTCGAGAATCCCATAGGCCTTCCGTACAAGGCTATACAGGTGGTTTCATGATCATTATATGCATGATGTTCCGGATGTTTTTCTTCACGTTCATGGTCTTTAGCGACCCAACTGGCTATTGCAAGCATTCCCTCTATACTTCGTATGGACACGGCGGGCGATGTATAAAGAAGAAAATAAACAATGATAAGTGATAACAATATAAAACACTTATATAAAGGCGCCCACAAGGCGGATGTTTCTAAGAGCACTAGGTATATTCTGGATTACAAAATAATCATTATAGATACAGTGAAAGAGTTAGAAAGAGAAAAAATTCTGTGAACTTAAAACTAAACAACAACAACAACAGCAACAACAACAACAACAACAGAAATGAACGTAATTTTACATGCCATGGTATGTACCTCCTTTGACAAGTCGAAACTGGGCCTTGCATATGTCAGGTATCTATCTGAAAGCTGAGTTTGAGCATGGACTCAACCTGACCAAATTGCACAGGAGCTGGTATTTTATTTCCTAGAGGAGAGGGACCATTAAAAAAAACCGACCACTGTATCTTATCTCCTGACAGTACGTGATAATTCTTTCGCAATCTTTGGATAGAGGTTCGTAACATGAATTAATTGAGCAGAAGTACACGCAAATTTGAACACATTAAAAAGAAAGTTTTGCTTGGAGCTGTAGGCATGAGATAGTACAACTTCATTTTCACACGAGCTTATCCTCTTCAGTATATTATTTTTTTCAACTATGCATGAATAACTTTATAGTAGGACTAAGCGATATTGCGCAACGCTGAATACTCATAACTTGAGGCGGTGAGTTGGCTCAGTCGGTAGCGCGTCTGCATGCCTCACGATCCTAAGGGCCCGGGTTCGAACCCGAGTCCGGACTGAGCAATGTTGTGTGTAAGCATACCGTCCCCTCTAGCAAGAGGCAAAACAGTCGGTCCCTCGGATAGGACATAAAATGGAGGTCCCGTGTATAAGAGTGTCACAACTCATGCACGTAAAAAATCCCGCTTCATTCATTCATCGCAAAGAGCAGGGTGTTTAGCCTGGTGAAATGGTTCAACCTCACATCCAACTGGATCCCATGGAAGACCAGCGTTGCATAGCTGAATGTGGGCTATCCAGCCATCTTCTCAGATGGAAATGAACAAACAAACAAACAAACTTGACATACCTGGTACCCAGCAAATGACGAACATGAGGATATAGGTTAACCCGCGGTTTCTCAGCTGTAAAGCCTCCAGGTTTTGCCTGTGTCCCATAAGTCCCTGTGAGAACTGGCCTCGTCTGAATACACGATATGTCCGAATGTAGAGAATCTTCAACGGACGGAATCAAAAAGATATAGGCCTAATAGCTCTGTTCTTTGACATAATGCTTTATGGTAGAATGTGATTAAGTTGCATTACGATTTGGTACGGTGTACTTTATTATTATGCATTTGGCAAGATTACAATAATGTTTGACATTTGGTTTGGTCATTAACATATAGCAATATAACTAATTATAGGGGGAGAGCAGTTCACATTAAAAACTTGACACACTTGGAGAGGGCAATTTTTGCTAAGGTCATAGGGTCACTAACACCAAAAAAACTGTGCATTCATTTTTTTTTAAAGAAAAATATTATAAAACATTATATGGATCATGCTCTGAATTACAGTTTTATCAATCACCTGTTCCTTTCACGACAACGGACCTTTCCTTAATTTTCGAGTAATATCATTAACAGACAAAAAGCAAAGAAACAAACCAGCAGAATGCGGCCAAAAACACCCTCTTGAGAGACGTACATTTCTTTGTCTTGATAGTAAAGTCATTTTCCTAAACATTATGTCTTGCAGAGTCATTATGAAAACAGTTATTTCGGAAAATATTTGAGTAAAATGACTTTCCGAATTTCTCGACCGATAATACTCTCCTGTGATCACCGTCATCCTGTAGACGGACACATTGAACTGACACTATTAAGTGGCTATGTTTCCACATTTTCCACATTTATATAATATGTTTCACAGCGTTTACAAACTATACATTACCTCCTCGGGGGTACGCCGTTAATTCATGAGTCCTAAGACAACACCATCAAGGAAAATCACAGCTAAATTAAGGAAAAGACAAGATATTGCAAGGGTATCTTTTGATACATATCAAGCCATGAAATTTGTCGAATATCCCTCCGTTTATGCCACTTCAAGCAGAGAATCGTTTATGCACCATTTACGTACTATCATCTTCTTTGATCATTTTCAAAAGGATATTTATTGCGGCTTTTTAGACGATGATCGTCCCTTGATACTTCACGAAAGGTAGACCACACCCCTATAACTGTATTTTATTCTTTGGTTACATTGCCCAATTCTAAGGATCCACCGACCGGTGTGGTAGACACGTCGTATGTGACTACACTTTTCTCGGCAATGACTCGGAGGTTGAACTCCTGTTTAAACCTTACCGATATTGCTAGAGCTGCAAAGGTGACGAGACCAATGACCACTGATTTGACACTCGAGCTGCGGTAGTCTGGAGGCTGAAAGGATAACGGGTGGAGAGACACCGAGAACGAACTAAGAGGCAATGTCAAATGACTACTGACAATGAAAATGAAGGAAATGCGTAGGGACTGCTTAGGACCAATGTAATGCGCGACAAATATTAGTCTTTAGTCCAATATTTCACTATGTCAGGCAAACTAAAAAATACAAAAATCGTACATCTTGTTCTTGACAAGTTGATTACTAGACTATAAACCATTCTTTTGTGATAATCAAGTGGGTTTAAGATTATGAGGAACCAACGTTTATGTCACAACTAATCCCTCACAAAAAGGTGCTATATTGGGATTATCTGCTTCAACAGCAAACACGAGATGAAGAATTTAACGGTACCATCGATATGGACAGAATGATAGAACACCCTACAGTTAACAAAATGTTATTGTTAGTGATATGGACATTCTGATATGAAAGCAGTGCAAGACTATGTTTGCGTGTGACTTGGAGATTTCGTGTAGGTCTACTCACCATGCACGGATCATCTGGATGATGGTAAATCAGCAGACAACTGCCGTATCCATCCATGAAAACAAAAAGAATAACACCGAAATTAGTGAAATAATTGTCAGTGAGAGATCGTATGCATGGTATGCGGCGCATACAGAATTGACTCGTTAACGTGCATCCGCAACTTTCTTTAAAATATTAAAAATTATAAGAATTGTGACTATTCTGTTACTTTCTTTTCTCGGCAATCAATATTGGTAATCGTGAATCTAGATCGTCTGAAATTCATTTTGAAAAGATAGGGACTTTTTATTTTACTTATACTTTAAATTAATTTTGCAGATCTTTTGATTACATGTCAGCAGTTGAGCGTTTATCCTTGATTCGGGCTAATAAAATTTACAGTGTATGTTGTTTTTAAAAACACTAAAAAGAATTCACGTGATCGTTTATCAAGCTGAACAACTGAAGTCTTTCCCTGCTCAGTGATCTGCCCTCTCCCTTTGATTCTGTTCTCCAGATGTACAGCTTACCTCTTTTCATCACATAGCCTTCTCTGGACCACCTCACAATCTTGCACTTTTTTCCTGCACATATGAACCACGCCCCTTTTCTCGACTACCGTATGACTTGTCCACATTCTCTTCGGTTCGCCATTTCATAACCACCTGTCTACTCTTAACGAAACTTGCAACTATCCCTGACTATTGTTTCAGTTGTTCTTGTCCTCAAGTGCCCCCCAATGAGGACAGAGTATATCGTTACATTTCGACCCAAACCCTCGAAAGTGTAGAGTGCTGTTTTTCTTGCGGTCCATAGCTGACCATGGTCAGCTCTAGTTCAACCCATAGCTATATGATAACGAATATTTTAAAGGAAAATGAGCTTTCGGGCATATTTGTAGGCCAGATTCAATCTGAAAAGCTACAGTACCCATAACTGGGCGAAGTGATGTTTATCTTAATCAAAACGACTATACAAAGGCATTGATTAAAATGATACCATGATCATCACTTACCGGGCATAGCTGAATATCGGAAAATGTGCCACATAATAAATATGTTAGAATAACTTTTTTTTTATTTTTTAGATTACATTGATATGCTCGCAAAAAAACCCTTCAAAACCAAGATTCTGTCAGTGACATCATAGTTTTGTCAATCACTGGTGAAGTATTAATATGATCAACAGATACATTGGAATGCACCTTTGTTTTGCGTGAGAGTGACCACAACAACTTGCTGATTATTCGGTCACTTTCGTCAGTCCGGGGAAGTCTAAGTTGCATTTCTCTTTACAGGGTTCAAGACGTTGCAGAAATACTGAGTAAACTTCATTCGAATACGGTAATCAAAATGACCAAATAAACTTCCCCTAGACTGAGCATAACTTCCATGTTTCCCTGTAATGTCTTTTGTTATATCGTTATGTTAATAACATAGGAAATGTGCACTGTAACAATGCCATTAATCACACAAGTACTTTGACAATGAGTGGCAGATGATGTCATGGACAGAGTCTCGATTTGGAAGTGTTTTTGTTTTGTTTTGTCTTTATGCATCCTCACCTGTATGTTGTGTCCGTACAGTTGTCGTTGTTAGGATTGGGCTTTCGGAAATCTATCTCTACTATAATAGTCATGATTAGGAACGGGACGATCCAGGCTAGTAGGTTGGAGAGAGGGATGTACCAAGGGGTGCAGCTGGTTCGCTGTGAGGGGAAAAGTATGGTGTATGATCTCTAAATATTTAGAGCTACAGTGCATTCCCGTTACAACGAACTCGGTTACACCGAAATTCTTGTTACAACAAAGTAGAAAATCATGTCCCAAAATTGTCATTATCTTTATATAATTTACTCTTCGACTATAACGGATTCGATTTCTATATAACAAACCTCCCCCCCCCCAAAAAAAAAAAACCAAACAAACAACAAACAAACAAACAAAAATACAAACAAACAAATGCCGGTCCTGAAGATTTCGTTATAAAGAGAGTTGCCTGTGTTTTGTCTGGAATAGGCAATGCATGTTTGCATTGCAGGGGTATAAATGGTTGCCTATGATACAGTCTTAATGAAGACATATTTAGAAACCATTTTCTACGAAACATTGCCCTACCTCTATTAACGTTACAAAAATAAAAAAGAAGAGCTCGATCTTCGTCTTGGATCAAAGTATCGAAACCCTGCCGTAAATGTAAATCCGTTTCCTTCATATAATGCTTGATATATTTTCTTCAGCGCAGACCAACAACTAAACTAGCCTGATGGTGATCCGAACACTCCGATCTACACTAGCCTGCCACACAGTAGAAAACGATGCACGCCGTCTTGTCTCTGTAAACTCTGTAAACACTTAGTGAAACATTTCTCAGAGTTTCACTTACCATTTCAAACGAACCAGAAAAGCTGAAACGGGAAGGAAAGTTGATAAGTGACTTTGTTTTGACGTAAGCTTCCAAAGCGTACGAAACAGTCAACATTAGAGACGTGAAGTACAGCGACTGTAGGAGGAGAACAAGAAGCAGAGAGAATTAAGTTTACTCTCATTAGTAAACCCTCTCTAAACGCTTCTATCAAAATTGTTAACCAATTATTCTAACACGAGTCATTTATAAGTGAGAAACGCTCTCTCAAGTTAACGTGGGACAGTATAAAGATTTTCAATATCAGCAGAATAAAAATTTCAGGTACAACCTTTAGGGAATGGGCCATCTCACCCTATACACTAGTTGATACTTTATTTTCTATACGCTAAACGGTAGGCTATATTCATAGGGTTAGAACGACATGTGTGAACTTTCTTCTGCTCCTTCTTTTTTAAAGAGAAAACGCTTTTTTTGGGGGGGGGGGGCCAAATGTGAGTTCTGTATCTTTGCTTGTGCGTGTATATGTGGGTGTATGGTGAGGGTTGCATGCAGTCCCATCTCCTCCTCCCCCCCCCCCCCACTCCAAGTTATGCTTCATGCGAGTTCCAAGATTACTTCATCATCTTCGATGCTCCAGGAACCTCCTTCAATAAAACCAGACAACAGTGCAAAGGCGACTGAATCATTGGTTGATAGCAGGGGTTGCTTGTTACCATCAACAATCCAGAAAGTCTGAAACATGTCTTCCACATGCTCTCCAAATGATTGACATCTGACAAGAACAAGGCAGAGATGACGACAAGCAAGATGGCGGCGATGAAATCCACCGAGGAGAGATGGAAAACTGGAAGCACCTGGATCAGGAGAAGGCAAAACATGGATTTCATTCGATGTCATGGATTTCAAAACATTTTCTCTTATCTGTATTTACAGCATCAGAAAATGAGAAAATATAGCATTAAAGAATAACACATAAATTCTAATATGATAGAAATCTTGTAGATATGATAAGATACATATGTCTTTCAATACATAGCGAGTGAGCTTGCTTGATGGCACAATGTACTTTTAACGTAGTTAACGGATTGCATTTTCACCAGATTTGCACATAAACTGCATTTGCACCAATGTTTGTATTTTTCATGTTCTTACGCAAAAGTTGCCAAACAATAAAGCGTGCATCAAGCAAAATCTATCATAACATGGACAGACTTGAATTGCCACAATATTTCACTAAAATTCCTAATGGCAATAGTGTGGAATATGCGCATGTATATAGGTATGGCAGTTGTATGCGGTACTTTCCAACTATAGTTTGGTATAGGATGTTATGACGCTATAATTACACGGGTGACGTGTTTGAGTTATTTAACGACTCAAGACTCAGTTTTTTGGAATCTGTTTATTCTATACAGATTTCTCATACATTTAGCTTTTCTTTCCGTGCACTTTTGAATGTAATTTGTATTCAATTCAATTCAATTCAATCTTTATTTCCGATTCAATATATAATATACAAAAGTTCATGTAAATATGAGCAAATTGTACAAAAAGTGAGTTTAAAAACATTGCAAACGACAACAAAAACAAGGCGAGATTATGATAAAGACAAAAGAACAAAAAAAAAAACACATCGGGAAAACGGATATCACAGGTACATAAAGAACAGAAACTCATTAACATTGTGTGTTTGGTTGATTGATCGGAAAATGGTATGCGCGTAGAAAGCCAGAATAGGCTTGTTATGTTGCACATACCCCGCGTATATAATCATTTAAAAATTACTTAAAACAAACAATCAAACAAACAAACAAACAAACATTTGAAAAAAAGAAACAACTAAAAATTATCATGGAGGGCTTGCCCAATGTAAGACCAATCAGAAGTTGTTGCTATGGATATCCTTAATCTGTTTGTAACAAATGATACGGCTACAAGAGTTAGTATAAGAAATGAAGAAATTATTATTTATATGATCCTAATGATCGCCGTTCTCAAAACAAAGACACAATGAATCTAGGTAGGAAAAGGTAGCAAATACCAATTCCAAATCACATGACGGTAAAGAAAATATTTTTGAAACCTACGCACTTACTCGTGAGTGTCTAATCTTCCTTCTCACGAAAGTGACTAGAATGACGGACAGAGCTCCTACTGTGCTGAGAAAAGAAAGGAAATATAATAAAAGTGATGTAATGACATAACTTCTTGATATATTTACACGGCCTTATTTCGAGAGAATAATGTTTGTTATAATTTGATTTGATTTATTTACAATTTATTTACAATTCGTATGCATACGCCATGCACACACATAATTATAAATGGTTTGTAAATGGAAGTAAATTATATGTCATGTACGTTTATCTATGGATCATTATAAGTTAACTATTCAAAGCTTGACTAGGACATCTAGTAGATATAATTAAACATCTATCTGCATAAACATTATACAAAGATTGTACTATGCACTTTCAGTCGGTATCAGAACTAAGGATGTGATGGAAGAACAGGGAAAGGAAGAGCAATTGACAGGAGGAGTATTAGGAGAGAGGTACACTACATCATGTTAGATAGAGATATACAAATTCAATAATCCTATAGTCGAGATTTATTTGTACGCAGAACAAAATAAACATGTGAACCTAGGGAGTGCAAGCAATCAATTAGTTAATCACTTGGAATACAGCATATCGTAATTATTCATTGCCATGACTGTATTCATTTGAAGACAAAAGGTGATACAGGGGTGATCTTTACCTTAGTACTGCCGTAAATATTAGGAGTCCACTGATGGTCGAGAGCTGCGAGAGGAAAGATCAAAATATCTCTACGTCAATAGCAGTATTAAAAGAAAGTTCTAATGACACATCAAATACTATTTTACTTGGCTATCTGACAACCATTATGCCTACTGTGTAGGAAACACTTAACTTTAACAGCTCTCCAAACTTCAACGCCTCCAAAACTCTGCAGCTCGACTTGTCACCCTTACTAAGAAATCCTGTCACATAACTCTCGTTCTTCAGTCCCTTCACTGGTTACAAGTCGAAAAGCGCATCATCTTCAAAGTTCTCTTACTGGACTACCACACAGTCCATGGATCATCTCCACTCTACCTCCAGAGCTCCATACATTCATATCAACCCCCTCGTAGACTCCGTTCAGCTGGTACTTCACTTCTCCATGTTCCTCGATCCTCTCTCTCTTGGGGAGATCACAGCTTTTCCCACGCCGGTCCTCTCTGGAACAATCTTCCCCTTTTCTTCAAGATTCAAGATTCAAATTTATTTTCACTTCCATCAAAATAATAAACAAAGAAATTATACACAATGCATATGTACAGGATATTTGCAATAACTGAAGAATGTGATTTAACAAAGTACATATGAAAATGAGTAGCAGATGAAAAAAAAAAAACAACTGCAACTATATCTTTGTTAATATATACATAAAGCGTATAATACAAGTTAACTAAGGATGGGGATGGAAATGGAGGGTCCCACTAAGAAGCAAAGCTTGTACGATATGGGACCCTCAGAAAATACACAAGACAGCAATACAAAGCAAAATAAACGAACCGATGTCAATTGACATGAAATCAAAATAATTGGGAAGGGGAAAAAAAGAAAGAAAAAAGAAAAGAAAAAGAAAGGAAAAAAAAAAAGAACTATACAGCACGTGCCATCGTGGACGCAAGCAAGCTGGATTCCATGATGTAAAATTAGTGATAAAATACAACCTGGATTGAATATAATCCATTTTTTTTTAACGTAATTATACCGGTAAGAATGCAGGAGAAGGAGAGAATACTACACATCGGTATATACGGAACACTAACAGAAACATGTAAGGAGGACTTGTGTTTAAAAAAATAAATTCATAATTGTATAATGTTCAAAGAAATGATTACTTGACTGAGATGGTAAAACGAACCTAACTCGGTTGGATATTGTAAGATTTCAATAAAAACAATTTTAATTTATTCTTGAAGGAGTTCAAAGATTGAGCTGTTGTAATATTTTCATGAAGTAAATTCCAATACTTTGGCCCATCGTAGATGAATGTGTTCTGAGCCAACAAAGTTCTCAGAAATGGCAAATGGAAATCATTCGATCGCCTTGTTGGATAATTGTGAACAGATTGATTTTTTTGAAACATTGTATCAAATATATTTGGAAGATTTTTTTATTATAGTTATACATAAATTGTCCTATATTAAACAGACACAAATCATTAATTTTTCAATATTTTATGCTCAAAAAATAGCGGGTCAGTATGGGACAAAAATGCAGTATGACATATGATACGGAGTGCTTTCTTTTGTAATAAAAGTAATTTATCTTAAAGTGATTTAAATGTATTTCCCCACGCGAGAATACCGTAATTCAAATATGGCAATATTAAGGATGAAATTATATAAGCAGGGACGATAAAGAAAAACAAAATTTAAGCTTATTGATTATACCAATATTACGTGAAATAATTTTACATATACTGTCAAAATGAAATTTCCATGAAAGCTTATTATCAACTATTATTCCAAGAAATTTTACATGAGAAACATTTTCGCGTGGAGTACCATCTAAAACAATGTCAACAGGTAATGCCTCAGTAGAATTGCTAAAAAGCATTTTTTTTTTTTGAAGATTAAAAGATAACTTATTTACTTTTATCCACTGGGCAACATTTTCTAATTTTTCTGAATTTATTGTATTTACAAGGGTAAGAGGATTATTGTACGAAAAAGTGAGTCATCTGCAAAGAGAATAAAAGAAAGAACATCTAATGATCTACAAAAATCGTTTATGTAAACATTAAACAAAAGTGGACCTAATAAACTTCCCTGCGGAACCCCACATTTAATATTTAACATTTGTGAATTACAACCATTAAAAAAACAAAAACAAAACCATATTGCTTCCTGTTCATGAGGTAGCTCCTTAACCACTCCAAGGCCTTCCCCTTTTTCTTCGTCAGGCTTCCTCAACCAATTCCTATAAGCAACTCCTGAAAACATATCTGTTTAATTCTTTATTGTGAATGAAGTATGATTGCTATAATCTGAGTTGTTTTGTACACGTTACTGCATATTTCGTACATGATGGGTTTTTCTTATGTTCTGAGATTAATTTCGTTATGTATAGTAAAGCATTTTGTTTTTATTTGTATTTCATTTGCTCTGATAAATTATCGTATTTGAATATTGTATGGTTGTATTATGTACTGTTCATGCTGGTTATGTAAGAGCGCCATGAGCATCATTCTTGATGGACTTCAGCGCATTATAAGAGGCCACTGTTATTATTATTATTATCATAAGTAAAAAGTGTTCTCTGCGAAGCTTCAACAAATTCGTTGTCTATACATTTATATCAACACAGGATTACTCTCGTTGATCTGTCGTCTGCTGTTGGTAGCTTTTTACTCACATCCTTCACGATCTTCTTCTCACGTATACGTCTCTCTCTAATAATATTTATTAGTTTACATGTCTATCGATCACTGGGTCTGTTCATTACCTACAAAAAGATGGAAACGTCAGACACTTCATTTGAACGTCACCATCAAAGTCATACCTGCTTGTGGTGGAGTTTCGAATGTTCTGGGGACCCGCTGATCCCTTGGACGGCGTAAACTTTGTTGTACAGATCCATATCCTCGCCTGCCATGTTGTTAGAAACCAGCAACCAACACAGGTGAAGCATACATAAAAATCAGCATCCGCTTATCATTCAGGAAATGTTGGCATCATCTTCGTTATGTTTCAGTCCTACTTGGTAAGGCTGAGAGAAGCTTTCAAGAAGCTATCCACAAATGAACATACGCCGACATGTTGAGTAAAAAAACTTTGAACTTTGAAATTCTCTAAGATGTACTTGACGAGTGTACATTCACAACCCGCTGTGCGTGGTGTAAATACTATGCACACATACCGGCTGCATAGTTCATCGCTCATGCGTTCGTATTCTAACGGCTGAAGTACATTGAGTTTAACACTCATTCTTCCTCTGATCACTAGACGATGAAGCAATGGCTGCATTACAAACAGACTGAGAAAGACAAAGTGTACATAAAGGATGACCTCCGTACCTGATTACCAGTCACGGATTACATAAAAATCTCCGCACTCCCACGCCTTACTTGAAAGCAAACATAGTTATCTCACTAAACTAATTATTTACTTCATTCGCCAATACTAACTTTCCTGTTTCCTTAAAAAAATAACAACATCAAAGCGAACAGAGTAGACTTATCAGTCTTACAAATCAAGAAGAAAAAAAAAAGAAAGAAGAACAACAAGCACATAGGCGTGAGGGCGCAGTTTACACGGGGATAGAAACTAGTTATTTATTCTTTATGTCAAAGTGGGCAATCAGTAACAAGAGAGGGCGTCCATCTTAATCCTCATGACGCTAATTCGCTTGGTCTCTTTTGGCACTTTTCATCAACACTGAAAACTCGTAGAATGAAATAAGAGGGAAACATAATTATTGTGTTACATTTGACTTGTTTAATACGGAAGAAGCGATGACGCTTTCTCGTAAAAAATGATGTCCGACTGGCCGGTACCGAATTGTTGATTAATTTTCTTTTCTTTCTGAGCATGAAATTATGGAGAAGCAAAATGAAGTTTAAATAAAATGATTTAATATTTGTAATAATTTTGCCCTACCACTACTATAACTAATGATAATAAATGTTTCTTTATTTTTTTTGTTCAAACAAAAGAAATAAAAAGAAAAAAATGGGGGGGGGGCAGCGTCCCCTTTAATTTCCTATCAAAAAAGGCGCCTCTCTAATTTACGGGATTCCTGGATCCGCCCCTGTACTAGTTTGGATTCTGAACGTTTGTTACAGAACTCTGAAGTCGGATTTATCTATACACCTGGGTCGAGATGGACATACTGGGTGAAACCATTTGTCCAAGGACGCAAGCATTAGACGGGAATCGAACTCGGGTCCTCCGATTGCTGATCGGGAGTCTTACACTATACCACATGATGAGTGCGTAGTAGGGATTGAGAGTTGATAGGTCATTGATCTTCTGTGTGAACTTCTTCATAAACAACCCCGTTGGAGAATCACTAGCCAATTATGTCATTTTTCATCTAATTTGCATCTTTATTAATTTGATTGTGACAGATTTACTTGTTGATTGGAATCGTGTAGATTGTGTGTAGTTTCTCAACTTTTTATCACCTGTGTCCGATCGTAATTATATTTGAACTGTTCATTCTAAAATAGAATGGAATGTCCCTCTAATTTCACATAAACGCGTGCTGTAGAGTTTTTTTTATACTTAAACAGAATAACACATTATGTCACACTGTGGCTGTCTTGTTTTTTTTTTTCTGGTTTCTTTATTAAAATTTTCATCAAGATTCCCTTTAATAAAAAAATGAAGCCTCTGTTCCTTTTTTTATTAAAGAAAATGAGGAATCTATTCATATCCGTTCATAAAAACAAGAAATACAAGGAAGAACGTAGACCTAATGCTAGAAACAGAAAAGTCGGTTGCTGAATAGGTGCGCGCCACTTCACAAAAGTCACATTATGCATAATATCACGTATATCCTGTTCTAATCTACTGCGGACGATGGGCAGCTTACTTGTTTTACCATGGATGAAGACTCCTGATATTTGGTCAGGCTGGAGTACTATCACGTGACTATCGAGTACTTTAGCGTGAAAGGTCAGCGTGATGAGGGTTAGATCGTATCATCGCTCTTATTTTGATTGTGTGAATTTACCAGCCAATCAATTTACTGCGAATATTTGTCTGAACAAGATGCGAAATGGTTCATTGTTCTTGACTCCAATTTTTGCACACGACACTAGCAAACCTGATAAGCATTATGTAAAGACAGAGTTCTGGCTTTATGTCAATATGTGGAAGAGACGTAGAGGCAAAGGTATCAAAAGAGGTGATGTCCCTTCTGCAAGTCGTTCGCCTAAAGATCGGGATATCACTAGAATTACTGGCTAACACACCACTTGGAGAAATTTGGCATCATATTATCGGTTTTAAGGAGCAAAAGCTCGGTATTAAGTGAAGATTTATCCAACTTAGGGCAAAAAAGGGGGACTTTGCAAAGAGATTAAAGTTTTCTACGAAATCTCATTTAGAATAATCGTCAGCGTAGTTAGACACAGCGGGACGAAGGAAACCATGCTCAGAGTGATTGTTTACTCCTTATTCCTCTGCGCTGCAGTATATGGCTCGGCGGTAAGGAACCAAATTACGATCAGAGATGGCGGGTATGAAAACCTCCTCATTGCTATCAACAAAGACGTAGCCGAGGACCAGACTATCGTCGACACCCTTATCGTAAGTTTTGAAATAGTCTATGTTGACACTTTTTTTATATCTCTTTATTTACTAATTGCTTAATCTGATTGCTTGATTATCATCATAAAATAGTCTATAAATTTGCCAAAAGATGACATCTTGAGGTGATAAGAAAATCAATCGCAAACACGCAAACTTACACAAAATTTTGAACAAATTTTGTATGATAAATGAGACAACTGAATTCACGCGTTTATTCCTTTTCTTCAAGTTTTTCCCCGTAATGTCATGTTTAGAGAACGTTGTGTGTAACTGCAAAATTTGACTTTGCCAAACTTTACAAAACTTATTGGGCAGAGACTAGTGCAAGACTTTGGTGAAAGACATGTGGACACCGTAATGATAACAGAATATTCTTGTTCTGTTATCATTACGGTGTATGGTAACAGTTCACTTCCAGTGATGCTAGATATTATGTGACCTATTTTATGGACTTGATAATATCAAGTCCATAAAATAGGTCACATAATATCTCAGCATCACTGGAAGTGAACTGTTACCATACACTTTCGTGAATAAGTGCATAGTGAACTGCCTGATTTCTAGATTTTAAAAGAGTAGCATTGTCATGGCAATTAATGTAGTTTACTCCGTCCCTCGCTGCATCAACGACATACTACAATAAATGGTTATGAATAGTTATACATTAACCACTGCAAGACAACATTCAAAGGTCTGCATTTAATTATGGAAATTGTTCGCTTTTAAAAAAATCATTACTGTCTCAATTATTACAATATCATCGTGGATATAAGCCTAGGTGATAATGACAGCCCAGTGCATCAGAGTGGTTGACCTCTACACTATAGATGTAGGAATGTTCGTTTTTTCGACTTCAAACAAATCAGTACAGACATGACAGTATTACAACGTTGGTTTGACAAGCGTAGGTGAAACATCTCATCCAAATTCATAAAGTTTTCTATTTATGCTTTCGTTTTCATGTCTTTTTTGAAAATTAGGAGATAATAAATGACGATCAATGACAATCTGAAATGAAACCCACAGTGGACTCAACTAAATTCAATGTTTCAGTCACAAGCAGAATAACCTTCAAAATGGAACACGTTAAGGTATAAGGCGTTTGACGCCAACATCTAATTGACAAACAGCAATTAAACTATCAAGAATAATCTTGTAACCCGGAGACCGCATGTCCTTGTACAGCAGTTCGTATTTGCCCCGCTTCTTAGTCTCAAAAAGAATGCTGTGTTTAGTGGTCAAACATCATTATTTGGTAGCAACGTAGATAGTTTCCAGGCTATCAATGAGATTAGTAATCTTTCTGGATGCGCATTTTTCTTTACCGCATTTTATATTCGGTTTACTTGGATTTTACCCGAAATTAGGAGAAGTTCATGCTCTGTCCGCCCACAAAGATATGCAGTCCTTATCAAGTTGATCTGTGTTCTTTCCTATAAAAAAAAGAACATAGATTACATAAATTCCTGCATTCACGAAATACTTAGAGTGCTGCCCACAATATCCTGTTGTTACAATTTTATAACACGCGATCTAGGAACAAGTGAAATTTTAGCTTGTGACCAATGAACCACAGACACAATTTACACATAAACACACAGTTAAACAATATATGTTTACACACATAATATATCATTAAACATTTAAGTCTTAAATAAATGACGACTGATAGAGAATACTAAAATGCCATCACAGACTTACAGTTTACAATAGTATCGATAGAGAACCCAGATGAGATGAGATGCTTTTGTAAGCCAGAACAGAGAATAAATAGGTCGAGTATACGAGGGGCTTAAAATTTGATAGATTGGACTAGCATGGAAGGTCAACAGTTTCAGTTGTATATAATGTGCCACACTTGACTAACAAGGGGCTGATTAAGAAAAGATGGGGGAAGATTTGATCTCTTAAAGAAAATTTGAAGCTGTGTAAATAGTAAGCAGTTTGATACACTCTAGTCTTGAGTGTCACATGCATCAAATTTTTCTAACAAACTTGACTTTTGAGGGAACATTGTGTTGCAACTGAGAATGTGTGTTAATCACCTTATACTTGGCAGGGCGACTCGTTGGTCGAGACAACTGACAAGTTAGTGATGGAAACTACGCAAAACAGTAATCCTTTTACAAATTTCAAGGCTCTTCAAAGAAGTATTTGACTTTGGGTGTGGTTTGCCTTGGGTAAATATCATGACAATCCTTTAGCAGTATTGTACCCTTGGTGGTCATTAGGCAGAATTGGACCAGTAACAAACTATGATATAACCAGTTTCACATCTCAGCCCACGACCTGACAAATTTTGTAGGTCGAAAGAAGAGATTGATGCACAACTTCAACATAATCTCACGTTGACAAGTCATTGTACTTGTTTACAAATGAAATTCCAATTTGATTACCCCCTAAGCAAGCAATTTAGTTGCTTTTTCCGGTTGGACAGAAAGATGCGATACTATTTCTAACAAGAAGAACAAGTTTAAAGCTATTGACTTGAATGAAACTTTGCAAAAAGATCAGAGTAATTATGGTGTAGTCTTCTCGCTGTGAAGTTGGGTAATGACGCCAATCAATGGTATTATGACCTCAAACAAAACCAGTGATCAGTTTTTATTAATTGCTTACAGTTTACCAGAACTTTTGTGAAACTGATCAGTGTCCTCATAGTTTACTGTTTTGACTTAAAAAAGATTCATTCATAAAATGTATATCATGAAATATTACCTTTTTTGTATATACAGTAGGTTTGATTTGTTCAAGTAAACATGCATTTGATAGTTGCCAATATTCGAATATCGATAACGTACGCATTCTCATGATAATTAATAAAAATTGTTTAGATGAAGAGCTTTTACATTGTTATAAGCAAAGAGCGCTGATATGAATTCAAATGAATATATATATATATATAAAAGATGACGAAGTAGGGTGGTAATGCATTTCAGTCCAACAGTGCTATTTATTCAGACCAAATTTTCTATTCTATTCTATAGAGTCATCATTGTCGACCCTGACGAAGACGAATGTATTCGTCAAAAATTTGGTCTGAATAAATAGCACTGTTGGACTGAAATGCATTACCATCCTACTTCGTCATCTTTTCTGTACTGGTACCAACACGCGGACTACAAGTATCAATATATATATGCATATATATATATATATATATATATATACATACATAACATATATGAAGAGTTTTATCGCAAAAATAAGCAAGCGCCATTTTTGAGCATTTAAAAGTAAGTCCAACATCAGATAGAGCAAAATTAAACCTTTCCAGTAATACCTCACTGTGTGACATATTATCCTCTAGAAGTTATAATTAAAAGTATCCTGTATTTTCTATTTATTTTCTTCGTTTTTAGCAGCTTTAAACACAAATATTTCAACTTAACAAGAATGGATTTAGATTGTTTTGCGATAAAAGTCTTCATAATAATTAAATATACATATTTTTTCCATACACGGATCATTTCTTTCTCTGATTCAACGATAATGTATAGCAGCGACGAATTGGAAATCATGAGCCACCGCTATACCAGTAAAACACACGTTTAATATGACAATGAAACATGATCATGTTCCGTACACACCTCATTCAGTACCACTGGTGCGCTATATCCTTTATTTCTGGTGATACATAGCATAAAGATATGTTTCATCTCAATTTCCTAGCAAACTATTTAAACGTGTCTCTGAAGTAAGGCAGTGCGACTTCTAACTTTGCCGCCGATATACATGATATAATTTGAAATTCGCTTCTGTGCGATAAGTCTTAGAGCCCTCTTAGATCTAGAAGACTATGGTTCAGAAATAAATAATGCGTAGACATGGTAATGAAATCTGGGTCATCCAGCTCAAACAGGCCCATGAGACAGACACTAGGCAAGTAAGACCGACAGAACTTTTGCATTTTTAGAACTGAAATAAAGTGATCTGAAGCACTTTTTTTGTGTGGAAAATTCGGAAATTGTCGTCCCTGAAAGTGTATGTCGTGAATGTCGAGCTCATGATGTGCACCCATGAAATCAGTTGATGATGAGCATCATCTTTTCCCTATTCTGTGCCAAGGATATCTTCACTTCTGGGTCAGGGCATCTCTTCACCGCCACGAAGCGAAGGGCGTATTGGCGGAACATCACCATCCTGATCCCAAACACGTGGACCCCTAAACCTGAGTACGAGCGGGCCAGAACGGAGTCCTTCGAAACGGCTAATGTCATTGTGGATGCCGAGAACCCCGCCTGGCAGGATAACCCGTATACCCTGCAGCTTGGTGGCTGTGGTGTCCACGGGGAGTACATTCACTTGACGCCCAATTTCCTCTTGGATCGAGAAAACAGCGAGTACATCTGGGGCCCGATGGGTAAGAGCCTTATCTCTTTAGTACCAATTTAAGAATACTTTTTATACTTTATATTCGGTAAGAATGAAACAGTCTCATAGATAATCATTGGTGTTTCTATCAATTGCTCTCTTCATCATACTCAACATTCCCCAGGTAAATCAAACACCAGTGTAACAAATCGCCTGTCCAGTAGGCTGGTATGAATGATAATCGTATCTACAAATTGCATATGAATTTGGAGGTGTGTGTTTGTCTGTTGAAAAAAAAATGAGCTAAAGATTAGCTTCCTCAGCATAATAATCTGTGCGTTGCTAATGTAAGAAGTGTTTGAATACATTAACTAACTAACCAAATAACATAAACGTTAAATCCTCGTTTCCTCCTCCATTATTTCTACAAATTTATCCTCCGTCTCAAAAAGTCATTACAACTTATCCAAATTAAATATATTATTCACCTCTGTACCATAGACAAGCTTTTGTTGCACGAATGGGGGCATCTGCGATGGGGACTGTTTGACGAATACCACACAGAGGATGAGGGCTCTTCAAAGTTCTACGCTAATTCTCGCGGTAACATCGAGGCGACACGATGCAGCACTAAGCTCACCGGAGAAGCCCTTAACATCAATACATTTGAACCGTGTCAGCGTGACCCTGAAACCGGGCTCTACGAAGAAGATTGTTTCTTCTTCCCCGATCTTAACGGCCAGACAGAGCCGGCTTCCATCATGTATGCTCAATTTCTAGAGTCGGTGAGTTTCTGCTTTGCAGTCCTCTTTTCTCTTGGTCAAGATGTAATAATTTGATACCGTCAAGGGACAAAGTTTGTCTCTGCCAGAGTGTCATCAGGGAGCTTTAGATTTGAGACAAGGACGATTAGACAAGGATTAGACAAGGATTGCGTTGGCTGTTCTCCTCTCTCCCTGTTGCAAAGTAGTTTTAGATTACGCGAAGACACAGCCTATACAAAGTAAAATTATCATTGCATCAGGTAGCTCTCTGCGTCGTGAATTTGAGCGGACGCAAAAGTGGCCCAGAACCAACCGTGAAAAATCATACGACGCGAGATGAATTTTGATAAGCATGTTTGTTGTTGTTGTTGTTGTTTTCATCTGAACGTCCGCGTTGCGGAAATCTAATGCTTCCTATATAGCTATAGAGAGATTGAAACCAGCAAGCATCTCACCAACACGTATTCATTAATCCCTATCTTTAGGCCTTTGGTGTCGTCAGTCAGCTGTCAGCCGTCAGTCAGCATATATATATATATATATATATACACACACACACACACACTCATGTAATCTTGGTCTTAAAGAGCAAAGGTATATTCTTATTAATCTTTTTTTTTAAATTTTATAAAGGTATGCTTAAAATTACGCAGTGGAAAGGTAGACACCTTTATGATGTATGTTTCAGATTCCCAAACTCAAAGTTCATAAAATCCTATGTACAAGAATCGTTAAATGTTTAAGACTATTTTGCAAACCTATATTATGTTTCTTTAAAAACAAAATAAATATTTCCCAAAGATATTGGCTCGTTACTCTATGAAAAAAAGAGTATTCATGGTTTTCATAACGCCTGTTCGTTAGGTCACCGACTACTGCCACAGTAACCCTGAATTACCCGGCTACCACAACCGCGAAGCGCCGAACAAGCACAACAACCTCTGCAGCAGCAGGAGTGCATGGGACGTTATGCTAGAGACGGATGACTTTGCAAGAGAGAATAACCCTCCCTTTGAAGAGGACATCGACACTACCCCAACTTTCAGGCTCGTCCAGGCGAGCACCCGGCGTGTGGCTCTTGTGTTGGATGTCAGCGGCAGTATGGGGGTAAGTTAAGTGGACGCCAGCTTTCTCTTTTCCCCAAATTACCTCTCTCTGACTGTCCCAAAGTTTGAAATTCGTGCAAAGTCCTTCTATCTGTGATTTCGCCGGTACACATCTTCGAAGAAATGTATTCTACTTGATTATCGTCAGTTGTACAAGGCGACTAAAATGTAAAATCTTATGACATCAATCTTAATGGGAATACTCATCTTGTCAAAATGTCAGTCATAACATCACGAAAATTAATTAAATGTATCACCAATCAGCCACTCAGTCGATCCCTTTCCGTGAGAACAATTATAGAGGTTTACACATTAGTGTCTATTTATCCCGTTGTTATATTACAAAACTAGCAGGGGAGGATCCAGGAATTCCGTAAAGGGGAGGCGCCTTTACAAAATTGAATAGGGCGCCAGCGCCCCCTTTTTCTGTTTCTTTTTGTTTTAACAAAAAATAAAGAGGGGGCGCGCTCCCGGTGCGCCCCCTCTGGGTCCACCAGTGACTAGTCCTTTCACTTTTCCTTGATGCTGCGCGAGAGATCAACTATCCCGTTTTCTTACGTCACCTGTCTCTGACCCAAGACTAACGACAGATTGGCCAAGCTGAATCAGGCAGCCACCCAATACCTTCGCTACACCATTGAGGATGGGAGTATGATGGCACTTACAAAGTTTAGTTACACTGGTGAGATTATCGTCGAACTCACAGAAATTTACAACGAGACAAATCGCGAATTTCTCATTTCAAATCTCCCGGACGTTCCAGACGGATCAACCTGCATTGGCTGTGGGATTCTGGCCGGAATTCAGGTATGTTGGTTTGTTTGATTATTATTATCGGAGAGAAGCAAGCATTACAACAGCGATGTGCCCGAAAAACCAGTATGAAAGACTCAACCGTGTTTTGATTGTAATGCAATTATGGTGACATTGTGATAATGGATTACTGATAGATATTATGATATAGGTCTCCGATCAATCTTCAGCCTTTCTTGGACATCGAAACCTAACAATGTTTAATGAATTGTACCTAGATTTCTATATGGAATGAAAGTCATGTAAAAGTTATGTGATAGACAGAATAATCTTTATCATTCACCAACCTATCAATGTTTCTGATTTTTTTTTTCCAACTTGGGTTGTTTCTAGCACCTTTAAAATGCACGTCGAATTTGACTTTTTGGCATAAATGTTCTATCACGATCAGTGACGATGCAACTTTCAATTTCAAACAGGTTTTGAAAGGACCGAGTCGAGAGGAAGACCCAGCAGGAGGTTACATCCTCCTTGTCAGTGATGGCGAAGAGAATGTCTTCCCCTACATCGTTAACGTGCTCGATGAAGTCGTAGAATCTGGCGTCATCATCGACACCATTGGTAATGTTACCCTTTTAAAATACCTCACCGGTGTTCATTGCTATGATTACCATCTAAATTCAAGTTCATAATGATACATAGGCCTACTTCATTTATTTCATTTCCTGAATGAAATTATTACAGAATGAATTATTTGAATTAATTATTACAGAAAAATCTTATTTCATTATGGCAGAAAAATAAAGAATAAATAAATTCTCTTTACATTCCTAACACATATGATTGTTGAGACCTTTCTATACTAAGCGATTGGAGCAGCAGAACTTTAAAATTTCATAACTGTTGAACCGATTTTCCTCACACTTCACTGGTGTGTCATATCAATATCGCTGCATGTTACTTAATCTACAAACACGTTTGAGGTAAATTTCCCTCAAATGATCGACACTGCCGTCTCTGTTGTCATTGTAGCTTTCAGTCCTCAAGCCGACCCAAAACTCCAGCAGCTTTCGACTCTTACCAATGGTCTGGCGTTCTTCTACCCCGACACCGCAAACTCTACCGCCCTCAACGATGCTTTCACGGCTACTGTCACGAGCCGATCCGGCCTGAGCACAGAAGTGCTACCTGTACAGGTTCGTTCATTAAATCTCACAGAGGGTATGAAATTTCGAAAGATTTATCTTACTCAATCACCTTTTTTTAGACGTCCTAGAAAGACATCATCAGAGCAAGAAAGTACTGGGCAAGTCTAGAACCCTTTTGTGCTCAGAGTACATGTAGATTTTATCAAGGTTGACATTTCTGATAGACAACATCTATAGAAAAAGTGATTGACCTGATAGATTGCTTCGTTTTCGATCTTGTTTCTTTTGTTGTTGCTGAATATCAAGAATTAATTTCCTCCTCCATCTAGAGTGCCCCTCTCGAATATACGATATAAACTGCAGGAAAGCCATTCACAGCAATGTTCATTCAATATGATATGTCAGCTGTACAGCGGGGCCCTTACAGTGCCGGGAAACTCGCCCGTCTCCGACACGTTTGTGATCGACTCGAGCGTCGGACTCGAGACAGTGCTGCTGTTTTCATGGCTTGATGAGCCAATCAGCGTCGAGGTGGAGGACCCGGATGGAGTACGCATCAACAGCAGTGACACATCGCAGTACCGGGTAGACATGGCCGCCAAGATTATCTCGGTAGCCATTACAGACATAGCCAAGGTGAGCTTATAGAAGACGGTATTATGATCGTTACATTGTGTAATGCTGAACATCATGTGCTACCAATTACTAATTTGAACCCAGCAAAAATAACCATGGTCACTGACAGGCTTATAATGATACCGCCATAACTACTGATGCTATACTTCTAGTTCGAATGTTCCTTACTCAATTTATAATTAATGGAACTATTACTAAGTATCTTTTGACCACTGACACTGGCAATGCTCCTTGTATAAAAGTAAAACCACAACTTATAATAACAATGTTAATCAATAAATTTTATTACTGGCTATTTCCAACTGGCTGCTAGCTAATACGCCTAACAGTGCCTAATGTCTATTATAACACCAGGGTCCCATTTTATCAAACCTAAAATTGATTTTAAGTCTCAGAAAGCAGTCATAACTCCCCAATTAAAATCAATGATAAGTCCATAAATCAATGACAGTATTACCATCAATAAGTCGAAACCAATAAGTCTCTTCTTAAAACGGAAAACGTATACCAGTAGTCTGTAGAAAGTTATAATCCATTTAAAGGGAACACAAACCCAAAGAGCAATGTGGATTGAGTAAAAGCAGTAACATTAGTAGAACACATCAGTGAAAGTTTGAGGAAAATCGGACAATCGATGCAAAAGTTATGAATTTTTAAAGTTTTGGTGTTGGAACCGCTGGATGAGGAGACTACTAGAGGTTATGACGTATGAGAGGACCACAATATAAAGAAAATATAAAAGGAATTCCACAAAAATTCACTTTTCTAGCAAAATGAAAGAGTTCTTGACTAACCGCTTTCAGAAAGCAGGGGGAATAAGTGCTACCCCTAACATATGTCAGTATCAAGCTGATGGAATGTGTAATTTTCATGAATTGAATTCCCTTTTTATTTTCTTTATATTGTAGTCCACTCATACGTCATAACCTCTAGTAGTCTCCTTACCCAGCAGTTGCAACACCAAAACTTTAAAAATTCATAACTTTTGCATCGATTGCCCGATTTTCCTCAAACTTTCACTGATGTGTTCTACTAATATTACTGCTTTCACTCAATCCACATTGCTCTTTGGGTTTACTTTCCCTTTAAGGAGGACAGACATAATTATGATAGATTTTAAGATCAATTATATAACTTCAGCTTCATAAGCAGGGCATTGGTTTCCTGCACATGAGAAAGTTTTCTAACTTGTCATTTAGCGAAGCCATTGTTACTCATGACATTAGGGTTAGTAGGGTTGTATCGTTTTAAATCATGTTAACCTTTTTTTTTTTTTTTTTTTAACTGTCTACAACTGAATGATATGACAGCCGGGCGAGTGGATGTTCACAGTGGACAGCGACTCGAACCAAGCAGAGGTCGTAATAGTTACCATCGAGTCGAAGCCGACGTCGACCACGGAAGCGCCGATCACAGTCAATGCTGTCGTTGGTTCACAGGTAGAGTGAAAATTATTGCAACCATTCCTCTGTCACTATTACAGCAGAAGGATATTATGTCAGTAACAAATAGAAATGTGTACTTTTCATTCAAAAATTTAAATTTTTGGAAATTCGCTCTTCAGTGATGTACAAAAGAGAATACATAATAATGTGATGACCATGACGTATCATAACCCATAATGTGATGACCATGACGTATCATAACCCATATGACTTTTAGTACTTCAAAAGAAGATTTTGAAACCATATTTTTGACAAATATGCAAGTGCCAAATTTTCGTGGGCATACTTTTCAAGTGCACTTTATGATCTCAATACCTTTCATGGTTATTTCATTCCCATAATAAATATTAGTTTAAATCAAAAACTTAAACCAGTTAAACAAAATATGTATCTCATTGTATTTTTTATGACAAAATATGAGTTGCCCAAGTAAAGGAAACATTCTTCTTTAACATACGTACTTCGTCATATAGACTAAACATAAAAATTGTGTTGGTGAAAGAGAATTACATTTTTGTTCATCTGTCTTGAAGACATTAAATCACAGATCGACACCAACCATGGAGATTTACGCTGAGGTCCGCAAGGGATATCTGCCCGTGATTAACGCTCAAGTGACAGCCGTCATCGAAACGCCTGGGGATGCGACTACGTTCCTGCCCCTCTATGACAACGGAGCAGGTGCGCAGAGACTGCTGCTACTTCGAACGTTATGAATCCGTGTACTTTAGAGAATAATGCTTTTGAAGGAAAATAACAAGCAAGTAATATCATTACATTGTATATATTTGAATTTATACATGCTTAGGACATAAAGAGAATGATGTAAGCTGCGTAATAGTGTTATTGTGAGAATGATCGTAGTTATAATGGAGCAATAAATGTAAGTGGGCAATCAAGGAATAACAGATCATAAGATGACACGTCCGTGTTTCTGTAAAGTGAAGGAGGTACCAGGCGTGGCTCTCCTTTACTAGCTCGTTCTTGGTAAGACGAATTCTTTAGAAAGTATTATGTTGGGAAGAAAATGATGCAACTGACTGTAGTTAAAAAACCAAAAACTAAAACAAAACAACATTATTATTTCGATAATTATGCACGTGATCCTGGTAATCTGACAGCCAGGCAAAGTTTGATGTTATTTTTTCATTTGCACTGTTTCGCAACATTTTAAAACATTTTTGGTGCATTTTATGCAGGTGCCGACATCACCAAAAATGACGGCATATACTCTGCATTCTTCCTCGACGTGGATGGTGACGGACGCTACAGTGTCAAAGTCCAAGTGAGCAACGAAGGCTCGACTGCGTCCATAGCTTCTCGAAGCCGCCGGAGTTCAGGGGGACTTCCACTCAGTCCAGGTATAGCCTGGAGAATAGCTTCCTCAACCCTCTGCGTGCCACAGTAATTTCCATGTCCATAGCTTTGTGTGTAAAATTTGTACACATTGACTCATTGGCACAGAAAGGATTAACTATTTCTACACCTGTAAAGTAAGGCGCTCATGCAGGTTAAAGTGGAACAAAATACTGGTTTCGTGTATGCCAATACAATAATTTGCAACCTGTCAGCGTCAACTTTCGTACTCACTTGTTTAGCTTTCTTTCAATCTGTAAACTCTTCGTTTTCAATCCCCTTAGGTGCTCCTGTTCCTTGCAGTATCTATTCCATTTCCGTTATATTGAACATATTTTTCAGAAGATGATTCTCATCGAGTAGTCTGTGTGTATCTTAATTGTTGGCATTGTTTCTGAAGACTAAAGAATGTGAAACAAAGATGTTTTCAGCTGTGAGCACAGGTTCCTCAGCCCTCCTGGTCACAAACCCACGTATGATTTTTTTTTTTTTTTTAATCTGTAAATATCCAGATCGATACACACCAACGCCGACCACATACGAGCCCGCGGAAGCGTTTGTCCGCACCAGTTCTGGCGGGGTGTTCGAAGTCGAGAATTACGTAGAACCTGTCGGGGACACCCTGGCTCCATCGCGCATCACTGACTTGGCTGTCGCCTCCGCCAGCTACGAATCCAGCAGCGTGACACTTCAGTGGACTGCCGTGGGCGATGATTATGATCAAGGAACAGGTGATCAAAGCAATGTAACAATATATTGGCTGTCTTGTATCCTCTTCAATAGTGCATTTAGTGTATGTGTTTGGTTTTTTTTTTTTGGTTGTTACCCTTTTATTGTTTTGAAAAATTACTGTGAAATTCCGACACGTGGGCTCACAAAGTCAAGATGGATATATGAATTCGAAAAAACCCTGTTGTCCTGATAATTCCCAATTTATTTCATGGCGGCGCTATGGAATATAATTACGCCTTGTTTGACGATCCACACTTGAAGAATTTGATCGCGAAAACGACTTAACTCCATTCTCAAAGTTGTCACTTTTAGATATTTCCATTAAACTCGCTAAAAACCAAAGAAAATAGTAAGAAGATACGTGAAATTCACTGTTATGCGACAAGTGAGGTATCGTTGGCATTTTTACTCTATCTGATGACTGACTTATATTACAATGTTGAACATTTTGTATTCAAACTCTTCACTTGCAGCTTCATACTACGACCTACGGTTTTCTACATCGTTTGACGCACTCCTAGATAATTTCACTCTCAGTGACCCAGTGACTGAAGAGCAGGTCCTTTCTGGCAACTTGTCGGTCATCGGTCAGTCTGGGTCACACGAGTCCCTCACCATCAGCGTGCCCACGCGAGGAGAAAGTGTGGTTTACTTCTTTGCGATCGCGGCCGGAGACGAAGACGAAAACTTTGGAGATGTTTCCAACATCGTATCAGCTTCGCTCGAATTCATCCCCCTACCGACCACGGACACTGGACTCGAGCCCTGGGCGATCGGCGTCATCTCAGCTGCTTCTGTGGTGGCTGCTCTTGCTGTGGTAGTTTTCGTTGTTGTACTTTGCAAGACCAACTCATCGTCGAAGAAGGTGGATACAAACCCGACCAAACCCAACAGCGACAATGAAAAGAACGACGGAAATGTGTATGAAAACAGCTCTTACGTGGCTTGATATTGTGAGCTAGTATCCACTGTCTGTCTTTCGGTCTATTCTAAACGCAATAAATTAGAGACTAATAGTGACATTTTATCAATGTTGTAATTCATTGGGATATTTTCGAATACGTTTTATATAAAACTGAATTTCTTTCATGAGACAGTAAGACAAGAAGCTACATTAGCCGTTTTGAATGTTGCATTTTCCCTGTTTACTACGTCTCATTCATGACTGTAAAGTTACAAAGAATGAATAACATAATTATCATACGTTGGAAAAAAAAATAATGCTAAGTACATCTCTGAATGATTGACGAAACACTGATCTATAATCACCTTGATTTTGTGAGTCCATTCCTATATAGCTATATTAGCTATATATCTATCTATCTATATATATATGGGAGTATGCGTATATATATATATATATATATATATATATATATATCGTCGTGCGCATGGCAGATTGTCGTTACAGTGTGGGAGTGCGCATGGCAGATTGTCGTTAGGGTGTGGGAGTGCGCATGGCAGATTGTCGTTAGGGTATGGGAGTGCGCGTAGGGTTAACAACATTCTGCCATGCGCACGGAAGTGCTCTAACAACAATCTGCCATGCGCACGGAAGTGCTCTAACAACAATCTGCCATGCGCACGACGATATATATATACATATATATATATATATATACTTGACTCAACCATTATGCTAGAATACCTCTGCAAATATGTTTCAAAGTTCTATCTCATGTACTATTTTCTGGATTGGAGAACACATCTAGTTTTTTTCAAAACATTAAAACCGAATGATACGTGTGATACAAATGTACAAATGTCAAGAAAATCTAATGAACAAGAAAATTATGCGTGCATAGCAATATGTCTCATAAACTATTAACAGAACTTGTTTTTTGTTTGTTTCGTCAGTGTTTTTACTGAAGTTTTTCTTTTATCGTTGTTGTATAGCCAGATACAAATAAAGTTTCTAGACAACTTTTCAAAGAAATAACCATGGGAAAACAGTGCATTGCTGGTGTGAGTTTTTCTAGTTAGGCTCGTGTGAGTAGTTTAGAAGAGTACCAACAGGAGCGAAACGAGTGATCATCTGTGATAACCATGGTAACCATTATAAGGCTGGAGTCATAGAGGTAATGAGTCAGAGGGTGAAGGTCAAGTCTGGAATACGTGTTTATATTTGTGTATGATGCTGAAAAACATATTTTGCGTTATACTTATCAATCTGATTCGGGTAATCTGATTTTCTAATTTCTCTTGAAAATCAATATCATATCCCATGATGAGTAAGATTTCGATATGAAAATAGCATACCGGTATTTCCTGTTTTTAAAACCCATTGTACATACATATCAGGACTCTGCTTGTTAATCTCGTGACGCACACTGGGGCTATTGTGGTTACTCAATGATAATTAAATGACTTTTACATACTTGCTGTAATAGTTTTGGTGAAAATGGAAACAAAAATCGCATCAATGTTTATTTCTCATTCAAACAAAACCAAACACAAAAACACGTCCACGATCAAAATCAACATCGAAAACAAAACATGCCGACTCATGTACAATCATATACTTTTCTTACGTGGCTAATCACACAAGGAATGGCAAGACCGATACATACATAAATACATAAAGTTATATATAAGTGAAGATGCAATTTTTCTTATGTGTCATATATAATGAACGAAAATAACGTCTATTTACAATTGTTTAATCAGCAATATATACATTTCAACACAGATAAACTAGCATTCTTTCATGTAAATAAAATGTTTTGCAATACCATCTTGTTTAATTCATCATTTTTAGAACCTATACTACGCCAAACAAATGTCTGATAGAAGGTATCAAAATAATATAACGCCATGGTCAAATGTGTAAACGTGGTTCAGAATGTAAACTTCTAAATGATAACAGAAGGCAGTTTTAAGCAGGCATAAACATTTTCGCGTCAAGATGGAATCAACAATTCTCTTTGTTGGTATCATCTTTGAATACTCCATGGAAAATAATCCAGTCTTTATGGGGTAAACATACACCTGCAAACATGCGTTGCATGAAAGCCCTAAGAAACATTAGAAGATCACTTTATTTGACATTCTCTGACATCATTGCAAGCTACCCATTACAATTTCATCCAACTTGAATGAAAAATTGAATTTCGTAGGAATAATTTTCGAAGAGTTTTCTGAGTCCCTTTAGGAGGGACTTTTCAAATGTCCTCCAACACTAGAGCATCTGCCACTCTCTTTCCGGTTCTCTTATTTTTCCTCGAACTGTTTTCCGCCAAATTTGTCTCGGACGTTGCTTCATACGGACCCGCCCATTGATTATTTCGATGACGATACCGCTTTATCAAGCCTGCCCCACAGCTGGCATGTCGGATAATGGTGTAGATGACGATGGCAGTGAGTAAGATCAGGATGGTAAGCACTACTACAACGATCATGGCAGTCGTGAATCGACCACGTGGTTGAACTTCCTTAGGAGGGGCACTCTTCTCTGTTGTGGTCATGTTAACATCCGGTATGGCGGTACCTGTGTCAGGTCCCGGGAAGAAACCCCTACGCCTCGTCGTGGATATGCGTTTTGCTGTGGTGACCTCGAAGAGACTGGTAATGGTGTCTGACGTCGGTGGAAGGGTCGGCACTGAGGGCGTCACGACTGTCACCATATTGGAAGGCTCGGCACGATTGCCCACCTCATCAAGGCTGATGAGACGAATGGCGCAAACGGGATTGAAGCAGGCGCGAGGTAGGGCGATGATCATATTCTCAGTGCTGTAACTGGTAGCGGGAGCTGTAAGACTGCCTACCACTAACATGCCCCTGGTGACAACGTCTCCAGACAGAAAGTTTCGGCCAAAGACGTTGGCGTTGCTGCTGTATCGGATCTGATAGGAACTTGCTGTAATTAGAGAGAAAAGAAAGTAATTTTGATCACAGTATGATCGACATGTGTTTTACTCTAACTCGTAAATATATATATATATATATATATATAAACACAACATTCTTTCTCTAATTCTTTTCATAAAACCTTCTAACTGTCGCCCAGAAACATTAGATCTAGTTCTGATTTTCACTTCGATTACAGTTGAACTGTCTGAAACGTTAGTGATTTACTGCGTAAAGGTAGTTGTTCATACTGCTTCTTCAGTGTAAAACTCTATTAAACTACTGACGGGTGGACACTTCTTTCATTAATAACAAGTGCCAGACTGCATACAGTTAAGCTTGTCCGTTTATCAACTTTGATCTTGATCACTTCAGGACGGACAAAGACAAAAATGTTTATAATTAGAGGCAACTGCTAGCTGTTAGCTTTCGGCATCATTATATTTGAATGTGTTTTGACACAAGAAAACAATCTAAAAAAATAATCTTACTATACCCAGAACCAAGGTAGGGGCGGAAGGGGTGAGGGGGAGAGGCTGTCACAATTTTGTTTAAAGAAAAGGACAAAAAAAAAAAAAACCAAACAAACCCACAAGAATACGATGACTTTAAGAGGTTCTTCCCATGGAAGGAGGGGGCGGGAGCGTTGCCCCTTGACCAAACCGTAGGAACTACCCCTTACGCCTCTCCCCCCTCCTCCCAAACTCTCTTCTAATTGCTCTGCTTCCCCTGTGTGGTATGTGGTATTATTCTCCCCATCAAGACACCATCAGAACATCTCCACTCACCCCGCGCAGAGTCGTAATCGTCTCCCATGGCTGTCCATCGCAGTTTAACCCTCAATGATGTCGAGTTAAACACCACCACCTCGAGGTCATTGACCCGGGCAGGAGGGAATCGATCACGAGCCAAGAGAGCCGAAACGTCGCCCGTCACCTCTACGTGAGCTTCGGGTGGGGCCCTCATGAACGGGCCTACGCTGACCAGCTCTGCCGGCTGCTCTGTCACGTCTGTTAAGATTTGATTTCATTCGATTTATTAACAGAATGCATATGCATGCATTATACACATATATAGTGGTGTACGTGGAATAGAATTTACATCATGTCGTAAACATTTAGGAGTGGATCGTCACTAGCTGTTCAAATCTTTTATTAACATTTGTTAACTAGGCAATTTCGTTAACTTGTCGCAGACACTCAATACTACTGGTATAGGAAATGTGTTGATTTATGTTCACTTTGATAAATTTCAACCGCATGATCAAGTAACATATTATTTATGCAATACGTGACAGGTGATACAAATAACTGTGATCAAAAGAACACGTGAAATGCTGTGCAAACAGATCATGTTGACGAAGTTAAGAGCATTAACGTCACAATCGCAGTAAATGGTTTTCCACCGTTTCCTTGAGACTGTTAGATGACAAATCAATAATTTTCTGTTGGTCCTTTTTATTTTGATACATGGTATCTCTGCTCAACTATCACATCATAAACATCATTACTGAAGTGCTTGAAAGCTCTTTGTTAAAATATTTTCTCACATTCGAACTTACAGCTTGCTACGACCAAGTAACTCGTGGTCATATCCCACTAGACCGACACCCACGAGTCATACAGCCTACGAGTTCGACATTGAAAACAGGTCCATGAGTCATACAGTTCACGAGTTATACAGCCCATGAGTTCGACACTAGGTAAAATCAGCCCACGAGTTCGACAGATACAACATGGGGCTTAATGTGTCGGTCTCGTGGGCCTAGTCAGCTTAGTGTCGAACTCATGGGCTGTATAACTCGAGAGCTGTATAACTCGTGGGCTGCATGCCTCTTGAGCTCTTTGACTCGTGGGCTGTATGACTCGTGAGCTGTATAACTCATAGGCCGTATTACTCGTGAGCTGTATGACCTGTGAGCTGTATGACTCGTGGGCTGTATGACTCGCGGGTGTCGGTCTCGTGACGTGCATTCAGTAACTCACCCCAGTCTGCGGGCATGACTCCACTCATTGCCGAGGTTCCTCGTCTCTTGGTTGTCCGACTATCTCCTCGAACCTTCATGTCAATCTGATAACTACCCTCCTCAGTAAACTGTGTGAAATACGCAGAGTAGATCCCATCGTTCGCCCTGGTATCAGCCCCTGTAGGAGAGGTCGTATGACAGGTGCCTTTAAGTTACCTCTCTTATACTGGGCAGCAATCCGTTATAACTTACTTTCAAGCGGCATTCAGAAATTTTCATTGTCGAGAAACACATGCACGATTTGTACTATGAATAAGGAAGATACTGAATTTTGTTGACATGGTCACGACAACGAAATTACAAAACTTTTTTTTCAAATTAATGATAAAAAAAAAATCCATCTTGACACATATAATAAAGAATACAATGATATGCCATGCAAACAGATCAACATGATATCCTGACGTGGACAAAAAACATAACTCCATCATCTAGTATAGCCATGAAGTAATCTATGTCCATTTACAGAGGCCGGACGACCTAGACGCGGACAATTCAACTTACCTATACCTCCATCTCTGAGTGTGATTTCGATGTCGCTACCCCCAGGGCGCTCGACCAAGGCCTTGACCGATGCTCCGATTATGGGCATTTCCCCTTGTTTCACCTCGCCGTAGATTATGAACATATTGTTGAATCTGACATCGATCTCACGCTGTAGAAGGAGCGGTCGAGCACGGATGGGTGGTTGAGAAGAAGAGGCTGCAGAGAAAACCTGGATGTCTACTGTCTGATCAGGTTGCTGATGACTGTCTATGCTTATGGTCCAAACTCCCTTCTGTTTAGATTGAAAAAAAAAATGGAATTTGATGAAACATAAAGTAATTAATGTTTCCAATTTTTATGATCATGGCCTTATATAACCAATGTAGTCTCTTCAGTATTGCCACTGTTCTACCAGAGGGCCCTGCCATTATCATTACCCTAGCGTTGTCAGGTACAGGTACCCATTTGTACACCTGGGTCGAGAGGGACACAGTGGGTAAAAACATCTTGTCCAAGGACGTAAGCACTTGGCGAGATTCGAACTCAAGTCCTCCGATCGGGAGTCGGGAGTATTATCCACTATGACACAGCCCCCCTTAGGGTTTCACACATTTGACGCTCATAAATCTGCACTCATGACAGAAGTAAAGGGGAAATTGAGGGTTAGATCGTTCCAATCCAAGCATGGGGAATACATCTAAAATGCTGTACTGCATCAAAATTATTGTTGATTTCACCGAGGAGGTATACTAGGCTTGGCTAGTACGTCCTTGATTTGACTAAACTTAAAATAAAGTTCACAAAATATGTTCTCCATTTGGCAATTTGGTAGTCAGTCAAGGTAATATATGATGTTAAATTCTTGTTGTTCGACGTTTGGATAGTCACAGCAATGTTGATTTTGTTTCATCACACGAATATCATTTTGACTATATCTCTCCAATTTCCGTTTTTCTTTGAATTGATACAACGAAAAAAAGGGAAAATGTCCAAAATACTTCACCTTCATCAGATTGTTAATTCTAAAGTCCATTTGCTGATTGGACTCATCCAGGGTAACCCCTGGAGAGCCGGGCGTCACGGGATGCCATCGTCTTAGTGGGCTACGAAGTGAGAATACTGGTCGTGGATCGTGGTCCCAAGAAAAGCGGAACGTAGTGGATCGTCCGATCGATCCGTCGATTATAAGTGGTGCAGAAACATTGGTGATCGGGAGTGGATTGGGGATTTCGATTGACTCACGGAAAACCTGCAATATGACAAAGGGCAATGGAGGTAAGCCGCTGCTATGTTCACATTTTTTTTTTTTAAGACTGAACGATTTATAGGGCCTACTCATACTCAGGTCTTATTTACCAAGGGTAGCCCCTTAAGTGCTGCCACTGCTCTACCAGAGGGCAATGCTATTATTATTACCCTAGCATTGCCAGGTACCCATTTATACACATGGGTCGAGAGGGACATGGTGGCTAAAAACATCTTGAACAAGGACGTAAGCACTGGGCGGGATTCGAACTCGGGTCCTCCGATTGGGAGTCTTATCCACTATGCCACAGTAACCCCACATGTACCTTTCTCATGCACATGCACACACACACACACACACTCACTCTCTCACTCCCCTAGAAAATGTAGAATCTATATCCTATAAAAGCTTAACTGATAAGTTCAGCCTCTGCAACTCGACAATTGTTGGCAGATAAATCATTTGCTGGTGACTTCATCTTATTCCTAAGTTGACTGGTACTATGACGAAGAGAAAAACCAGATCCAGTCCATACCTGCACGAAACGAGGATTATTTTCCAAATCAGCGAAGACGGGTTCTCCAGCAAGTTCTGGGTTCTCGGGGTTTGAAGAAGGCTCGTAGGCATACCACGTCCCTGGCTCCAGGACACCCGATATATTGATGCTACGGGGGTTCCCCGGAGGACCAAAGTTGACAGCGCGCACAGCCACGCCCTTATCACGCAGCTCTGTAATACGGCTTGTTGGAGGTACGCCTTGCCATCCGCTCACTAAAATTATGTCCGATCCAACACCATTCATTTCCATGTTAGTTCCATTCAGAATGACCTATATGAAATATATGGAAGTGAAGATACATCAGGTCCAGTATAATCGACAGCCATTTGTTTAACTAAAGTTTCTCTGGCTTACTTTTTGAACGTATTTAGTTCTTCATTTCCTTTCATGATTGCAAAAATGTGAAGGTCGACTTATTCTACCTTAGGCCTAATGAGGAAGGTGCTGTTCTCAGTAGGGTATTATTCACACGAGAAAAGGGAAACTTATACCAAAAATATGTGGATTCAGTGAAAGCGCAAATGATAGAAGAAACATCTGTGAAGTTTGAGAAAATTGGACAATCTGTTTGAATGTTAAATTGCCGTCCTTGCTGGATAAGGTTGTGGAACAATCTATTAAAAAAGGACTATTATGAGAATGACAGAAATTTATCATTTTCTAATGAACACACTCCTTCACGCACTACTGACACATGATGAGAGTATTCCCTCTACTTTTGAAGAAGGGAAGTCAAGTGCTTGATTTTCTTTCTTTCTTTTGTTTTTGTTTTTTTTTTTTTTAAAGAAAAACGACTACTGGGGGAGGGGAGCTGGGGAGCTGGGGGGGGGGGGGTGGGGTGGGGACTGCAGCCATCTTCCAGTTCCGGAGCCTGAGAATCATAATGTTACTATTCTGCAATAGTATTAAACATGTCACGACTTAAAGAAATGTTGTAGATGGCAACTCCCTCTCCCCCTCGTGATCTGCCCCAATCCCACCCCTTCCCATCTCCATATTCCCCCCTCTCAAATACAAGACAAAAGAAAAGAAAAGAAAAGAAGAAAACTCACCTTGTAATAAGAATGGCGGAGAGCTGCCCCTGGGTTTACCGCGCTGGTGCTACTTGGCGACGCCAGATTATCCAGGACAGTGAGAAGGGATTGCTTTCCTTGTGGACTCATCTCCGTAAGGCGCGCCCTCGTCACTGGTTTCGAACGAGAGTAGGTAACGATTCCTATTAGACTGTCTGCTGGTGCGTCATCAACGAACCGTTTGGACATTCTGATGACGTCATTCCAATATTCGTCATCCTAGCAAAGAATGCATACAATCGAAACGATGGTGAGTAGAGAAACCTTCTTGCAATGAGAATAGAGTCTGGAACTAATTCAGAGACACCCATTAATCGACGAACCGTTTGGACATCCTGAGGACACTGGAGGACGTCACTCGAATAGGCGTCATCGTAGACAAAAAGATGCACACAGTCTAATTTGTAATACTTTCATACGTGTTCTTTTTTTCTATTCCGGATTTGTTATCGCTTCCAGAAGACAATAATTTCCTCTCGATACAGGGAGATTAAAAACTCTCTTGGACTCGGGTAATTATTCACTCACTGTAGAAAAAAAACCCAAAAAAAACAGCTTTCCTCTCATGATCAAACTATGGAAACTCAGCTAATAGTGAAAATTCGACGAATGTGCCATGATTATTATCATCGCACTCTCGTTACTTCAAACAATATGACTGCTCACATATTTTTGACACACTTTTCATCACGGTATTAAGAGAATATAATACTATTGTTCTTTTATATACGTATTTCATTATTTTGATGTTACTTGTTCCTTGCAAAAGTTAAGAAAGTGTGGGATCTAATCATATAAGAAATGAGAGCAACACTGAAGCCGATTTTTTTTATCTAAGGCGGCATTTATGAAACAAAAAAGCTCGAGAAACAGGACCGCTTTCCTAAACGCAATTAGAAAGGGTTCCTCTGGGTGCCACTAATCGCTACTTGGGAGTTGTCATTACGCTGCTGCTTTGCGCCGTTCGATCAGGAAAGTACAGCGATATGTTTCAAAACGGCTTTGCACTTTATCTTCTTCTTAAAAAGGCGTTTGAAGCTCAAATGAATTTCACAATCACCCTGTTAATGGTCGTTTCAAATCAGAGTATCTAACCACGATTTAAAAGCACGGTTGCGTTTCATCACCGCCGGAAAACGCCACAAACACGTTTGGAATGGTGAATGTAACTCAGAAACTGGAAGTATTTTGGGCAACCATTATGGACAGCACCTCTGTGCCACATTAACGAACCACCTACACTGAAAATATTGAAGACCGGGGAAAGCTTTAAAAGAAATTATGATATGTTGCCATATCTTTAAAAAGAAGAACAAATTGACGTGATCAATAATAATTTGTATCATTATCAGTATACAGAATACAAAAGGACAGTATCATACCACCCTGCCCTGTTGTGCTAGAGGTCTAATGTCTTAAACACATCCAGGGAAACAGGATGGGCAGTGATTTGACAGGTGGAACTTTGTTATTGCCATGGTTACTCACAGGCATTGAGCTGGATCTATCGATGACGAGCACGGTCCTGTTTTTGTAAAGCATCAGTGTGAATGACGGAGTTGTGTCAACAACTGCCGGTGGGGGCGGATTTCTGTTGTTGAGAAAATCGGGCGACTTCAGCATGACGTCCCATGAACTTTGACCTGCGCACAGCCTGTTCTGCTCAGTCGGTGCTTCCGAGGAATGGAATGAGGCTGGGTCATTCGGGTCGCTTTGGCAAAACTTTCTGATCTGGAATAAAAGATGATGCCATGTGTGCGAAAGGGTCTTTTATACTAAACAAAAAAGTTCTTGCATAAACACGCATTGGCTCTTTGCTTTTTATGGCCACTAGAAATGACTACAGAACTGCGCATTGCAACAGTTCCGGTTTATAGTTTTAGCATAAAATCACATATCATTTATCATATAAAGAATAGAAGTGAAATGCCATATAGGGGCAACTTGCACACTTTACAATGTCGGATATCTATGTACGAAGATTTGGGATGCTTTCCACTGAACGATGCATTCATCGATCATTAGAAACATTTCATGGGTAAAATCCCTAAAGCGTATCCTCCAAGGAAATTGGATACAAATTTAAACGGTCGTTTATCAGAGTATAAGCTCTTCAAGTGCTTCCAGCCACCTTTCATTAAGTGCGTTCATGGTGCCGTAAATATGTCACTGTTGTTTGCTGAGTGATGTAGTTTATCAAATGTAAATCACAAACTTACGGATGGAATGCTAGTGCTGTACATGATTGACCCGGAAGCGGTTTGACCTTCGATGTTGTTCGGTCGGAAGCGACACGTTGGCGGCGGGACTTTCCCGGCTTCGACGTCACACACCACTTCCGGGTTCTGTTGAGTAACTGCGTCTCCGCGGGTCATGGCGACAGCGAGTGGCGGTAAAGCGACCCCTGAGATTGCCGTAGAGCACTTCGTTCCCTCCAGTTTGCCGCTGCTGGAGATGTAGAATTGAGGAGTTCCGGGTCGCGTGGGGTATTCGTCGAATAAACCCCAGTTCAGATGGCCCCACTCGTGTACAAGAACCTTGGCTGCGTGCATGTTTGCGAGCGGGGGGGGGGGGGGGGGGGGGGGGCGGGGTAGGGGTGATGGCAGGTAAAAGACGAAGATTGGAGAGAGGAAGAACATAGTTAAGGTCAGCAGTACTTTTCAGGTCAAGATTAAATATAATTGATGTTTTGGGTTTGTGTAGTCAGCTACATGCAGCTCTCGAGAAATTAGTGTAGTGTAAACAAGCCGAGGTTGAAATTGACACGGATGACTTTTTGCTGCCTTCTCCATATTGTTTATTTAAATAGATAAACTGGTCTTCTATGAGGTCATGTTATATCAAAGCGATTAAAATTCCATCGCTTATTGGGGTTGCTTGTTTCTCGATGCTCAGTATGGCGGTGAACAGGGTCTCATTTCTTCCTCCCCACCCTGCCCGTCGAAAGTAAAGCAACTTGGTATGATGGTACGTGGTGTACCATTCAGCCAGGCTATTGCTATGCACGCGAACACCTTCCGTTACTATGACAACAGACCTATACAACAAGAGCCATACATCACTGACAGAGAAGGGTTATGACTACGTGACGTGTCATTGTAGGTCGGACACACTATAAAGGCGAGAGAAAAACTGGGATGTGTTTGTGTATAATGTTTATAACATGACATGAGGTGACCATGAGAACGAGACATTCGGGCAGTATGTGACGTAGTGTTGTGTAGTGAAGCATAAATCTGAGTACTGCAACGTGGTGTAATGGTGAAGTTTCGTATAGGGCTCACACCCGTAAATACAATGGAATGTCCCAGACCTCTTCACAAATTCGTACCAAAGATACCAAAATAAATGAAGAAAACAATTAATTAAAAATCAATGATGTAGTTTGGCAAAAAACTGAATAGCTGTAGATACTGAGTATGAATTCCTCTACAAATTGCATTTTGGTTGGAAGATGAAAGCTTTTCTGGTGGACTTTGAGGGGACTATATTTCATTGGGTACGTGTACGGAAAATGGGTGATTTTTTGAGTGACAAGAACTCGTAGTCTGTCTTTGCGGACCCCTGGACAGAATTTGGACTGAAGAATCCTCCCTGAAAATTTGATGGATGAAAGGGTATATCTCACTTATCCAGGTTAGTGAAGATGAAACACCTCATTTCTCCCTGCTATTTTACAGAATTTTTTGAAATTTGATTTTTAACACACATCCCTATGGGGAAATATTTATGGGTGTGAGCCCTACAGAGGATGCATGCAATGCACACAAGTCTATGGGAAGTATTCATCCCATACAAACTCTGCTGGTTTATGTTGATCTATTGTGTCAGATCTCTTCCTCCCTCCCTCTTCTCCTTCCTACCCCCACCCCTCTCCTCTACCCCCCCCCCCAACTCTGTTTGGCTACAATTTGTTTTCTTATTATGTTGTTGTGGTACTAGATCTTTGTACATAGCAGTCATCAGTATCACACAACTTTGAATGACTGTGTTATTTTAATGTATTTCTTTGTTTTGGCTACCACTGAAACAGGTCAAAATTCATAAAGTTAGTCTGTTTGACAAAACAAAGTCTTTTCAAGTACTTTGTAGGCAATAATGTGATGATGACACCACCATAATCAAATATTACTGCCTGCATCTAGGTATTCATCTTATGAAGAACTGATCAACACTACATTTTTATTTTTTTAAAAACCCTCAAGGGGCATGAGTTTCAAAAGTGTCCCTTTGAGAAGCTTTATAACCCTTGAATGTGTAATTTCCCATATGATGTAGGGGAAAATATCATCAAAAACACATTTATGATGTTTAAAAGTCAAATGAGAAATATGACCTCCACTATGGGGCTCACACCCGTAAATACGATGGAATGTCCCAGACCCCTTCACAAATTCGTACCAAAGATACCAAAATAAATGAAGAAAACAATTAATTAAAAATCAATGATGCAGTTTGGCAAAAAACTGAATAGCTGTAGATATTGAGTATGAATTCCTCTACAAATTGCATTTTGGTTGGAAGATAAAAGCTTTTCTGGTGGACTTTGAGGGGACTATATTTCATTGGGTACGTGTACGGAAAATGGGTGATTTTTTGAGCGACAAGAACTCGTAGTCTGGCTTTGCGGACCCCTGGACAGAATTTGGACTGAAGAATCCACCCTGAAAATTTGATGGATGAAAGGGTATATATCTCACTTATCCAGGTTAGTGAAGCTGAAACACCTCATTTCTCCCACCTATTTTACAGAATTTTTTGAAATTTGATTTTTAACACACATCTATGGGGGAAATATTTATGGGTGTGAGCCCTATAGTGAAGTGTAGTGTAGTGTAGTGCCGTGCAGTGTAATTGAGTGTAGTATATAGTGTAGTGTAGAGCTGAGTATGCAACTATGTTGAACCAAGGAGCCTCACTTATAGGGCCTCATCCACGTCAAGCTCTGCTTATGATGACGGTCCCCTGTATTGATTTCTCCTTTGTTCATATACAGTAGTACAGTATGCCTTCATATCTTGTTTTGATTCATTACAGACTGATGTTGTTATGAAACTGACATTTCTTATATTGATTTGTATGTTATACTCTTCTTCTTCCTTTTTTTTTGTGCCCACTCTGCATCACTTTGTTTTCATTTGTTATTGTATTTGGAGAAAGAAAATGCAGAAATAAACCAAACCAAACTCACCAGGATCGCCCCATCTTCCTGTCTCTCCAGACATGATAAATTCTGGTGTCAGGTGCATGTATTCTCCAGGGCTTCCGCATTGTCCTGGCTGGCGGACGAAGGGTCGTGATGGGACGTCAGCCGATGTAGGTCTACGTCATAATAAAGAATTGTGCTAGCATGAGAGCGACATGCTCCGTATTACCTTTAGAACAAGGGACCCAGTACAATCCTGATACTATTTTTCGTTACATAATTGAAATAAGATATGATGGCAAGTGCATATAAAACGAAGCATCATCTGCAATAGTGATTGCAAGTGAAAGTTGGAATAGAATTCAAAAGCTACAGTTTTCATGAAAATGCAGTTTAGAAAGCTTCATTAGGGATTTGTTCGTCGAATCTACTTATTTTCGATGCTGGAAAAAGCATATATCGTGAATGTAAGCGTTAAAGGAGATTATCCGAATGATTTTCATACTTTTGAATTTGAACAACTATAACTTGGTTGTACTTGGGTACAGAATTTTAAAAATTATAGTGATTGGGATGAGGAATATAATGTTTTCAAAGTGTGTAGCAAATCACAATGAGCGAGGATGATGACATGACAGCCTCACCATAAGAATTTATGATGGGGGCTCAAGGAAACAGATCAAAAGGAAGGCTGCATGAATTCTACACAGATGAACTTATTAAGCAAGTGACATTGTAATGGAATTATACTGGTACATTTCTGAAAGATGTGAGTCTCCTTTGTCATCATCGTTGTTGAGTGTGATTCGTTTTGGTTTTTCAGAAGATTCATGGTTTCTCTGCTCAAAGACCACAATAAGCGCCAGAGATCTATAGGCCCCTACATGGTGATGTCGATTTAGGTCTTATGTCCTATAATATGAAATGTTGAATATCGTCTGGACTTTCCAGGGTGTAAACACGTGTAAACATGAGACCCCTTTGGAATAACACTTTCAGTACACCTGTATGAAACACTTCATGGGGGAGGTTGGTCGTCATGGAGACGAAATGAGGGGAATGGTGTCACTTTACCTAACGACGATGTTTGCTGCTGGAAAGCGAGCCCCATGAGGAGCGAACTTTAAACCAGGCAGCCGCGGCCATGATGGGGGAATGAGAATCGACACGTCCCTGAAGAAAGCTCTCTGGTTCGTAGCGTTGAAGAGGAAAGATGAGGCCGAAGTCAAAATGTTCTGTGAGGGGTAAAATGGCATACAAGCACGTTATTGCCTCCTACTATTTAAGAAATTTATGAGACTATAGGTTGTAAGCTTCGAAGTTAGGAGAGGCACAAATTGTGACCTAAAATGGCCCTGGGAGGTCAGCGACTCCCAGATATTCCTTTTTTTTTTTTTTTTTTTTTTTTTTTTTTACTCCTGGAGAAAATAAAGAAAGTTTGGAAAGAGCAAGAGGAAGAGAGAGAAGGAGAGAGAGAGAGGGGGGGGGGGAGGAAAAGAGGGGGATGAAACATATTAAACCACATTCGGCCTAAACACTCTGAAAAAATTCTTTTGAAATGAAGAAAAGATTGCTTATTCAATTTTCTGAAAATATTCCTTATGTTCGCTCCTGACCAGGTGATTATTTTAATATGAGATGTTCACAGAGATCTGATCTATCCTCTGAGCCCTTTTCCTTTCGATGATTCTTCGTTTGACCTAAACTGTAATTAAAACCCAAAATATGGAGTTTGATGTAGGATTAGAACATTGTACAAGCGTTGAATTCCACGTGCGTTTATGAGCACATTATCTTCATCTGTAAGTCGTGTCTATAATAACAAAGATGCGCATAAAACTAAAAAAAAAATGTCAGGCTTTGCAAGAAAAGATCAGCTTATGACAATACACACTCATTCACATTGACAAATCTGCAATAATCTGAGGGAACAGGGATGACAGATTCAGAAAGAGTAAGTTGATGGGATCTCGTTATTTCAGTATGCTGGAGAAATGCTGGAATAGGGAGAAAAAGAATGTTAATTTCACCAAAATGCTCACTTCCTTTCAAACCAAAACCTCAATCAGGGACGTGACTTGTACACGGTCATTTTCCATTTATAGAAGCGCATTAACGCGATGATAGAAAATATAATCACACACAAATATTGTACCATGCAGTGAAATAGATCTAAAAGCTTATACATACGACATTATTTCATTTTAAAAAATTTCACAATTTGATCGCACTTCCTCTAAAATGACTGGATTTGTCTGCGGCCAAAGATCATTCACCCAAGGCAGCACACTGACAAAATATAATTATATGTGATTGACAAACTTCAAACGATGCGACGAAAAGTGGTTTGAGAGAGAGAAAAAAAAAAATTCCAGACCCCTGAAATGAGTTACTGTATCCTTTCAAGAGGTCAGCTGAACAGTCATGTTTAACCTGCAAAACTGATTTTACTTACCTCGACTAGCCAGTTAGGATGAAGAAGTTAAAATCTTTGTACCAAAAAACAAAACAAAACAAAACACCCTAAAAAAAAATCTCAAAGCGCAAGAACCGTATTCTAGAAAATATGTTCGCAAACAGCAGTACTAAATATGTGTTTGGGAGTGACAATAAGATGATTATGAGGGACCAAAGAGGGGATTTTAATTGCTAATGACAGAGTTAGAAAAGTGTGACAGGGGATGGAAACTATTGACTGCCACAAATTCACATAACGAGAAGCTGATTAACAACGCGAACGGGAAACAGGTGTCAGACGACACATGTTCCGAGACTGGGATATGAATACATACATATAGTTGGATAAATAGAACGCTAGATACTAGATAGAGAGGGATAGGCACTCAATGATCATTATATAATTACGGGAAAGAACATGACAAGTGTTTGAGATTCTCGATGACTATAAATAGTTTGGTAGTTCACTTTATGAAAAGGTTTAGAAAAGGCGAGAAAATGACTACGATAACACGGCGACGTGTATTATCTCCTTGTTTTGACTCTACGTGCTACGTGCTGTGGGTTGCTAAGAACATTAAGAACATAATGTGTTGATATAGAGTAATGACGAGTAAAGCTACCTTATGATGAGCTGTCCTTGTGTTATTGTATCATCTCTCATTGAGTTGGGGCTTCATGCGCTCTCCTTAAAGGGAAGGCCTATTAGAAGGCCACAAGAATACAATGCAGGTTTACCAAAATTACATCAAAATAACGGGGAACACGTAATTTCAAATTTCATGTGCTTCGATGAAACAGAATATAATTGGTTGGGATATTACGCAAATAAGATCTGGCGACGATCTTGTGGTCTCAGTAATCAATAGTTTGACATGAGACGTAAAGTTATAAGTCGATAAGTTGGCATCTGTATCTCTGTTGTAATAAGAACGTGGTAGGCTATTCCAATTATAGAATAATATGATACTATATACAGTTATGTCATATCTTCTTTAGAAATCATCTTAAGGTTAAGGAAATTAGTTTGATGATGGATGTTGCGTAAACCCATCGGAGATTTGGGTGACATGATAACTTAATCTAATCTAAAGAGATTAATGTGACAGGTATCACTGCTTTTGATCTACTTCAGTATGACTTTCCCTGTTTATTGCTTGTGTGTTTAATTTCATATTCAAGTCAAACTGAACACGGAATAGAGTTGTTTTCAAAAACCCAGCTGGGGTCTAGTTTGCATCAAATGTACGCTAGCTGCTGGAATCAGTTCGAAAGGAAGAGTATCCCGAGTTCAGATTGTACTTAGGATTCATTTTTGTTTTCACTACCACTAAATCGTTATAGTCTTCAAGTTCATTACGTCGTTAATTCTCCTACATTGTTTATTACAGTATAGGATCCCTCTTTCTCCAAAAAGTTTTGTGGAAATGACAGTATGAAAGTGTCAGAACAAATAAGTCAAATTTCAACTAAAAATTCATCTTCGGTCATTTCTGTTTGCCACATTACTCTTGTAGAGAGATTTATAATTAGGCCTTTCCCTAGTCATGATACAGTTAATCAGAATTTTAGGCTCTTATGAGTATAGGCCCAAACATATATCTTTTAAAAAGCGTAGTCGAAACATGACAGAGTAAATCATACAAGCGCCTCAATCTAGGCCATGCAGGTGGCTTATCATGAAGTTACAGGCAATGGCATCTATATGGCACGACATTAGCATCATCAAAGTGCATGAACCTGCCTAACAGACATAATGATATATGTTCCCTTGTCGATCATGTCTTTGAACGTAAAATAGTTCTTCAAGAACTGTCCCCTTTTCCCACTCCTCCAGGGGTTATGTTCATAGTAAGGAACATTAACAATTTTTTCTTTTGTGTAAGTGTCGATGCTTTTCTCAGTTTCTGTTTGTGCTAAAATTCATAAGAATAAGTCATAAGAAGAGTCCCGTGTGTGAGAAAATCACGGCTCATGCACCTAAAAGACCCCAATTCATTTATACACTCATCGTAAAGAGCAGGTTGCTAACTAAAAGAAGTGTTTCTTCCAAATGCCTTCACAAGAAATCTGGCGAATGATTACGACCTTCGCCAGTAGTTCGCCCCAGGTGAATATATTATAACAATAGCCAGCAAAGGGTATCAACCATGCAGGCACATAGTGCTGTATGAAGAAAAAGAAGAAGAATATTAAGAATACGCTTGTATTTCCTTTTTTTCCCGATCGATTTGAATAAGAGTAGAGTGAGGATGTTGATGTGTCCTCCATTTTGGCAACCTAGGACTGGATCTCTTTCATAGCTGACTTCGGAGAAAGGGGTTATCTGGTATAACCACTGTCGGTTTTTTTGCAAGGATAACACAAATCATCTCACACGCGATGAGTTGAAGGATAATGGATGAGCGTGACAAAAGAAGATAGATGTGTATGAAGCTTTCGGGTCACTCCATGACATCAAAATCACTGCAATAACTCAATATGTGCTGCACCCCCAGATGTACCACTCTTGAACTACATTACATTTTCTCACTATCTTACACTTCTCTTCATCTTTGCTCTATTACTGAGTATTGAATAAGGCAGTGTTATATGAATGGAATAGTTGGCGTGTAATACATAACAATCTACTTACATGAGAATTTCTAGTATTAACTGTGAATTTCTAGTATTTCTAAGAAACCTAGGCTAATGTGACTTTTCTAAACACGGACTTCCTCAGCTTTGTGTAAACATACATCTGTCGTTATAGAGCAAGGGTCAGGAGGGCATTCTTCCACTGACGTCAAGGCAAAAGTCGCTTTGGATAGAGTTGACAATGTGACCCGAAATGACCTCCGCACAGCAAGTGGCAGATTTTAGACTGTGGAGTGACAAGCATCTCGAGGTGAAGGTGACTCTGCTAATATGTTTTTACAAGCATGCTGCAAGGCTGATCAACACTCGGCCATGTTCTCTTCAAGTTCATAGTACTTTCCCAGCATAGAGCGTATTCATATACAGATACGATACGCGAGTGTATAAAGCAATTCATTTATCAATTTATGCCGTTTTATTTAAACAGAGTCGAGAGTGGTGTGTGATTTGTTTGATTTATGTGCAACATGACCAAGTATCAAAGTATAAAGTTTGGACCAGTACAGGAGTTAATCACAAATTCATGCATTGCTTTTGGACACCTGGCATGTCGTGTATAACTTTATTGGAGATTACAGCATATTGCAGCCCCCCTCCCCCCCCCAAAAAAAAAAGGAAAGAAAGAAAGGAGGGAAAATGTAATGACATATTACGTTTTCAGCGGGAAAAGGGGAAATTGTCTCAATCACTCGAGCGAACCACAATGAGTCTATCCCGGGTTCCTTTTCTTGTTCTTATGAGCGTCTTAAATTGAAAGGGGGGGGGGGGGGGGTGGGATAGTGATCTAAAAGTGAATATTTCTGCCATGATTGAAAATGAAGTATTTCCATCAAGCTGTTGAAAACTTTGAAAAAATAGGTCAAATTAAAAGGTTTGTTCAGGGTGTTAATACAGAGAAGAGAGGGAGAGAGAGAGCGCGGAAAAATACAATCACATCACATAATCAAACAATAGGCAAGAATGAATATAAGACAATATATCAAGTTGGTACATGTCAAAAGTACCAGAGAATGTAGCTGTATAGCGAAGATGTGCCACGATGAAAAAAAAATTGACATTTTGCTAGATTGGTATCTGTGTGAGGCCCTCATCAGAGACATCAAGGTACTGTCTGTGGCGCCTGTGAGTAACAATAGCAACCTTGGCTTAATATGAACTGGAGCTCAGGGTGAGGAGGCTAGTTCTCAGTCATGTTTCGTAACCTGTTTCCAGTTTTGGAGAGAGAGAGGGGGCACATCAAGGAATGACACGTGACTCACCCTCACAGTTTAACAAACTTTCTGTTTATCAGCACCCACCACCACCCTTACCCCTTCCTCTCGGTTACTCATACTGAGCGACTCTTACCCTACCTTCCCTGGACGGATCTCACTGGAAAGTATGGCTACAGTTATCTTAATAACTTTCAGTCAAAACGGAAATCCTTTGAGACGTGGCCACAGTCAAAGCGTAAACCACGGGAGATGGTGAGTGAGAAAGGACAGAGAACCGGAACTCTTGTCAAAACAACAACAAAGTCTCCATATGTAGTCGGATTGATTCACTTCATCTTCTGTAAATCTTATTTTGCTTTCTTATAGTGTAAATTTGCATACCTCCAACAAGATGCCCTATTTAATTTGCATTGAAAAAACAAAAGAAAATTTAATCATACTATAATCAGATAAAGAATGCGTTAGAGTATTATATAATCTTTCATATCATACTAGATAGTATTATCTTCGTTATATTGTATACTATTTAAGATTAATGAGTTCGACATGATTAATGTTCACACCATGCTGTGTAACACTGACAGCACATATTAAAGTTAATACAAGCGGAATGTGATGAAACGCTCCGAGGACTGTTATACATGGGATTTCACCTAATGTGATTAGATTATGCTACTTGGTCATCTTGGCTTTGATAAACAAGTTTGGCAGAAATTCTCATAAAGCGGTTGTATTAATGAGGCAGTGATATAACTAGTCATCCGATGAAACAATATAAAGCAATAATAACCATGATTTTACAAGCATTAGAAATATCTGCAGCGCTTTTTTGAATTTTTTTAGATAGTTTTTCCGTTGCCTAAGCATCTAATCCATCCATTCATCTTTCTGCCCCATCACTCTTTTTTTCTCTGATTTCCTTGCGCGATTTTGGCTCTCCGCTAAGGGTTAGTTGACTTATCCTCGAGTTAGAAGTGAACCCAGTGACATATGAAGCCGGATGCTGCCGTATTCCCACAAGCATCGTTGATGACAACCTTGTGGTAAAGGGCTAAGTGTGGAGGTGGAGAGCCTCTACGATAGGTTCAAGCTCTTTGTCTCCTACCTTTGTCTCTTATTCCCCATACTGACAAACTCACTTGAACAGAGTATACTGTAATGGATGTCACATTCTGACTGAACGATATACATGTGTATGCGCAATAGCTTATTTAAGATCATTAGTGAAAATGACAAGACTGACTCGGCTGTGTTAGCTCTAAAAAGTCGTCTGTGAGATGGGTAAAGAAGGCTGAATAGATTCATGAATAGATTTCCAACATCGAAGGGAATATAATTTATGATACAATCACTTTATATAAAGTATCATTACAAATTTGAAATAAAAACAAAGCAGAAAAAAAATAGGATGATCAAGAACATAATGAGAAAATAAAAAGCAGCAATCAGACATTGTTCATAACATAGCTCACTTTAAAGCATACGTTATTTAGTGAATTGTAGTTATTGATTGTACAGAAATTTGTGTTTCTGGTATTGTTGATAATAATATGTTAATGTATTTATGATTTTGAGGTATGAAATGATAATTTGTCCTGTATTCATCGCCATTTCCATTTGTGAGGTCTATCAATAAACAACTGGGTTTGGAACAACTGAACTTGACGGATCTTTATGTTAGTATAAGGCATTCGAGATATTCGTTACGAAGCTATCAATTCCTCTTTTTCTCCTCAAATCTTTTTGTGACAGGAATTGGGGCTGTAGGATGTTCAGGTGCTTCTATAAAATCTGTGAGTCATTGCTTGTCATAAAAACATGCAGGTATCGAGAGTTAGAACGTCACATAGCCTGGTGGAAAGAACATAGTGTCCCACAGTGTGAAGCACAATGTCAAACACAGTGAAAACACAGTGTGAAATCTCTTCTTATTGTAAGATTCGAGCTTTTAACATAATGACCACACTGTGAATTCAAAGCGTGAAACAAAACGTTTCTATGATAACAGTCTGGGAAAAACCATAGCACAGTATGAAACCATCTTCTCATTGTCAGATTCGAGCGTTTTAGATCACGCAAGCTGACTTTGTGAACACATTGTGAACACACTGTGAAACACTGTGGGACACTATGTTCTCTGAGGCCAGCAGGGGAGAACGACGTATGGATATCCTGCCTGTTAGTAGGATGAACATATTACGATGTATATACAAATCAGGTGCAGATGTGGTCTTTAAAGTCTCAATGTCACGAGGGTATCATAAATGTTTGGAATCAAATGTCGTGTTAATCATGAAGATCATGCGGATTGTGATTTCAAGTTATCAAGACAAAACACGTTCACATTTTTTTTTAATACATAGGACCTATCCATCAAATTCTTCAATAACGATCGATTGCAATAATGTAGCATAATAACCCCCTCCGATTCCCCCCCCCCCATAAAAAGAAAATGATTAGATTGAGCATCGTGTTTCTAAACGCATATGAATGAGATTAAATCATTTATGAATTTATAATACAGAACATTCAATCATGTCGTATCATTCTGGAAACAACATCCAATCTGTGACTTTCTCCCGAGATCGTTCTTTCTCTAACGCTTACAAAGTCAGGTGATCAATGCTATTGTGATGTCACCACGCTCTTTCCCCGTGTGGATGTTCACACCCGTGACAGCGGAATGAATCTCTGCATGCCTGTTTATTTATTCATACAATTTATAAAATCACAAAGTGACAATGATACAATACACTGACTGGAATAGGAAATTGAAGATAAACGGATGGATTGCCGCCTCTGCTCGGCTTTCGTGGTCGTGCTGGTCTTCCGAGGGGTCCAACTTCACATGAATAATCACATTTGAAACTCCATACAATGAAATCAACGAAACTAATAAATATATACACACACTCATATGCATGTATATATACATAAAATAATATCGTAGGTACAAAGTGCAATATTGATGCATCAGTACATCAACTAAAACAACATTACAAAAAGCCCGTTGAAAAGTCATCCCTCCTATCCCGACTGCCAGCATTCCCTGCCAATACGACCATCAATAATGAAATCTGTCCTGTACATCTTACTTTCGAATTCTTCTCTCACATTAGATAATGGCATATTGCATGAATATCATCTTTATCAATTCTTATCATGTAATGTGGCAGAATTATTCGATCAGCTTCTGTTAGCAGACTTGTTTAAAGACTCCTAATGTTTTCTTTGCTTTCTCTTTACAGACCTTAGTATCCTGTTTGTTCTAACTTCGCGTCTCTATTAAGTGAAAAAAAAATAGCGAGTTATGACGCATACTCTGTCTCTTTGGGTCGAAAGATGGCCTTTTATTGATTTCTCTGTGCTGGATTAAACAATGGATAAAATGGACGACTAACCTCCTTCGAGGCTCTGTGAGTGCATGACTTTACTTGACGGCTCTCCAAGTCAGAAATAGCCACGCCGGAAGAAAAAATTGTGCAAACCGACGGTTCTCGCCAGGGGTTCCTAACGGGGTAACGGGGCGGGGCTCCCTGCCTACAGTCTCCTGAACACACAGGAGCTATCACTTATGTTTCTAACACCTACTTTGTACAACAAACAGCATATTATACCTTAATTGCAGTTTGTCTTTACTTTTTATGGCGTCATCAAAGATACATCACTAGTATCATGATCTGGCATAGGCCTATCTAAAATAAATCTCTCTCTTCGTGAAAAATCAAATATAGTACAAATAAGAATAACGTCACAGACGGCGTCTCGCTAAAATGCTAAAAAATAAATAAAACATAAATAAATGCTAAAAAGTAAATAAAATATGGCTTCGCTGGGTATATGATATAATAGTGTAGCTGCTAGAGACATTTCTTATAACGGGTGACTCAGTGGTTAAATAATTTTCCCACTCAGCCTCGATCTGATGTATGCCCGTGAGATCAAAAGAGCTTAGCTCAGGGACAGCTGACGAGTACTTGTGAACTGCCCGACCAATCAACATGTCTAGTTCAATTCCGATTGTTTTGGACCGTCACCAAATAGAGGGGTTACCTCTTCTCCGTGACACATCATTAAAGCCCGCTATGTTATACCTGACTTGTATTTTATTTCGAATCATAGAAACATATATGATGATATGAAAACATTATCTATCAATATCAAGACGTCACAAAACAACATATAATGTCACATGGTCATTTTGCCATCTTATTTTCTGATTTCAGGTATCTCTTTCTCACGAGTACTAAATTGCATGCATTTAGATGAAGTTTATTGTTCTCTTTCATAAGGAAGGTTTTCCACACAAGATAACGCACAGGATTTTGATTCAACGAATCTGCCTCTGTGCAAAACGACCATCCCATCCCCAATTAGTGGGTCTCATTTTTATTTCTGTCACTGGCGTATGACCTTTGTTTATTTTTCATCATCTTTATCAGTGGACAGTTTGATGAATGCTTTCCCTCATGAATAAAGTATGTTGCTTTTAAACTTCATTTTAAGCGGTGACCAACATCCCTCTTGCACTTTCCCTTCAAATTTTGTAGATGACAGCAAAGCATTAGAATCCATCCGAAAGACAAGCGAGAATACAGCTGTAAATCTTACTCAAAGTCAAACTGCAAGTCAATGTGAGCAAAACAGGTAACTATCAGGCATGGAAGATTAGGTTGACCATAGCAGAGTAACATAATTCCACTGAGTTCTAAGATGTTAGAAGGGGACTTGAATAAAAAAAACACCCTATATCCAGAAAAATTATAGTATTGGAGAATAAATCACTTATAGCAAGAGAATACATAATTTTGTGTCATCAACATAAAGTATACAATGTCATATCGACACATAAGAAATAATGCAAATGGAAAAAAAAAGTATACTGTAGTCACTCTTAATCCATAGTTTCCTCTGGGTATGTTGTACTTCGTGATGAGGTTGTAAGCATTCAATCCTGTGTTACCAAGGTTACTTGGGTCCCGATAGAATTGACTGACAGTATGTCGTCATCTGTGAGGAAGCCCAAACCTGACACAAGGTATACTGAGGGTGACTTATCATTGGCTAACATCTAAGGGAGTAGTTCTCGCTATATGCAAAATGGACAATAATATAACTTGTACTATTCATTGATACTTAGCTAAGACTTAAAATTCTTTCAAACAGCATAATTTCCAGATCTCTTTGCACATCCGCAATGATGATTTTAAAATGTCAAGCTATATCAGATGCTTGAAGTCCTTAGTTCTCTTCTACATACTTCATATTGACTACGGGATCAAAATCAAAGCTTTCTGGTAATTGAGGGCCTATAGCACTATTAAGATAGGGATGCATGGTTCAAATGTTGATACATCTGTGATACCACCTCCCCGGCCTTTGATGACCTGAACATGGTAGACCAGGGAGGTGGGAAGAGACCACCTCCCTGGGTAGACCCCTTTTCAGCCTCAACACCTCAACTCAGAATGATGATGCACGATGCACTCAGATTTATTGCAGGTGACTTGACTCGACATTTGTCTTGTCCTTCATCAATGATAAGTTTCACAAAGTGTGTTTTATGAAAAGACTGACAATAAGGAATTTACAACAGACGCGTTGTGACCCTGACCCCTGAAATCGTTGTGGTCTCTCCGTCTGTCGTCACAATAAGCGACAACTTTCTCCCCTAAGATTTTAATCGGTAAGAGAGAGCTTTATTCGGAGAACAGAGTAGTAAATGCTCAGGTTGTTACAAAACTGTCTTCTAAGAATCTGTTCACGTGATAATTTTATCGCAATAAAATTCACAAAGGTTCTTTGCATGGTGTGTGCGTGTTTTCAAAGGAAAAACACAAAGAGATGAACAGACAAAAATGCACATAATCTCCAAAATAAGAAATTAAAAATTGGCCAGATGAATCCTAGAAATGCTGTTTTGAGTTTCTATATAAACACACTCTGTACGAAATATAGCATACAAGTTGAAATTCGTCCTTCTACGCTCTGTGGAGGTCTAAGAGCTGTACTATCCCATTTTAAATCAACTGGTGACGAGTATCTGAAATCTCTTGCAAACCCTCTTTATTTATAATACATTGATGTTATTTCAATCCAGGCAGACTCGAAATGTTGGTGTCTGTGTGTGTACAGTGAATGCAATGGGTGTTGCCAAGAGTTATAATTGCCTAGTATGATGATGCCTAAAATGCAGTGACTGTGGTTTACTGGGTTCGATAATGAAATCTGTCAGACGCTCTTGTCTGGCAAAATTCTATTGTCGATGGTCGTACGTCTTCAACAAATGACTTAAAATACAAGTTTAATCCGTTACAGATAAGCAAAACGCCTGCTTTTAACTTGACATTGAGAGGTACAAAACTATATCTCATCAAAAAATCTATTTTTTTTTTTCTGTGGTCACGGGTTCGTATTTGACAGTAGGCAATATTCAGTCAAACAGAGATGAAACAACAACATGTGGTCTGTATCAAACTAAAGACGTTCCACAATTGTGTTTCTTACAGTACGGCAATCTGAATATTCTATCGACATAATCATTCCTTCATCTACTGTATTACCGGGGATGTAATGACCTATCGGGGGAGTAAAGGAGAATTTCATTCATTAAAGATAAACTTTCGATTTTAATTATCAACGAAGCACACAGGACAATAATTAGTTGCAATATTTATTCATTCACTGTTCTCAGTTGAACACAAGTAACAAGACTGATTTTACTCGAAATGATAATTTGATAGATACATTGTATTGTTTTTTTTTTTTAATTTCATTTCCTGCTTAGAAAACACATGTCAAATTAAGAATTCTTCATTGAAACTACCGCGGGAAGCCCATCGTCAGAAGTCACAGTAACTCACACTTGAGGTCTTTTATGAAACCTTAACTACAGAAACAATTATCTGCTGGAAATAGGCAACACTATCATATGAGACATATCAATATACCTGTCTGAGTGATCCGTTATCTGATTGTAACTAAGTTGGTGTTTAAAGGGGCACCTAAAGCAAGTAACGTACAATGTAGATCTGGTATGAAAATGAAGACATACACACATTGATTGTATTCAAATCAGCCTGTGTGCCATTGACACAAAGTGCCAAAACCCTCATCCCAAGCAATCAACAACCACAAAATAACCGCGGAATAATGCGTTTCCCTTCCTCACGCTCTGGACAGACGTGCATCTGTGTTAGAACTGCTGCCATCGTAGTTCATCATGTTAATTTCACTATTGAAATCGTCACCGTCTTTCATCAAAGCCATCTGAGTACTAATATAAAGTCCATGTATGGAACAAAACTCACCTTAAAAGTGTTAATGAGTGTCTCGTTAAACGGCACCTGTGGGTCAATAGCTGCCAGAATTCCGGAGTAGCCATTGTTGTTCAAACTTATTCCACTTCTTCCCCAGCTTCCGATGGAAATTGGCGCTTGACAACGGACATTTCCCGCCAACAAAAACCCAAGGAGCATCGTCTGGACGAAGCGAAGAGGTGCCATGGCACCAATACCTGATACTCAAACCTTTATTTGAGGCGATGGTCTCAAACTGACCAGGACGAGGTACTCGAGAGGTTTTCTCTCACGGTCAACTTGGGCGGAAAACCGGTATGTTTGATTCAAAATGATATCCGATGTCTTAGAGCGATGCCAATACGCTTCAAATTAATCGCTCATATGATTAAAAGTTTGTGTCTGCAATTCCTCTTCGCTGTAATCGTGAATATGGAATTTCATTTCTTAATATCTTCGAGGGTTATATCCAGTATGAATGGGTGTCAAACGGTTAAGGCCTTCATTTCCTGCTCTAATTCGTGCCCTTCACTATTTTTAGAAAATAGAATGTTGGTAATGAGGTTGAGATTTACAAGAACTGCTCTCCGGCGAACTTTCAGCCACTCTCGAAGAAGGCTTGAGGATTGAATACTTGGCCTAGCAAACAGTCGTCCCCTAATCACCCAGTCTCTCCACTCGACCGACTGAAACTTCGCACGATCTGCGATTGGCTCTTTGAGTCACACACCTACATGCGCAAAAAAAAAAGAAGAAGAAGAAAAAAAAAACCAAGCCTCCACAGAGTGTCTTTGCTTCTATCTGAGTCTGACATAGCAGTTTCTTCTAAGATCGAACACAATTGTAGACCCCAAAACCGACTCTCGGGCCATTCATCGATGAAACGAAGATGGTGTTTGAGACAAATTTAACTCTGTTGATTATGAAAGGCCAGTTGGTTGCAGAGCGCAGACTTGGATCCCCTGCCTCGCGGAGCACATTACGTGCAGCAGCTAGGGTTGTTGCCTTGGAAACAGCCCAGACATGAAAGTCGACCCCTTACTCAGAAAGAGCAGCTGCGCGATGAGTGCGCTGGATGCTAAGTCAAAAAAAAAAAAAAAAAAGAAGAAAAAAAGTCAAGACAGCTAGTGAAAATGATAATAGTACGGTAGTCTAGGAACGGGATACCCATGATCCGTGTCGCCTGATCACAGATTTGATATCTAAGCTGAGAGGAAGGGGTGGCAACGGTATGACGTCAATTTGCAATTTCTGCTGTGGAAATCCCATATATTTAGATCGGCTACGAAATTGTATGACCAAATGTGTATTGTTTGTGTCTTTGCCTGTTCTGTATATAGTGATAGATGTTACGTACCGCATAGGTTCCTATCAGAAATAATTACCTTGATTAGTGATTTCTGATTTCCAAATGTATATGATAGAAATGGTTCCATCTGTCAATGTGCATATTAAAAGAAGAATTATTGAGACTGAAATCAATTATGTAATTACAGGAAGTTACAGAGAATCGAAGATGGTGATGTTGCAAACACAAACAATAAAAAGGAGAATGCATTTCTAGAGGCCAGTTTAGATTAGAGGAATGTGTGTGTGTGTGTGTGTGTGTGTGTGTGTGTGTGTGTGTGTGTGTGTGTGTTTTTAAACACAGAACAAAAATAACCTTGATCTGTAAGCCCTGCGATATAGATGCATAACATACTATAAAAGACAACCTAAAATAGCCTCAGACCTCATTGAAATTTGATAAATGCTATTTCAAAGAGATGATTGAATCACTGGTGGGGGAAAGAACTTTGCAGCAGATTCCCGTTTGCCTTGTTCCATATACTCCCTTTTACGGGTCAACACAGATCTACAGTTAGAGAACAAGACGTGATTCAATCGCTGCGTGATATTTGCTCACTCAAATTACGTTATCCTGCTCACAGCTGAAGTCTGAGAGATATTTGAGAAGTTTAATGATGACATCTTTCTGGCATCATTTTTCGCTCTAGACTATGGATTATTCCCAGTTTCAGCCGTTACTCCAATATCTAACAAAAAGCAAGATGTGAACTGAAATTCACTTTTCGCTAAGAAAAAAAGCTATAACGGCTACCAACATTTTTGATGAGGAATAACATCTAAATAATATTTATAGATAAGTATTATAAATGTAATATTGCGGAGAAATATTTTGCATCTGTCAGTGCAGTTAGAAGATGAACATTATGAAGTTTTTAAGATGATATGAAACATCATAATCCAGAAGGTTATTTTCCCCTCAACTTCCTATGTTAATAATAATGATAATTCACGATATCTATATAGCGCATTATCACATGAAATGTCTCTAAGCGCTAACAGATGTTATGGAATATCAGGATGATGAATGATAAAAGGAGGACAAACTGAAATGTTAATGGCTTTTAAATGATTACAAGTGATTTATTCACAACAGCATTGATGGGAGAGTCAAATAGGCTGCAAACCATCTATCCCAACCGGTCGACAAACGGATTACAATTCACGGATTATTTTGGTATCAAACCAAAGGGATTTAATGTACTTTCAGGGTTACACAAGTCATCAGAAATTGGTGAAGCGTCATTGTTTCGTCATTTATCATCTGCAGCCGAAGACAACATTATTTCTGTGTGCTTCCTGCTTTCTATGAAACTTGGAGGAAAAAAACAATGATTTCGGCTCCGAATGTCTGTGGCCCCCTACAGAATCCCGCGTGACACTGTAACTCGAGATAAGTTCAAAATATAATGCATATATACTTCTCTCTCTCACCGCCAGACCAGATGGGTTTAGTCTCCCCCATGATTTATTTTCTCTGGGGGTGAAGTTCACACTGTTCCCTGAACCAACAAATATGCGACTTCTGACTAAATCCAACCAGCCAACCTCACGCGTGGAAGCGCGTTAACATTTGGTTAAAGCAAGCTTTCTCTTCAGCTTGAATAGTTTTCTGAAGGAACACAGATTGGTGTGAAATCACATAGATATTAACGATTATAAGTTTAATACCTGTGTGCATGAGTATGATGTGTACTATTTTTTTTTGCTGTGATTAGTTCTTAGAGCGTTTAACAAAGATGACTGGCATAGAATTTCGGAATGCTGTGCAGAGCGTAATGGTGAAATTGAAGCATAAAATGATGAACTTGGTACATGCATTTAAATGCATTTACAAGCTTTTCTTTCAACGTACATTTGTATTTGCATTTGGCATCGAGAGAATTGATGTGTGAACTATATACCGGCTGCAACTACCCACAAGTTCAACGGTACTGACGTAACAATTTTATATGTATTTCTACTACTTCAGACATCTTACAATCATCCTATAAGAAAGTGGGCCGAGGCTCTCGGGTAAATCTGTCCAAGGCGGTGGAGGAAAAACACCTCCCTGCTTGTGAATTGGAGACCAAGTATGCGTCCGGTTTTTTAAGACCCCCGCGAAGGTTTACCAATATGATATTCTCTTGTATATAGGGACAACGGCAACCGTAGCCTGATCAACTTCGCCATATGAAGGTTGGGTAGGCCTATATACCCTAACATTTAAACTGGCCATTTAATGACTCTCAACGAATCTGAATTTGGTATCTTTGAACGGAGGAACACATAAGTAAGTGCGATTGTCTCATTATTTTGGCATAAAAATCTGAATATGAAGATTTAAGGTTGGTATAGAAAAGTGACATTTTCAATCCTGCGAAACTTAGAAAACTGACATAGATCGGGTGGTTATTAACGTAACATCATCAGATAATAGCAGTATAATGTAGATTAAAGTGGGTTTTGCTATATATTTACTGTTACCTACTATGACATGCGACCGTTGCAATGAATGGGTAAGAAATCCCTATCAACACATTCCATAACATCCAATCACATACTATTCATTATCATTTCCGTATGAACAATGATCAACTGCTTTAAAGTAAAAAAAAAAATCTGACAACAAGTAGGTCGAGGTGGGTTACATAATAACACCTGACATCAAGAAAAATGAAGTCTTGTAATGAAAAATAGATTGAGGTATACCCTTCTGTTCAAACTTGGCACAGATGCAAAGAAGTTATAGCCACTTATCGACCATAAAAAAACCCCACAAACCCCTTTCAGATGAAAAATAATGATTTGGATTTCTTCCACTTTTTTTTTATATTTTTGCTAGCATCTAAGTCAAGGCCATACCAGCAAAGAATTCATCATCAAACTAAGCAGAGAACAGCGAAAGTTCTCGCAACATTAACAGAAATCACGTCAACCAATGCAGCGAATTGAATAAGCATCACCTACATGATAATAAGAATTGTGCAAGATTGTTTATCCACATTATCTTGTTTCTCTTCAATTCTACTAATCTTCTACTCTGTTATCAGTTTCAGCATTTCAGGAAGAATATCGTATTACCCTTGACAAACATGAAGTGGCGGATCCAGGAGGGGGTGCACTGAGCGCACTCCCTTCATTTTTGTTAAAACAAAAGAAATAAAAAAGAAAAAATGGGGGGGGGGGGGTCGTGCGCCCCCTTTACTTTTGTAAAGGTGCCTCCCCTTTACGGAATTCCTGGATCAGCCCCTGCCCTTGACTGATTTTCCCCTTATACGTTTCGAAAATAAGGCAAAACTCACATGAAGTTGGGTGGCCTGGAGGGGAGGTGAAAGGAGGGGAAACTCCCCCTGCGAATGATGGTGACGTCTGGCAAAGGTATGACAGACAGGGGCCTGAACATGGCGTAATCTGTACAAAAGTTCTGAGTTAAAGATAGTTCTTATATACATGTGGCCCTGCATGACGGAGCAATAGCAATAAACTATGGTGGGTAACTGACATGTAACTCGTTCGCATTCCACTTCAGGGAAACGTGAAGTACTTACTGATTGGCATTATGAATGCTTACGAACTAAAGAGCAATGCGTGAGTGACAAAGGGATTTAGATGAGGTTTTATTGTTGAATTACGTCTCTTTATTTGGCTTTGTTTTGCTTTGTGTTGTTTTTACTTCATGGAAATAGATATTTCGATGGTGACTGCTATGAATTTTGTTTATGGCGTAGCGCACAAGCAATACTCAGTGGTAGAATTACAAGAAGATTGTTTATTTCTGCAAGAGTAACCCAGCTCTTTCACCTGTAAACCGTTTACAACCCAAGCTGGTTTATAGTGACAAGCACTGAGTAGAAATAGCTGCAAGATACCATTTGTGAATTCCTCCACTCTCCGGCCGAGTTTCTGACACACGTCTGCTCCAATAACACACAAATTTCCTGACCTGCTCAAGTTCCTCCGTCGCCATAGCAACGAAGGGCGGAGCTTTTCGCTCTGCAGTATAGATACTGGGATTCGAGAATCTTGTTCACTGCGTTGTCATAGAACCAGCGCTAACTTCTGTAGCAGAGACCATATTCACCCTGGCATTTGCCCGCACAAAAGTTCACATAACGTTATATTGAATTATACCACTGTAAAGAGTTTGGGGATCAGTAGTAATCATAGTGGAAAAGACGTCACATCAAATTGAAGAAATTGCTTTTTGGATCTATGTCGAAAAATTTGATAATCGGTCAACAGGGCTTGTACCTATTCTTGTGATAACGACTTAGTAAGTAGTGACAAATAAAGGTGATGATATTTGCAATCGTTGAAGAAGGATTGTGATAGCATAAAATAATCATATCCTCGTCAGTATGCCCCAACCATTTTTTTTCGTATGGACGATGATGACAACACAAACAAGTTTCTCCACGCCGTGACTCCACAAATTCATTGTGCAAAATCACAAATTCTCATAATAATCATGATAATCATTTGTACAAAATAAGTTCAGACCCACCCAAGCCAGTATTTTTTTTTCTATATTTTTATGATGGGGTGATAAAAGGGTTTTTATTCAAGAAGATGATATATATGAAGATACGAATCCATGAGTGTGTTTTGTGTGTTTTTAAACAAAAGAACTATGAAAGAGCAAAACAGTGAATTTGACGAGAGACATAACCCGAGGCAAGGAATGGGACTAACATGACGCAAGGGGCAAGTTATCGAAATCTCGTGAGTGACAAAGGTCATGATGGGCTAACTCCCATATTATTCTTTGTCTGTCTTGACAAATTGCTACGAGGTTGTGCCACAGTTGACGTCATAGATAAAAAGAAATGGGAATAAACACTGAAATCTGTCATATAACTTTGCAGACAGTTCGTTTTGAGTTAGAGGGATTAGTCACACTCACAGGCGTACCAAAATTGGCTTATAAGAGTCTCTATTCCATAGCACACAGGCAATCAGATATTTAGAAAGTACTAGACTTTTCCTCAATACATTTTTGTTCATTTTCAGTTTTATTACGTTCAGTTTGTCCACGAGATGATCTAAGTTTAACTTAAAATGACAAGATAAGTAAGTCTATTATCTACTTCTGATTAAATTTGCATTTCATATTTTCTTTTTCTTTTGTTTTTTGTTTGCATTTCACATGATTGCCTAAAGAGGTCTGCATTGTAGACATTCTCTCTCGGAAGGAAAGGAGGGAAGAGTGACGGGGAACGAAAGGATGAATCGACGTATTACCTCTTCCTCCTTCAGTCAAGAGAGGGGGGGGGGGGGGGTGAGGGGGGGGGGGGCGAGAGGGAGGGGGGGGGGGCGAGAGGGAGGGGGTGAGGCGTGAGGGAGAGAGAGAATCATGCGAGGGACGGGTGCACGTCACGAGACCGACACCCACGAGTCATACAGCCCACAAGTCATACAGCTCACAATTCATACAGCCCATGAGTTATACAGCTCGCAAGTCATACATCCCATGAGTTCGACAGTAAGCCAACAAGGCCCACGAGGCCGACACATTACGCGCCGTGTTGTATCTGTCGAACTCGTGGGCTGTTTTCACCTAGTGTCACCTAGGGCTGTATGACTCGTGAGCTGTATGACTCATGGACCTGTTTTCAGTGTCGAACTCGTGGGCCGTATGACTCGTGGGTGTCGGTCTAGTGGGATGACCCCGTGAGGGACATAGCAAACATTTAACTTTGACATTAGATTTCAAAGGTACGCACGTGAGTGTATTACGTACATTATACGGAGAATGATTGAAAGTTATTGAATTTAATGTCTTGCGAACTTTGTAGATAAAGATAGAGAATAAAACCTTGAAAAGAAAGATGAATGAGTAATTTGACGGTCTAATGTATTCGGTCTAGAGCATTTGTGTTCCTCAGCTAATAGAGTCCATTACTAGTCCTAAGGAATAGGGTCTGCTAGTTCTCACAATTTGGAAATGCGACAAAATTGTTAAGAATTCGTTAAAAAGTTGGTTGATCGGTCGAGTTCTTTTTTTTAATTTCATCAATGTGTTGCTGAAAGCCATTTCTTAGTGAGATACTTTACTGATATACTGGTAGGTCAGTCATAACAGGTGACAATTAATATGAACTCGTTGATCCATGCATCATCATTCAATTTTAATTCGTGTTTGTTTATTCGCACACAGGATAAAAGTCGAGCTTTCTGACTCAGTCTCGCCACACACTTGATTCCATATAGGACCTGTAAATACAATACTGTTACTTCATAACTACCTCATTTTGTTCAAATTCATGAAATTCTTCCGTCGAGGTGTTTTTCATTGCAACTGATTGACAAATTGCCCTACATCGACGTAAATAAGCACTGAATTGATCAGTGTTTTAGTAGCAGCCATGATAAAAAGGAGGTCGTAGGTTCGAATCTTACTCGAGTATGTACGCCCATGATTTTTTATCATGGCTACTACTAAAACACTTATTAATTCAGTGCTTATTTACGTCGATGTAGGGCAATTTGTCAGTCAGTTGCAATATTTCATCTTGATTCTTATTCACAGTAAAGGTATTAAAGAGAACCACGGGCTTCGAGGTTTTGCAGGGGATGTAACGAGCCTCAGCACAGACTAAGCACAATGTTCGGATGATTCATAAGAGATGTAATGAAGAAAAAAAAAAACATCCGAAAGTTCATAACCATTTTTAAAGTTTAAAGACCTAATAAAATGCTTCCAAAATGTTTTAATATGCAAAAGAAATGTAAAATATATGTCATGATTATCAATGTAAATATGTTGTCAGTGTCGTTCCGGTTTTTATCGCTTCTAGAAACTCCCCCAAATATCACATTTTTGGAGGACCCCGTTGCAGCTTTTGCGAAAAAGATAGTCACGTGACCAACACCCCTGAACCGATTGATGACGTATAAGCACGGAGTTGTGCTCAGTTAGCAGACGCCGCTCAGCACAAGCACTCAGATTACTAGCTTGGTACACGCGCGTACACGATAGCTAGCCCGGCCAGGCCCGGGCCCGCGGGATGTGCGCTCCCGGTCGACACACTGACTGTCGACATGTACGCATTACCACGTACATTATCACTAAGTTAGCTTGCACAGATACCTGGTACCTCGAGCATAATGTCTTCCCCTATATGGGTAAACTTCGACATTGATGATGATGATGAACACTGCAGCTCTGACGATAGCGGAGAGGAAGAGGAGGCACATGAAGTTGAAGGGGAAGATGGGGAGGGAGAGGCAGCCGATGAACCAGAACGTTATCGTGGGGCTGCACCTTACCGATATGAACCAGCTGCATCTCCCCCGCTGCCAGTGCAAGAGCGTATGAACATGGCACCAAGCCCGAGAATAGACCTCACGGAAACGATCGCCTGGGAAATACAGAGTGGTATGTCTGGTATGCCCCCATATAGTTTAACGTTAGAAAGGATACACTGTATACTACATGACTGACATTGTAAGTTGTAACTGTCTAGTAAGTAGATTAGAAGAACAGGCCCAGCTCGCTCACAAAGTGAGCGGCTACTCCGGCCGCAGCAAGCAAGCGGGAGCGTCCCGGCCGTGGCCTGGCCCGTCGGCCGGCGCTTACAAGTTAAACTACCAGTAGTAGTCTAGTCTAGTAGTAGATCTAGTAGCAGTCTACTAGTAGTTATAATAGTCAACTAGTAGTAGTAGTCTACTAGTACTACTACTAGTAGTGTACTATTACCACTACGGCACTAGGTCTAGTAGACTAGTAAGTAGTAATTGCAGAATCTTTGGTAGTAGTACAGAGGCTACACTCTAACGCCTAACGGTTAGGGGGATATGTTGTTACAGGGTGGGTCGTGGCTATAAAAAAAGAAAAGAAAAAAAAAAGCCTAACCAGTTTCCCATAGTCAGTTTCTGCAATTTGATCAGTAATTTAGATGCGTCATTTTCTAAGAAAAACGATACCAAGAATGATCGTCAATTTTGGTCGAGTAGTTTTTGTTTTATGCTAAAAATCATACTGTGGAAGGACGCCCAAACGCCGTGCTTATCTACCGATGAATGCCACGGTGGGGCTGGATTCACGAGTAGGTCTAGGCCTATAAAGCAGGCGAGTCGCCGTAGTATACAGACACGCAGTGGTGGTGAGGCTAAGAGATGCCCACCGCAGTCACGCGTGCACCGTACCCGTGCGTTTATAGCAAGCAAGGGTAGGTCCTCCTAGGGTTTAGGGTTAGGTAGGGTTGTATTTATGGTTAAATTGGCCGTTAAATTAGTCGAGCCGAGGGCCATATTATGAAGTCATTTCGCCGCATTCACGAGTATTCACTGTGGAAGGCAGCCCCACCGCCGTGCTTACCTACCGAGATGAACGCCACACGGTGGGGCTGAATCAGGCGAGTCGCCGTAGTTAGTACAGACACGCAGTGGTGGGGCCTATTTCACGAGTTCGCCGAAAATAATAGATATCCAAGCGTACCACAGTTGTAATCTGTATTATTGGCAGTATTAAATCCGATACAGTTCATTAAATATTCTTTTGTCTAAAGGCTTAGCCAATGACAATAGTGCAGCGCAGCACTTGCTATGCGCTCGCTAGCTCGCTCCCCCGCCAGCGCTAGCCAGTACAGTGCCGCCGGCCGCGCCCCGGCTGTCGCTGCGCTGCGCTAGCATAGCCTTGCCAGCTCGCTGGCTACGGCTAGACTGGTCGTGAACGACTCCGTTCTTAGACGTCATCACAATTTAAAAGTGATAGTGCGCCGCATGCGGTGAAAGTATAGCAAGTTTTCCAAAACCGAGGAAATTGTATCCATTATGTTAACAAATATAGAACAAAATTCAGAACAGTAAAAAACCCCGCACAACCATAGAATTACTTAGAATTTAACATTTAATATTATTACATCATTGAGAAAAAAATGCCAAAACCATTTTATTAGGTCTTTAAACAGCTGAAAGAAAGCCCACGCTAATGCGCAATGTGCCGCCGATAAAAGTAGATTTTGACCACAATCATCTAAAATATGCCTTAAATTAGATTTAAGTTTTTATCACGTTTCGTGCAAAACTAATGTCGATCCTCTAATTTTCTGATAATCACCCTTGGTTACATGCAATAACTCGGGAAAAAAAATTACATTTTTAGTATGTCGTTCTAATAATGACGACTGAAGCAGAACCAGTGAAAGAAAACAAAACAAGGAAAAAAGATTGTCGATTGGTCAAAGCGATGGTTTGACGTATGACATGGTAAGCCCCATGAGGAGTCCACAAAACAATTTGTTACCGCTCTCACACACGAACTTGTGCTTAAGAGGGGAGGGAACTCGTCGTGTCTTCAGACTCCGGCCTCAGCCCTTATAGGAAGTGCGTGGTATCAGAAATCTTTAAGGCTGAATGCAGTATCCTCCACTGTTTTCTATGTCTTGCTCCCTCGACATGTTCGGGATATCGTGTTACCATAGAAATCTATTTTCAGCCGCCACACGTGGTCGGTGATGAATAATTATGCCTTCTGTTTGATACCGAGACAAGATAAGCTTGAAATATCCAGCTCTCCCCTTTCGAAAAGGAAACCGTTCGTATGTATGTGTATGTGCGTGAAAATGACTTTGTGTGGCGTGCAAAATCTCTGCAACCGAGCTTAGCCGCAGAACAAATTTCTCCTGATGTCATGTATATAAATAATGTGTTTAAATGTCAATATGAACATAGCCAGTAAATTCCATGCATATCACCTCAGTGTAACTTGCCTTCTTTCATCATAAGGCGGTGATTTGGCTCAGTCAGTAGCGCGTCAGCCACTAGATCAAAAGGACCCGGGTTCGATTCCCGAGTCTAACTGAGCTTTGTTGTGTGTTATCACACCCCGTCCCCTCTTTAGTAAGAGGCAAAACACTCTGTCCCTATACGATATGGCATATGAAAGATGTCCAGTGTATGAGAGAGTCACAACTAATGCACATAAAAGATCCCGCTTCATTCATTCATCGCGAAGGACAGGGTCCATCCCTCGCATCCGACTGGCCCCTTGGAAGCTATTGCACAGTTGATTGCAGCTGAATATGGACAATCCACGGAGCCATCTTCTCAGATGGCATTGAAACACAGAAACACGGGTTTTTAAAGAGCCAAATCTGAAGATATTGACACAAAATCAGAATTTTATAATTTCTACCCTTGATATAAACACCTATGGTTACATGCACTAGGTGTCAATAGAACCGCAATCGCTTTGAAAAAAAAAAATGATTTGCAACTGATTGACAAATTGCCCTACATCGACGTGATGATATATATATATTTTTTTTTTTATCATGGCTACTACTAAAACACTGATCAATTTAGTGCTTATTTACGTCGATGTAGGGCAATTTGTCAATCAGTTGCAATGAAAACATCTCGACGGAAGAATTTCATGAATTTGAACAAAATGATTTGTTTGCTTATTTGCTTTGCTTTGTTTGTTTTGTGCAGCTATGACGCCAAGGTTGATCATGATAGCCACTATTACCACAACATTGACCCCAAGGCAGTCAAGGTATGATAATATTATGTGGTCTTACAAAAATCAAATCTTACCTTCACAAGGTCAAATTTCACTCACAGACTGCAACATGAATGCATGACTAAAATGAAGAAGTAGTTCTGACACGAGAACATGTCATTTTTATTTTACTCGGCACTATGATAATGATAAATAAAATCAAGTTAAAATGATAACACACGCACTTATATATAGCTAGTAAATAATGAGCATGCATATTTGTATCGATACAGTGAAGGTTGTATGTTGCTGACGAGGTCTACTTTGTAATCCTGTCATCTTCCAAACATTCAAACAATCTGTAAAAAGTTTGTGATACGTAACAAACTCCGATACAACATATCCAAGTTCAAACTCTGAGGGGAAGTTGACGTCGGAATAAGGATGTGAGGAAATGAAGAGGTAACGTTGTCAGAATACACTACTATTTCCAAACTAAATGATAAGAAATACATTGTACACTTTATTTGCATCATCTAACACTACTTTCAATACATACTACAACCTTATCAAAAGAAAAATCAAAGTGTGATAGAATTAACCCATTGTTAATCGTATACTATTGGCTGTGCTATCTGTTGAAGGTCCGAGAAGTGTACTATCTCGCAAGCACCAACGGGTTAAGAACTTAAAACAAAGAAACCAAGGAGCATTTGTACGGCTCATTATATAAACAGCACGCGAGCACATTGTTATCAAAAGATCAGTTCATTATAAGTGTATATCAAAACATTCGGAGACTTTTGCACAGGTGGAATGTCAAAATCTATAAATTTACATCAACAATAGTCAACATAATCATGCACATGATATTTTATCTGGTATCTTGTATCTATGTTGAGTCTTCATGGAACGAACTTGTGAAAACACAGCCTCTGGCTGATGTCAGATTCGTGAATAACAAAATGAAATGAGTTGAAATGAAATAAATCGATATGTTTTCTGATTTTTTGTTTGCAGCATTCAACCTCAAAAAGTTTGAATTTCATTGATGACATTTTTGAGAAAATTGATGAAACACTGCTTACCGGATTGACAATTAATTGTCGAAGGGATTTGATAACATTGATCACAGGTATTTCTTTGCTAAGTTGTACTTTATGAAATACGAGGCATTTGTCCTCAAGTTGTTTAAGCAGTAATTCCGCACCTAATGCCCACACACTTACATAAAGCGGAGTCCCATCCGCAACGGTGTGTGCTACACTCGAGTGCGGCATACAATGTAACTGGATTCTCGGGCCACTTGCTATACGCATCTTTATATACATAATTCTGTAACTTACAACAAAATAGAAGCTTTTCTTAGAATTATGCTGATGATGAAAGTACTTATTACCGCTTAAAAAAATACACCTGTTAGATAAGGACCAACAAGTTAGACATAATATTATACAGTGTATTTATTTTATTTATTTCAAACTAAAATGGAATAAAGCAAGTGCGAGTTTTTCCTTCTCTAAGACACATTGGGAGAGTCAATATATAAATCATGCACAGGACAGTGTGGATTGGTGAGAGATGCGCGAGTTTAACATTGGAACAGTCTAAAACCCACGAGCGCAGCGAGTGGGTTTTAGACTGTTCCAATGTTAAACGAGAGCATCCAGTTCTCATTGATCCACGAAAATGGGCCGTAAATTCATGAAATACAACAATTTTCCCCATCATGCGTCTGGTACACTTACAACATTATACAAGACTTGAGTCATGCGTTCGGATTTTACCGGACGCATGGCTCGGTGTAGATCAGTAAAAATCAATGCATGACAATTGACCAATCAGATTGCAGAGATTTTAAAGCTAATTTCATACACTTTAGTAATAACGTACTCACAGCATCAGACGATAAATATTCATTAAAGGAAAAGAAGAATCTCGAAAATACCTCGGTTGGTAGTTGATAAAAACTATGACAGCCCTGAAAATGTTGGTTGTAGCAATGGGTATCTCCTCTCATGCTTTAAAACACTAGCACACACGCACAAACACACGTACACAACTTGAACAAACAAACAATCAAACATACACACAAACACCAACAAAGCAAAGCAAAACGAAACAAAATACTAAAAGCCACCAAACAAACGAACGCATGTCAAGACTAGGACCTACCCATTAACTCTTAGAGATGGTGAATCTCCGTAAAGCACATCCACACACAATACAATTACATTTACTCGAAGTAGTTCCCATCCATTCAAGTCGATGTAACTATGAAACACAGCTATTTTGGTTTTTCATTTTTAAATAAGTAACATTGCTTCTTGCAGCGTCTTGAACATTGAGGACTTATATGTAGTTGTTTTTTTCAACTCCTACAGACATTACTAGAGTGGACTATACATGTACTGTGAAGTTAAATTTGCTTTATGCATACGTGTCAAAAGTTGTAACTGTACAGTCTGTTTTTGAAAAACGCACTATGCAGAATGTTTTAGAACGATGCAGAAGATATCTTTGTATCATATATACAGTGCATATTATTAATTGAATATGAAGACAAGTGAATGTAAGTTAAAGCTGAATATGAATATAAATGAAATATGGACTGGCTTTGAGGGGGACACGACATTTATTGCCCGAACTAGGTCGAACCCTAGACCACTACGCTCAACTACACCCACATGCTTGCACACAACCCCTATGCACAATTCAGGTACTTAGCGTGCTCACACAGCGATCGTCCCCCTTTTTCACGTGCTAACGTATGCCCTCTGTCGCGAAACTCAGGTATACCGTGAGAGTATAACAGCCAGCACACACAGTCAGACACACGCCTATATACGGTGCAGTAATCGTCTTCTAATTTTACGTGTTAACGTATGGGAATTTGCCCTTTTTCGCGGAACCTCTCTGCGAGACTCTCACAACAGTAAATTTTCCTCACCGGGGACTAAAGTACCCGGATGCTAGCGGTTTTCGATATATTCTCTCGGTGATTGACCGGAGTGTATACGTGTAAAGTTAATGGCCAAACCCGGAAGAAGGAAAATACCCACTAATATTGCTCGCTGGAAACTGGTGGTTTGCCGACCAATCAAAATAACAACTACAATTGCCCGGCAAAACTACCTTATATGGGTAATAATTTGTTTTGTTGCAGCGCGGCTGCTATTGTATATACACTTGCCATGACTGCAGTATTACTTCTACTTCTACTGTCATTATTATCATTACTACTGTAATTGTATGAAAGGTACCACTACATGCAGCACCATTTGACCGTTTGTGGATGAGCAAGAACACCTGCAGATGACATTATGGAGGTATTGTACTTTGTCATTATTTCATATTTTTGTCGCAGTTTTTAAGGGTGCTGTCTGCTATTAATGTGCTTATATACAAGTTTTAACACTAAAAATCAATTTACCTTTGAATCGTTACCTACGGAGTAAAACTTTAAAATTATGAACGAAGCACTGACTGTTAGTTGGTCGTAGAGAGAGTGTCCTGTCCTCAGTTCACGGGGATGTGAAACTGGCCGAGAGCGAGTAGAATCAGAATGCCTTTATTTTGTACTCCTAATGTGTAAATTGTCATTGAATTTGTTACTCTATGCATTTAAGACTCTAGCTAGAGAGGTCCAAAATTACTCTCTTCACAATCCATTTCAGAGAAATTCTGCTGAGCATCACTGGGGTGACAACTGTCACCATTGATACCAGTACCAAACACATGAGTGGCCCCATAAGATTTACTCTTCGAGATAACCACTGTAGAAGCTGAATCGGATGATAGCTCCATATTCATCATTCGACTGTTTCTATTCTTTGACGTCAAGTCGTAGAATCCTTTCACCCTACCAAACTTTTGATACCACTTGACTGTCTTTCCCTCAGGAGATGTTTCAAAGTCAACATGAGAGTCGGCCAAGGGGTGAGACTGGGAGCGAGATCGCGACTGACTTTCTACCGTGGAAGCTGTGCTTCTTGAATCCTTTGGAGGTGGTAGGCAGCAGCAGAGTGCCCTACGCCACTTGGCGCGGACAGCTGGTCTCCTCAAGCAGTAGAAGAGAAATATGAAGACGCCCTGGAGGGAGTTAAAGATGATGAAGATAACCTGAAAAGCCACGGTTGCTGCCGGAATGGATGTGAGGAATCCAAAGATCCAAGTCGTTCCCATGACGATGATAAAACCCACGGCATGCTGCACACGCTGTAGGTTCTCCTTGTATTTGGGTCTGGTAATCCGCTTGCCATCCACTCGCTGCGAGAGGCGACGCATCACCATCGTGAATACGATAGTATCGTATATGATGATGGTTGCTATGGGAACCAGAACACCGCCCACAAGTGGCCATTTGTTTAGAAAGCCACACCTGTTGAGAGGAAACGGAAATTGATATCACAAGCTGGCAACTGAGATGTGCAGTAGGATATTTCGTTGTGCATTGTCTGTGAGTGATAACGACACTCAAATAATTTGTAGTAAAACTGCGTTATGCGCGTATTGAAACGTGATAAATCATAAAATTATGTCGTCTCACGAATTTGGATTAATCAAGTCGTGAAAGAGCATATTCTTTGGGGAAACCGTGTTTTAAAGTCTCATAATAATAGATAGAGAAAATACATTCCTTACGATATCCTGATATCCACATTTGTTTTGCGTAAAATCTACTTCGGTTCCCATGAATAGTAGGGTATCACATTCACATATGATGAGATGAGTGCGATGTACTAGCTATTAAACAGCAAATGAGTTTTACTGCTTATAAATGTATAATGTGCACTCACTGTTGGGTGTCCACATCGTAGCTCATGTATTCGGTCCTGGCTACTCCCGCGGCTATTCCTACTATCAAGGCAGGGGTCCCTGTGTGTAGATCAAACATTGATATAGGCCTAAATACGTTACTGTTAATTAACCTACTCTTCCTATTAAGAGGGTTATGTTTGTCAAATGTTACGTTATCAAAGGAAGACGAGTTTGACAAATTGAATTTGACAATCAAGATCTGCAGCGATAAAAATGGTTGAAGTATAATGATTACTGCATAATGTATCTTGTCATATTGCTCACCAATGGCAAATATTGCTGCTTTTAGCATGAAATGTTCCAGTCCCATCTGAACAAACACTTTGATGACCATGAGGTAGATGTTAAGACTCTCTACGGCCATCCAGCACAGCGCCATCAAGAGGGAGAAATGAAGCAGTCCTACAATGACGCCACATATCACCATGGAAACTCGACTGACGGAGAGCAGTATGATGAAGACAGTGTAGAGACACAGCAGGGAAGCACACAAAGACATCAGGATTTTATTAGGCCGCAATTTCCGTAGACTTCTGTAAAGGGGAAAATGTAAAGAAAAACATGACACATATTTTTAATCATATCAATAACATATACATGTAAGAATGACTCATGTTTCATCTTTTCTTCGTCGATACGTGAGTCGTGTTAAACAGTTTCAAGGTAACCGGGAACGAAAGAGAGGGTGGCCGAATTTGGACAGGGTTGGATATTGTCAAATAGGAATTGTTGGGAGTGAAAGAACAATATGGCGACGGATCAAAAAGACAGTTGGAATAATTGGTGGGAGAGAAGAGGAAGGCGAGGAATGAGAAGAGGGAGAAAATGAAGAAGTGACTCAATGACGTGTCATTTGAAATGATTATAACAATGACAGATGATATCAGATAATATACTTGTTTAATGTCATGTAAAGCTGTTTTGTCTACTCAGAAGTCTCCTATAAAATCCGTCTGGCATCGAAGTCTGTGGACATGGAGAAATTAGTGTTCAATATTGTTATGTTGTCATCCTTGACACAAAGAATAATTCCTTGACAGGCGTGATTCAGCAGTTACGAGACATTTATTTAGGAGCAATACTTGACGTAGCTCTGTGCCTATGAGTGTCTCTGAGCCTCTCCACTCAGTATTACAATTTGGTGCACATCCGAGTATATGTCAATTAGTACATGACATAACATCCCCTCTCTCAACAAAGAAGAAGAGGTCTTTAACCGAGTCAGAATAACCGCTCAACTTTAGAAAACACATTCTATTTGACGAACGCCAAATTGGCATCTTCATCATAACACCGTGTAACATTTATACAGTATCTGCCACTGAATGTGACACATATGCAAGTTCAATATATTTATATGGAATAGCAACTTGCATGTTGTCAGCAATTTATCTGTGACCCGTTGTTAAAGCAATTATCTTCAGTAATGTAATTCCACATTGTCCGAAGTAATTTGATTGCCTAAAATGAATAATTGCATGCACATACATCACTAGTATTGTTCTTGTGACTGATACATAAAGATTGATTAGAGACTGTATTATTTTTTGACTAATTTCAAAATGCGTAGATTGAAAAACTTTTACTCATTTCTAGTATGTTATAGCATGCCAAAAGTTCAATCTATAGTATTTACAGGTGAAGCTAGAGTGAACATTGGTAATTTCATACATTGTATACACACATAGCTTATTATCACAATTGAATGCTCATAAGAATTAGCTTTCATAAATTCGGTTAACTCATGAAGTCAATATGCACTTCTATCAACAGGTCTGACTAACATGTATATCTCAGAATTGGGTGTTATATTGTCACGTTATGTCAGTAAGTTTCAAAGTTTACACCACATAACTTCTCCCTTTTTTCATAGATGTGAATAACTTGAAGTGCTTTGCCTCATGCATCTAAAAACAAATAATTTTCAGTTAAAAATGGAATAGTCACAAGGGCTATTCTTAACACATAAAACAGTATTTACAAAGCAGAGTATGTGTTTGCTACTCTGTGATAAGCCTCTTTGGTGGTCTTACAGTGCGACCACTTCTAGTAGTGTATACACCTGGTTTGTCAGGGGTGTTCTTACACTGGCTTTTCTGGGGTGTCAAGATTTCAGGGGTGGGGGCAAAGTGGACCCGCATTTTTGTGGTACCGAGGTCCCTCAGGTCAATACGGTTTCTGCGCAGTGTGTGCCCATTGGGGGTCTGTACCAGGTAGGAGTTTGGTTCGGCACATACGTCCTTCACGACCACCGGTGTCCAGAGTCCTGTTCTGCTGTCCCTCATAGTAGCTTGTTGCCCTATCTCTAGGCTCGGCAGCTTCCTTGTACCGCGTAAGTCATGGTTTTCTTTCTGCTTGGATTGACGGTCACAAAGCATCTGGCGGATCTCATCGTTGTCTGGTATGTTGACACGGTTCAGAGTGTCTTTCACAGGCAGTGCACTTCTAGACTTCCTCCTGTACAGTATTTCTGCAGGTGACGGAAGCTTGCTATCTATGGGGGTATTGCGGATGGAGAGCATGGCTAGGAACTCGTCTTGGCCGCCTTCTCTAGCTTTGGTCAGGGTTGCTTTCACAGTTTGTATTGCTCTCTCAACTTGACCATTACTTCTGGGATAGTGTGGGCTAGAGGTGACATGTGTGAATCCCCAGGATTTGCTGAATCTCTTGTATTCCTCACTAGAGAATTGTGGCCCATTGTCACTTATCACTTTCTCTGGGATTCCATGCTCACTGAATACTGCCTTTGTCAGGCGGATTACAGCCACACTTGAGTACCGGGCAGGTAATTTCCTAACAAACGGCATCTTAGAGAAGTAGTCCACGATGATCAAGTATTCGTCGTTACGGAAGTGAAACAGGTCAGTACCGACAACTTTCCAAGGGCCTTGGGGTACCTCATGGTTTGTGAGTGGTTCCGCAGACTGTCTTTTTTGGTGTGCTTGGCATTGAGCGCAGGAGCGAGTCATATTCTCCACATCTTTGTCTATGCCAGGCCAGAATACACACGAACGTGCATATGCCTGCGACTTGACTATGCCTTGATGTCCAATGTGGATTTTCTCTAGGACCTCCTTCCTCATCCGTGGGGGTATGAAGATCCGGTCTCCCTTCATGAGAATGCCATCTTCGATAGAGAGGGAGTCTCTGCAAGACCAAAAATTCCTGATCTCCTTGGGTAGATCCCGTGCGTGTTCGGGCCATCCTTCTATCACTGTCGTGGCAAGCAAACTCATGGTCTTGTCTTGCAGGGTCTGCTCTTTGATTTCTTGGAGCCTTGTGTCAGAGCAGTGTATGACATGGATTGTCTCCTCTATGTCCAGGGTCTGTCCTTAGATTGGGCTCAATCTCGAGAGTGCATCAGCAAGTAGCATCGTGCTTCCTGGACGGTACATGATGTGGACATCATACGGTTGAAGCCTTAGCATCATCCTTTGGAGTCTTGGTGGGGTGTCAGCAAGATTCTTGTGCTGGATGTTCTCCAAAGGTTTATGATCTGACTCGACAGTAAACCTAGATCCAAACACATATGTGTGGAAACGTGTGCATCCAAAGACTACTGCTAGTAGTTCACGTTCAATGTTGGCATACCGTTGCTCGGTAGGGGACAATGCTTTGCTCGCGAAGGCAACAGGCTTGTTGTCCTGAAGGAGGGCGGCTCCTAGGCCCTTCTGTGATGCGTCTACTTGGATGACTGTCGGCTTCAATGGATCGAAGTATGTCAGAGTTGTAAGCTCTTCAACTTTCTTCTTGAGAGTCTCGAAGGCCATCTGGTGCGAACTTGACCACTGCCATTCTCTGTCTTTGCGGGTGAGATCCCGGAGGTCTGCTGTCAGATCAGCTAAGTGGGGAAAGAATGGTGAAAGGTACTGTACCATTCCGAGGAATTGCTGTAGCTCCTTCACATTCTGAGGGGGAGACAGTGCCTTGATGCTGGCCACTTTCTCAGGATCAGGGTGGATGCCATTTGCATCATAGTAGCACCCAAAGAACTTGACAGAGGCGATCTTGATGTCACACTTGTCTAGGTTGAACACTAGTCCGTATTCACGTGCTCTCTGCATGAGTCTATGCAGGTTGTTGTCGTGCTCCACTTCGGAGGAGCCAAAGACTACAATGTCGTCGGCGATTCCTATGACACCAGGACATCCTTCCAAGATCACGTCCATCTTTGCCTGGAATATGTCTTGCGACACATTTAGCCCGAAGGGAAGTCTCTTGAAACAGTATCGTCCAAGCGGAGAGTTGAATGTGGTTAGGAGACTGGATTCATTGTCCAGGACGATACTCCAGTACCCATGACGGGCGTCAAGTTTGCTGAAGACCTTTGCTCCACTCATCTTGAAGGTGATCTCTTCAAGTGTAGGTGTCTTGTGATGGGTCCTTCTGCATGCTCTGTTTAAGTCCTTGGGGTCAAGACAAACACGAAGCTTTCCGTTGGATTTACGGCTCAGGGCTATTGAGGATACCCAATCAGTAGGCTCTGTGACTTTTCTGATAACTCCAAGTTCCTCCATCCTGTTGAGTTCTCCTTGGAGTTCCTCCTTCAAGTGGATGGGGAGTCTTCTTGGGGAGTGAATGACCGGCTGTGCATCATCTTTTAGATCAATGTGAAATTCACCAGGGAATTTGCCGATGCCTTCAAACCTGTCTGGATACCTTGTCTGTAAGTCCTTGGTATTCCTTACAGGTGCCTGTGTTGATGCCTGCACAGCGCAGTTTAGTGTTACCAGTTCCATCTCCCTTGAACTGGGTAGACCAAGGAGTGCTGGTCCGGTAGTATCAACCACAAAGAATGTAGTTTTGTGCCACTGCCCATTCTTGTATCTACACGATAGTTTCACTGTCCCGTGCTGGGGAATCTCTGCACCATTGTACGCTAAGAGTCGTGTGCTGCTCCTGGAGATCAGAGGTTCGCGTGCGGTATCATCCCCATCAGTCCATTCTGGATGAATCTGCTTGAAGATGCGGGTAGGCAGTATGTTACCCTGTGCTCCTGTATCAACTTTCACTTTGAGAGTGTGATCTCCTCGTCTGTTCGGAATGTCTACGGCTAGTGTGGCAAATACCTCATCGCGTACATCAGCAGTTAGGCTGTCGAATAACAGGTCCCTGTTAAACGTCAAAGTCTCAAGTTTTAGTGAGTTGAATTCACTTGTTACTTGTTCATCATCACTTGTCATTTCAAGTGGGTGGACAGCTTTGTTACCGTGGGTCCCTTTTCTCTTATTCCATCCTTTTTGATGAAACTGTGATTTCTGTTTGGATGGTCCACGGCGGTCATAGTTTTTTCCTCTGCTACTGCTCTTGCTCCGGCACATCTTCTTCCAGTGACCTTTTTTCCCGCAGTTGTGGCAAGTAGAGGAGTATGCGGGACATTTTCCTTTCGGGTGGATCGTGCCGCAATTCGGGCAGGTACGGCTTTTCTGAGCTGTATGAACATTAGCATTGTTCTCTAGTCCTCGAAGCTGGGACATGTGTGCTGTGCTCGCTTCATGCGTTCTCGCGATATCCAGGGCTTCTTTCAGAGTCATTTTGTCTTTAGCGAGAAGCATTTTCTGGACTTCCGGATACTGAACTCCAGAAATCAGTACCTCAATTATGCGTTCTTCTTGGATGTCTTCATCCCGAAAGAGGCACTTGGCTGCTTTTGATTTGCATCGAACAACAAAGTCATCAATAGCCTCATTATTCAGCTGTCTGTAGCGCTGAAATTCCAGTCGGTGGATACGAAAGTTTTCGGTAGGCTGGATGTGACTCTCCAATCTACTCCAAATGTTCTGAGGATCCTTCAACTGCTCTTCAGTCAGATTTCATGTATTAAAAACGCGAAGACCATCGCGACCTGACCACATTATTATGTAATTGTATTGGTCTTCTTTCTTGATTCCCTTTACGTTAAACCACATTTGGGATAACTGTTTGAACTCTTTAAATGCCTGAGCTTTGTCTGGGCAATCCCAGTCAAAAGTTGGGGTAGGGAGGGGGCCAGCCATGGTATTTAGTTTACTGACAAAATGCTGTGAAAAACATCAATACATAAAAATAAAATTGTCAATTTAGTATGACATAAAACGCAATCACATAAAATACATGTGTTCTTTGAATATCAATTAAGAAATTAAAAACTGTTTAGAAAATTTATGTGCCCAGTAATCCCTTTGCAATGTTAGAGAAATATACAATTCCAGTTAATAATAAACACCATTATTCAATTGAAATAGGCACAAATATAAATCGAATGCTTCCATACACATGAAAAGAAAATGTCGGTATGAGTACTGAATAAGATGTTCAATACAAAATATCAGTATCTGAATACACTGTGTTAGAAACCTAATTACACATCAATCAATTTAAAAACCTATTAAATGTTTACATTATATTTTTCCAAAATTCCAGTGAATGCGGTAAACCTATCTAACATTAGAGCATGCTGCAAATTGATGCCTATAAATCTTGAACCAAAATTCAATTCTGAATTCCACTATTACAATGTTATATAATTCCAATAAATCACAAAATTTATACAAATTGAAAACAAAATCAACCTAAGTAATATTTACGGGCATGTTAAATATGATTCAATCCTCACACTCCAGTTATTGACAATCAATTTCCTCTAGGGTCCTATTAAATTCTATACTTTACATTTAACTTTGACGTTACACATGAAGGAGAAAAAAAAATCTGTAATTAATGTAGTTTGGTCAACTTAGATGTAAACACTATTTTTAACGTTACAATACACCAAACCAAATGAGACCTTTAAAATATAGGACCTATAGACCTATATATTTTTTTTTATAAACAATTTAGACAGAAGTTAACCTAGTCTAACCGTTAACTTACAACTTCATTTTAAATTGATATAGGCCTAACCAGAGAGTTAATCTTTTAGGCCTATATTAATAAAAAAATTTAAAACAAAGGTTTCGAATTCAACAGAGTAATTTCCAGCTCTCAAATTTCAATCTCATTTGCAGTCATACGACTAAGAATTTCATGCTTTCACTTTCAAAGTCCCAATTGTAATATCAGATCACTGTTTTTAGTTTACAACTTCTATACTGTTATATTTGACTTGAGCTCGGCCTTGTCCTTGGCTTGGGGCTGCTCGCTCTACGTTGGTCGCTTGGTGAACATCCGTACCGTCGCCAGTTGTCCTAGCAACATTTGTTGCTTGAACGGCAGAAAATAGTTCCTTCATAAGGCTTCAACTCCGATTCGATTGCTCATCAACGTCACGTACGTCGATGCGTTCTCAACTGGGCTGCCAGTACCGATCGGCGATAGTGTCAAAATGTCAGATTATTCTCACTAACTTTGGCAGTAACTTAGTTTGGACTAGCCGTGAGAACGGCTGTTTTACAGACTAACCTGTGTGGCGGTAGCAAAATTTGTCTTGGATGTGTGCTGCAAAGCGTCCAAAACCATTATTTAACTCAGTCAGTGTCACACATCCCGAGACAGAACAGGTTTGCAAAACATCATTCCATCAAGGACAAAACATTCCAATGCAGAGTCGAAACAATGCAGTTTATTCCGTAGCAGCGAAAATCATCCGTAGATATGGAATTGTTTTACTCACTTGCGTGCTGGAAAGCGTCCGAAACTCACTCAGTATGACGGCTTTCTTTGGCGAAACGAGCACAAAAATCCAATATAACATTGATCTTTGCATGTAGGCTATGCGAAATGAACCCTTTGCGTGCCGAAAAGCGTCCATAAACTCACACAATAGGGCCAAAAAACGGGGTGAAGTTTCAAGAGTTTCCAAATTTGTCACTTTTTCAGTTTACGAGTCGAGTGTTCGATTCAACGCTGACGCATATTAGTCCGCGTATGCGGGAGACTTGAATTTGCATAGGCACAACACGGTAGTTCCAGGGATAGCACAGACGATGCAGTGCTACAGTGATGCGGTCACTAGACTGTGGGAGAGGCGACGCATCGGTGCAGTTCCAAGTCTGGATTCGTGTTTCCAAAAAACAGTTTCAGTCGTAATTTTGAGAGTTCCTCAAAAATAAGGTTAATTCCAATCCCGCAGCTGCCACCATGTTATGTTGTCATCCTTGACACAAAGAATAATTCCTTGACAGGCGTGATTCAGCAGTTACGAGACATTTATTTAGGAGCAATACTTGACGTAGCTCTGTGCCTATGAGTGTCTCTGAGCCTCTCCACTCAGTATTACAATTTGGTGCACATCCGAGTATATGTCAATTAGTACATGACATAACAAATATCACGTTCAGCTGTTCAAACAAAGTGTCTATGCTGTCTCTACTAGTCGTTGGAATATAAACTACGAAGAATTATTTCGTCAAATAAGCGTTGCATTCCGGGTAGCTGTTTGTAGTCGTTCATTGATAAAATACTCATAAATACCTACAATATTAAGTACATCAAAGTAAACAGTTGACGGATCTACTATCAGTGGTAACTTTGAGGACTCTAGCGAGGTGAAATAAAAGTCTTCAGTGACGAGTTCTAATCACTGGTTCAGGACAGACGTAATGTTTGATTTCAGAGAACAATGTATGGTATACTCAGTAAGGGGAAAGTGACAGAGTATCAGCAAACAATGTGCTAACTATCAGTGGACAGGGAGATGATATATATATTAGTGGACAGTGGCATGGTATATAGTGGACTGTGTGTATATGAACAATGTGGTATCAGTGGACAATGTGCTGTATCGGTGGACAGTGAGATGTAAACAGCGGACAATGATGTGGTATCAGTGGACGGTAACATGGACTCAATGGACAGTGACATGGTATATCAGTGGACAGTGTGTGGCTTCAGTTGAAAATGACTTGGTATCAGTTGATAGTCACATGGTACCGGTAGAAAATGACATGGCGACAACATTGAAATGTTTGTGTTAAACTGAGTGTGTTGCTCCACCAGTTTCGGTGTTCCTATTAAACTAACAGAGGATACTTTTATTGCGATTCGACTTTGGTCCTTTGCACACATTCGAGAGACCTTTGCTCGCCTCAAAGAAGATAATACGCATACAATCACATATGTATAACTTGGCAAAATTATGCATACAATCAATATCAGGAAGATCAAAAATTCGGTTTTGACATTATACTCTCGAAGAGAGTGATGTATTCGTTTTCTTTCAAATGGACAGACCGATGCAAACTTTTGGTTTTGAGAGGAATGTTTTTTTTTTCAGAGAACGGATGGTAACCTCACCTCGTGGTGAGGAACGTTGCCAAGGTAACGATGAGACAGACAATAGACAGACAACATCCAACATAACTCATGACCTCCAACACGAAATCTTGATAGCTGGTCAAAGTAGTTCCTCCGTGGATGTCCTGAGGAAGAAAGCCGGAGCAGCGTTTCGTGATATCACCGTAGTACAATTTGACTAAAGGAAGACATCTTTGCAAAACCAAAGTGTAATAGCCTTCACAGAGTAGAATAGATATTAACCATGCCATTTTAAATAAACACGTAATTTATAGTTCTCTTCGGCGTAAATCTCATATGTTACCTCAGGCCATGATTCATCCTATTTAACCTTAGTAAGAGCCACATAGTGGACACGGGACGAATACTTTGTGATAAAATTTTTAGTATACTTTATCCAAAACTTGTTTGTATATAAAGTTTAGTTTCATGTTAGCTATGCGTAGGGTATCAGCGAAAGACAATTCAGCCTCATAAAAAATGTCCACGGCTTATCATGCCGCCTGATTTACAACAGACAAAGAGAAAACACTTCAAATTTATGATATATGGCTTATTAAACTGATAGCGTGATATGCAGAAGACACTTTGCCCTGGGCGTAGATTGCAACCATAGATTATTACAACCACACAACGCAGTGGGTAAATTATGACGTCATACTAAGGGCACCACTGAAAGGAATCCGGAAGTGTACATAAAAATTTATGACTAAACTTTGAACCTTAAACATAAAGATAGAGTCTAAGAAATTCAGAATCACTTCTTGACATATCTTAATGAGTTGTTACGAGATGGAATGTAATGTTCAACATCGCATTTAGACTACACTGGGTATAGAATAAACTAAAGTGATGTCGTCTCTGATATAGGCTTCCTGTCCGTAATGTCATAAAAACCTTCAGTAATTGCACGGACAGGTGCCATCATACGAAGATGGACTCTTCTCGTCATAATGCACATGCTTTTGCTTTGAGTCTTCTGTTTCATGAATATGAAATGAATACATAAGCAGTGAGCTTTTTATCAGTACCAATACAGCGAGACGGTTGTAAGGCGCAGTTGGAAATTAATTGCGTACAGATAGTCTACGAACTTGTGATCTACCATCAAAAGCAAAGCGCAAAGATCTTAGACTTGTACAGAAATGATAGATTTATTGTTTTATATACCATGAGGATGGCGAAGTTAGTGAGGTGATTGCAATGACACATGAGCTCGTCGACGTCGTCTGACTCGACCAGGTAGCATCCTTTTTGTGTCCAGTTCCCTCGACCATCGTCGGCCTCGAAGTCCCAGGAGACGCATAAAGGGTTTGTGACGTTTGTGACATTCTGCATTTAACATTAGCACACGAACATACAGGCGATTACAACAAAACCTACGTGATCATTACGGTGATGGCGGTTTTCTTTCTTGGATATGAGAAATGTATTCTTACAACGGATAGCAAACGTCATACTTATTTTCCTTCATTTTTGTTTGTATAGATACACACTACGTGTAACGCTCTCTTACAACTCTAGTAAAAAAGTGCTGGAACATGACAATACCTGACTGCATTATTCTTATCCTTTCCTATTGCTACAGATTATGACAGAAAACCTTATTGAGTTGGTCTACACTAACCGCTATGCACACTCCATTCCTTTGGTAGAGTTGAGGTACTGTGGATTAGGCTCTGGACTTTATAAAACGGCAATATCTCTCCCTTGGGCACAACGCTCCCACGAATCCCTTGATGTAGAGGTCAGAACCACTAAATGATGTAGTAATGGCAGGGCCCTCTGAAAATTTTCAGAAAGTTATATTGGAATTCACGAAGGATTCTGCAAGAATGAAGATAAAGCGTCAAAGATTGACACTCATTAATCTCCTCTATAAGCTCACCTCTCCGTCTGAGTTGACGAGGGGTAAAAATGTCCCCTCCACTGGATCCGAGAGATTTGCTATAGGTACTCCATTGAGAGTGGCCGAAATGATTCTCGTGTTTGGATTCCTCGTGAAGTCGGGATTATTCTTATTGTAGTCAAAATACCACGAGGACAGGAACATTGATGTCGTGCGGTATACCACAAATGAAACCCGGGTAATATTGCCATCGATCCTGCTACCAAGTGACGATGGAAGGGTTAAACGCGCTTGGGTTGTTACTTCACTCATCGTCACATTTTCATCATTTGCAGGGATCACCACTATCTCATCCGGCTTTAGGGGTCCGTCCGGATCATTAGTTGCATAGAGGAAAGTAAGACCAGCGTCTAAATCACCTGGTGAATACTCTGTAACCTAAGGAGGAGTAAATCAGATATGGGAGAATAATGTAGAGGCAACAATCAGGGAAAGAAACAACCCCCAAAGAAGTATTCAAGTTATTGCAGGCTTTCAAGCGGGATAATGTAAAAAAGTAGGAATAAAGTAGGAACAAAATCTCTAAAAAAGTAGGGAAAAGTAGGACATGAGAGGGAAAAAGTAGGGCATTAAAGAAAAAAAAAAGTAGGAATAAATCAGGACACGTGCAGGCTTTTTGGAGTAGTTTTCGTTGATACTCACCAGAACTCAGGATCAGTGGCGTATCTAGGGAAAACGGTGCCCGCGGCAAACGCGAAAATTGCGCCCTTAAATTCTGAAAAAGTGTTCAACCCCAACCCCATCCCGGTAGGGACTTTAAAAAATGTCCACATGATATGCTTTTTCAAGCACCTAAAAGGGGTCTTTTGAGGGTGATTTAAATGAAATAAATTTTGATGAATTTTGGCGAGCGAGCGGAACATTTTTGTATTTCAGCTGACAAAACATGGAATTCTTGTCATTTTTTGCTTATTAAATCTTACAATTCCAATCAAGATACAGTGACGGCCTTATAGGTAACGATTAATATCAACAAACTAAGGACTTGAAAAAATACTCTCAATTAGTATGCGCGAGTGAAGCGAAATTTGTATATTTCTGCATCATCATCACATTTTGTTCTTTTTTTTTTTTTGCTAAATTTTGGTGAGCGAGCACAGCGAGCGAGCCGAAAAATTTTGTATTTCAGCTGACAAAACATTGGATTCTTGTCATTTTTTTTTTTTTTTGCTTATTAAATCTTACAATTCTAATCAAGATATAGTGACGGCCTTATAGATAACGATTTATACCAACAAACTAAGGACTTGAAAAAAAAAAACTCTCAATTAGTATGCGCGAGTGAGCGGAAATTTGTATATTTCTGCGTCATCATCACATTTTGTTCTTATCTTTTTTTGATAAATTTTGGCAAGCGAGCGCAGCGAGGGAGCCGAAAATTTTTGTATTTCAGCTGACAAAACATGGGATTCTTGTCATTTTTTTGCTTATTAAATCTTACAATTCTAATCAAGATATAGTGACGGCCTTATAGATAACGATTCATACCAACAAACTAAGGACTTGAAAAAAATACTCTCAATTAGTATGCGCAAGGGAGCGGAAATTTGTATATTTCTGCGTCATCATCACATTTTGTTCTTATCTCTTTTTTTTTTGGATAAATTTTGGCGAGCGAGCGCAGCGAGCGAGCCGAAAATGTTTGTATTTCAGCTTACAAACATGTCTTTTTTTTTCTTTTTTGCTTATTAAATCTTACAATTCTAATCAAGATATAGTGACAGTCTGATTGATAACAATTCATACCAACAAACTTTGCATTGTTTGCATTTCATCTTACAAAACATGGAATTCGGAATTCTTGTGTGAACACAATAAACATTGTTATTTGTCTGTGTCATCATTATGTTTTGTTTTTATCTTGTTTCATTTGGTTTTCTGCCCCTCCCCCCCCCTTCTCTCCCCCCCCCCCCCCCCACCCGTCTTGGCGAGGTTTTCTTTTTTTCTTTCGTTTTCTTCTTCTTCTTCTTCCTCTTCTTTTTTTTTCGCTTTTTTCGTTTTTTGCGCCCCAAGGAGTGGCGCCCGGGGCACGTGCCCCCCTTGCCCCCCTAGATACGCCACTGCTACCTGTAAATCTTAATTTGTACTCACAACCCTGCTGCCTCAGTCTCACTTTTGCTCCTTTGGAGAGCCTGGTAATTTTGAGCAATGATGAGAGCTGGATGAGCACTGCTCCATGTCCTAGGCTGCAATATCAGTGGGATCAATCACATCTGCACAGGAGCAAAAGCTGAGGCTGGCAGCAGTCTTGTGGTTGATTGGTTTGTGTTATACCTCTTTCATGCTGAAGAGGCTCCTCCCCACCAGTAAGAATCTGCAACTAGAGTCTACTCATCATTTCTGAATATCAACTATTCAAGGAGCCTTGCACATTTTTTTTTTGTGGGGTTTTTCACCAAAAAAGTAGGAAAAAGTAGGAAAAAGTAGGATTTTGAGCAAAAAAGTAGGAAAAGTAGGGACAGCCTGTTATTGTGACATCGCTCTAGCCCTTGGACTAATCTTTGGTAAACTCTAAGTTTAAAGTTAATTGTAGCCTGGTTAATCGCCGGTAGGTTAACCGAAACTCGCGTCAAACTAACAAAATGGTTTGAATATAGCTTTCACAAGTAAAATTGTTAAATCGGGACCAAACCAAAGTTGAATGACCTAGCAGTGGATTACCTGCACTCCGACGTTTTCCTGTACGTCTTTGTAGGTGCCATTTGTAGCGGATACATTGACGAACATGAGTTGGCTTTCGAGGGCCTGCACCGCCCTATTGGTAGCCCCGTCTTCGGCTGCTGATTGGAGCTCTTCCTCGCTCACTGCCATCAGGTTGCTAACAGTCTCAACCACAGCCGTAGTCACCTGTATCAAGGAGACATCGAGGAAATATCGAGGGTATCAAGTCTGCTTGGATATAAGTCTGTATGATACATAACAATCAGAAACTTCTTTGAATACAGTACTCTCCGCATAATCGGGTAGGCTCGGGCAGAACGTTTCTTACCCGATTAAGCGGAGTACCCGATTAACAGAAGAACACGTCTCATTCACAATTGACACACACAATGTGTATGTACGTGCATGCATTGTATGCTTAACACGCGTGCTTGCAATATGGACAAATAAGTCTTCAGAAAACTTTGTCGTTTGACTATAGACTCCTCGCTAACACGCTGGCGTTTTCCGAAATGAACACGTCTTTTTGCGTGCACTAGTCACGTAGAACCTCGGATTACTTTTCGAGAAGTGACTTGGGAAAAGCAAAATTATCGAGCTGGTGAATGGCCTGATTTTCGTTGCAAACTTCTCGTATTGTGAATGTTGTTGCAGAGCAAGGGAGGAGCTCAAGTGTGTTCAACTCCTGTCTGTCTATGCAGTTGTGAGTGCCAGCTACATGTGTAATGTTTGTTTACTTGTGGCAAGTCGGTACTGGTACATGTGTTTTCATGTTTAATCACTCCCCAAACGATCGGTCTTCCTTGCAAATCAAGCAGAGAATGCGATTAGCCGTGGAAAATTTGACATTCATGATTTCTTAAAGTTTTTATCTACGATAAAATGTGGGTAGAAGTTAGATAAGAAGAAAATTATTTACCCATTTATGCGGAGAGTCAACCCGATTATCAGGGAAAATTAATGTGCGTTGGAACTGATTTGTACATTACTACCCAATTAAACGGAGTACCCATTTAAGCGATACCCGATTACGCGGAGAGTACTGTATAGTGTATTTATTATGACGGGTGCTGTTCGTTATTCCGACCGTTCGTTATTCCGAAGGTTCGTTAATCCGAAAATGAAAAAGGATTCGTTAATCCGAACATTTGTGGCATTATTCCGAAGGTTCGTTATTCCGAAGGTTCGTTAATCCGAAAATGAAATAGGGTTCGCTATTCCGAGGGCTCGTTTATCCGAAAATGAAATAGGGCTCGTTATTCTGAAGGTTCATTGATCCGAAGTGATGTAGGTCCGTAACGAACCTTCGGAACAACGAGCTTTGTTTCATTTTCGGATTAACGAGCCTTCGGAATAATGAACCTTAATTCATTTTCGGAGTAATGAACCTTCGGAATAACAAAGCATATTTCATTTTCGGATTAACGAACCTTCGGAATAACGAATCTTCGGAATAACGAACCTTTGAAATAACGAACCATAGGACTAAAGAACCTTCGGAATAACGAACCACTCACGTGGTGGATCTGAGAGTCTCAGCCGCAGCTTGATAGTTTCCATCACTCGTGATGACTTCAAAGAATCAAAAGAACATTGAATGCTAAGGTGATTATAATGGTTAGAGCTCACCTTGAATTTTCTGGCAAAATAATGGCAGTCGAAGTCCGTAATATGAAGAATTTTGTTATATCTCTCTCCAACAAGGATAAGTTACACAGAAACGCGTGACAATTTTGCTCAGATCTATGTAATCACCACCTTTCATGAAATCTGGTAATTTTTTTTTTTATCATTTTGAGTTCCATACGGTGAGTATTGCAAGGAGGAAATGAAATTAAGATTAATGAAAAAAAAAATGGATGATTATGGCACACTTTAATCGTCTCGGTGTTCAATTGCAAAATATAAAGCAATAAAACATTAGTGATTGCCATCGACATATTTCACCGTTTGACAAGATAATTGGTCTCAACATTAATTAACAGGACCTAAGAGTCGCTGATTAAATCTATCGGCGTAATGGATAACAGTGTAATAACACGCTTCATGTTCCGCTTTCGTCCTGGGCACGGTGTCTCTAAACTAATATTTGGCTTCCAGACCGAGTAAAGAGCTCGAGTTGATTTTTTTCAAGGTAGTGTTCAGGGAGTGACGATAATGACATTGTGTAAAGGACATTGCTTTTGAGAAACTGGTGCAACAGGAGGAAAGAAAAACGTTTCTTTTCTGACTCTATCTGATTCACATCGTACTCCACTAAAACCCACTCAATGCTGCTAGTAATGAGTTTACATATGAATATGATTCTGTCTGCATCATGATAAGCAGACAAATGTGAGTTTTATCTAGTGTCAATATGCCAGCGGCATTCTGTTAGAGATCAAGTTGAATTAGTTTGTTCCATTAAATAAATGTTCTACCATTAAAGCACCCGCATTAAACAACCGATTTGGTTGAAAATAATAAGAAAATGCATGAAATGATTTTCTTCCTTGCTTTATTCTTATTTTTACACCTTCATCCACTTAATTTTCTCAAGGCTCTCTGTGTCATCACGTGACATGATAACCCCCTCTCACCTGTGGTTCAGATGAATTAAGAGCTGTAATATTCTCCAGAATCTCGGCTGTAGTGTCCACGCCGTCGGCCGTCATGTCCTCGGCATCCTCCGTGAGTTCAGCTAACTCCTCCGCCACCTCCTCAACATTGTCCTCCGTAATCGGCTCCTGGCGAAACGTGACGAGGAAATTATACGGAAGGGAAAATAGTCAAACGGATATAACTTTGAAAACTCATTGACGTCATTATGAACTAACATAAGGACACTGCATACATAATGAAAAAATGGAACAATTGTATGTACTTTAAATTTATGAAAATAATTATATCTACAATAATGAACATTGCGTCAAAAAAGAAACATATTTACAATAAGGAATGTAAATGTTTGGACTGTGAATTCATTTTTTTTTTCTGAAACAATATAAGCTTTTACTATTGTTGTGTTTAACACAGTTACATTGCAAAACGCACTGGTTGTTTAACCACCCTGCAAGTTCTATAGTACATTGTAGTTACATTCACTCTGGTAACTGTGCTACCTTTATCAAAAGACCTTTCATCAATAAATGATTTCGAGAAGTGCACCATTACTATTCTAATGAATTTAACATTTTCTATGGCACCTCTTACGTGTATCTACCACTTTTTATCTACACCGTACACTATAAAATAATCAACCCATTTGGCAATAATGTGTTTGGTAAATACAAGGTTTAATAAAACATTCTTTTGGTATGTACATCTGTCTTTCTTTACTGAAGAAAGAACACAAATAAATAATGGAACTATCTCCAACTTCCTTCAGCGAGCATAATGTATGTAAACATCATTCACTGAATCTCGCGAAAGTCGGTTGTTCCTGACGGGTAGTAGTCTGGGTGCCAAAGACTGAACCTTGTTTTACCCTATTTCGGGGGTGCTGAGTCCGAATCTGCATGATGCAACTCTTGCATCCTTGAAGGTTTTGAGATATTCAAGATGGCCGCCAAAATGGCCGCCCAAACCGGAAATTAAAATGTATTTCCTTCTAAATGGTGAGAAATTGAAAACAATTGATGGTTCTAAGCTATTTCAAGGGTGCTGGATCCGAATCTGGCTGATGCGACTCTTGCATTCTTGATGATATTGAGATATTACCCGGAAATTCCTATGAATTTCCTTCTAAATGGTGAGAAGTTCAATGCAGCTTTTGTGTGTGTGTGTGTGTGTTTTTTTTTTTTTTGGCGGGGGGGGGGGGGGGGGTTGAGAATTCCAAGATGACCGCCAAAATAACTGTCAATATTGAAATTTTTGAGACCCCATTCAGCACCCTCGACATTTTGTTGTTGCCATTTTTGCGTTCCCAGGGTTTTGAGATGTCCAAGATGACCGCCAAAATAATCTACAGAAATTGAAATTCCAACGTTAATATTTTTTCTAAATGGTGAAAATTTAAAAATAAATTGGTCTCACCCCATTTCGAGGGTGCTGAAGGTTTTGAGATATTTACAAATGTCCTGTATAAACGGAAATTCCTTGATATTATCTTATAACTTGTGAAATATTGTGCTATAACGTGAAGCGAGTGATTAAATGCAATAATCCGTATTCTTGAATTCAACTCGCTTGAGCAAATTTTTCAAATCAGCAAACAATTAATGGCATCCAAAATGACTGTCACAATGGTATTGTAATATACTGAGATATTCCGATATGTCTCAAACGGAACTTTAACACGTAATGGAAAGAAAAATGATATTGACATCATACTGAAACGTACAAATACAAGAATAAGACTGAAAATTTCTTTATGGACAATTGTCATAAAGTAATGCCTGTGGTAACCAATAAGGGCTCCGCAGACTGATGTGAAGTTAATCCTCTTTGGCTATAAGAGTAATATCAAATTATGGCCTGCTGGTATTTGGTGTTGAAATTTGTCTTGTATTCTATGAGTCTCGCCGTGTGCTCTTATGAAACTTGTGGCATATTCTGAGTACGCCACTAGAAATGGTTGCATCCATGACGACTATAGTAGATAATTATCAATATAAGGGTAATTTCAACAGCACTCTGCGTGCTTATGATATTCGTAAGTACTGGACTGTCAACTATTACCTTAGATGATGTTGTTTGTTCGTTTTTTTTTTTTTTTTTTTTACTGCGCGTTACCTGTGATTTTTCCATCCCCTCGTGTGTATATAAATGATATCGTCGCTCGGGCGACAAGACCCTGTATGTGAACAGTGAAATTTTAGTGAAAATGACATTTTTTGAATAAACAGATAATCAGTTAATGATGTCCTGTCCAAACCTTAGCTCTCTTACCCCAAAAATGAAGCTACCATGGCATGTCAAAGGAAAGGTTCTCTCATTTGTTGTAGTGCTTTGGCTGCCATGTTTGTTTGCTTTCTGTTTTTGTTTTTACTTTGTTTTTCTCTCCTGAACATGACGGATACGAGGTTTGTCGCCCCATATGTATGTATGTATATATATATATATATATATATATATATATATATATATATGTATACAATATTACATCATATTGAAGAAAAATTTGAAGCAGAACTATAAAAATGTCCAACTCTTGTCTTCAACGATGTCATCAAGACCACCAATATAAACCAATTAACCAATGTGAGTGTTCATGGATGAAACGATTAAAACTGTTCATGGATTAAAACTGGTAATATTGGGAATCTCAGTAAACTTCTCTACATCACTATCACAATATGATCGAGATGGGTATGTCTTGTCCACTGATTGTTAGTGTTCAAAACATATCAATGATATGTAGACGAAACAGTGTAATCTTTCATATATTCAACCGCATCTGTAGTCTTGCAGGATTCATTCCTGGCACAGCTGTATCTTACAAACTCCAAGATATCCGGTAAAGCTGGTTTCCCTGTACAGCAAGCTCAGACTGGGATGGACAATATGCGTTCGTTTATCAGCAAAGTATGGGTGGGTTTAAATTCTGCCCATTGACGAAAACATAAAATAGGGTAAAACCATTTATTGTTATCAATTTGTCACCATCCTGGCGAGCAAATTGTTCTCAATTGCGAAACATTAAAATTGAAATACGTGGAAATTTCCGGTTTGGGCGGCCATTTTGAAATCGGAATAGGACAGAACCATCAATTGTTCTCAATTTTGAACCATTGAGAATGAAATACGTGAGAATTTCCGGTTTTGGCGGCCATTTTGGCGGCCATCTTGAATATGTAAAATTCCTCAAGGATGCAGAAGTTGCATCATCCAGATTCGGACTCAGCACCCTCCAAACAGGGTAAAGCCATCAATTGTTTCAATTTCTTACCATTTGGAAGGAAATACATCGGAATTTCTGGTTTTATTTGGCGTTATTTTCGGCGGCCACTTTGGCGGCCATCTCGAATATCTCAAAACCCTCAAGGATGCAAGAGTTGCATCATTCAGATTCGGATTCAGCACCATGGAAACAGGGTAAAACCATCAATTGTTTTCAATTTCTCACCATTTAAAAGGAAATACATGGGAATTTCCGGTTTTGGCTGCCATTTTGGCGGCCATCTCGAATATCTCAAAATCCTCAAGGATGCAAGAGTTGCATCATCCAGATTTGGATTCAGCACCCTCGAAATAGGGAAAAACCATCAAGTGTTTTCAATTTCTCACCGTTGAGAATGAAATACGTGAGAATTTCTTGTTTTGGCGGCCATTTTGGCGGCCATCTTGAATATCTCAAAATCCTCAAGGATGCAAGAGTCGCATCATCCAGAGTTGGATTCAGCACCCTCGAAATAGGGTAAAACCATCAAGTGTTTTCAATTTCTCACCGTTGAGAATGAAATACGTGAGAATTTCTTGTTTTGGCGGCCATTTTGGCGGCCATCTTGAATATCTCAAAATCCTCATGGATGAAGGAGTTTCATCATCAAGATTTGGATTCAGCACCCTCCAAACAGGGTAAAACCATCAATTGTTTTCAATTTCTCACCATTTAGAAGGAAATACATGGGAATTTCCGGTTTGGGCGGCCATTTTGGCGGCCATCTTGAATATCTCAAAACCCTCAAGGATGAAAGAGTTGCATCATTCAGATTCGGATTCAGCACCCTCCAAACAGGGTAAAACCATCAATTGTTTTCAATTTCTCACCATTTAGAAGGAAATACATGGGAATTTCCGGTTTGGGCGGCCATTTTGGCGGCCATCTTGAATATCTCAAAACCCTCAAGGATGCAAGAGTTGCATCATCCAGATTCGGATTCAGCACCCTCAAAATAGGGTAAAACCATCAAAAAACGTTGGGTGGACGGTAAAACAAGGTTATGCCCCAAAAGTGGCTTTGGCACCCAGACTATAGGGCCTATGAAATCAGCAACTGAACCTACACAACGTAGTTGCATCGGTGTGACTTAAAATGAGGAAATATGCGTCTCAAAGCCAAGTTTTTTTAAAATCCTTATTATTGGAACAAAGACGATTTGACCATGCTGCTGCATCCCAATCTTGTTCTGATATATCCTTCAAACGCAACTCCAAGGTTTTTTTTAGTCCCGATTACCTTCCCTTGTGATAAAAATCTTTCCGTAACCTGCTTTCTGTCGTATATCTGCAATGTAACTTATCCATTTTGCCGTGAATTGTGATCTCAAAAGAGTAAGCTATAAATGAAGAGCTTGCAACCAAAAGGCGCTAAATCCATTGGAAAATGATTGATTCACCGCCTTTTGGAAGCAAGCTCTTCAAATACAGTGTACGTGTCCTCTTCACATTTCACAATTCTGAGCCAAAAGCCAATCATTCTACATCTAATATGACTTTGGGAAGTGGAGTGCCCAGTTCCTCCATACTCCATAAGCCATGGCATCTGGAGTAAAATTATTTACCCTCAAAATAGTTCTCAAAACTTTGTAAAAAAATTCAACATGAACAATATCTTCATAGCCCTTTACTTCACCACTCATTATTATGTCAGTATTGGCAACATCCGATCAGATAATTCACACTGTATATCAAGGGATAGTTGTAATATTTTTGCTTTTCCCAATAATTTGTGCAAAGCTTTCCTTGCCTGGGATACCTGCCTTGTGACTATCAATTTGAACGTATACATACAAAGCAATTCTGAAACAACGCGTGCTGGCTCATACCGTCATATCACATCTATACCGCAAGACTTCTCGCTTCATTTCCCCTTTCTTTTGGACATGTTAAAAAATAATCGGCTCAAGCGTATCTCTCCGAATCCAAATGAATGGCTAATTTATTTATTTATTTAATTTCTTTCTGATTTTTTGTCAGGGTATCTCATTCACCAATAAATAATGGTCTTCCATGGAGCCCTGAATAATATCGGTGAACATATTATGTACATTGAATAGCAAAATGTATAGACAGAAGATAACATGTAGATACATACGTACTGTACATTTATACAAAGTAACATAAAAATACAGTGTAGGCCTATGTTGAAAATGCCACAGCAAGAGTTCACCAGAATACCGAAATAACAATTAAAACGCTATTATACAGGAATGATTAGCTAGCCCAGAATAAATTTGGTGTGTTACTTATAAATAGCAAAAAAAAAAAAAAAAAAAAAAAAGAAAGAACGCCACTAACATGTTAAGACTATTCAACTATTACCAAGGGATGCGAACGTATTTTCAAATTTCAAATTCGGTAGGCATTTGTCATTGGCTCGATACGCTCTCCAAGTGTGACGTGGCTCAAACCAACTGTTAACCAATCAAAAAGAAGTCCTTTCACTATACGTGTGTACGTGAGCTAATTGTGAACGGGCTTATTGCATGGTATCCCCTCTCCACCGGGTCTTAAAACGAAATGTCATGTGATGGATAGTTGACCAATCGGGTAGGACCAATTTTTATAGAAGCGTTGTACTATCCTTTCTACACATGATGCGTCGAAAAATTAAAACTGAAAACGCTTCACCCAAGCGTTGCTGAGGTAGCGCTTTTAGACAAATTAATCATTAACTTGGCTACATTGACCACAATACAAATCCGTACTGACTATCTCATGAAAGTTGCAGAGCGAATTTTATAAAATGGGTTCAAGAATGTAGCCAATTGGAAGCGCTGAAATGAGTCACGTGTGCGTGCATTAATTTCTTCAGGTATGCACTAAGAAGAGTCTCTCTTCCACCTCCCTGACCTGACGTACGTCACAATGTTTACACTAGCAGTGCGCACTCAATCAGTTGTTACAAGTGCGTCACGCGCTACTATACGCGCTGTCAATCCTGTAAACAACTTCTAGTTCGGGCCGCGGGCTGCCACAGCAGCCGGCGGCATTTCTTGTGCACAACAGTACGTGGCGTACGTATACTCTTATACGTACGTACAGTGCTTATGTGCGGGATTTCCGAGTGCAACGTGCGTAAATGTTTGGGACGAACATCTTCGGACATCTTGACTTTTGAGCGAGTGCTACATGTAGCTGACTGGTATTGACCAACAAAGGTACGTGAATAATGCTGTTAGTTTTCGACCCATTTTATAAAACAAATGATGCACAGGATTATCTCGTGGCGTTAGTGAAGGTGCGGCGCACTCTCGAGTATTGACAAGGGTTGCAAACATGCACTCGGCTGCGCCTCGTGCATGTCGCACCATTGTCAATACTCTCGAGCGCGCCGCACCCTCACTAACACACTCTATCCTGTGCATCATTTGTATAATATATCAGTGCTTTCGCAAAGAGTGTTTTTTTTCCCGATTATTCAGTATTATTGGGAAATAACACATTTGAGGAGGCACTACACTCGTCTTTTGAGAGAGTTTAATAATTTACATTGTGTTTGACAAATGTATTGCCTTCTGGCGGCATTACGTATTTGCATTTCTCCCCTATGTCACCAATTGCACGCTGCATTGAATTTACCATTTGCAGATGAAACAAAAACCCAGCATTAGTGCTTTATTTGTAGTTCTAAAATGTGGACTAGGAATAGAACAACCACTGCAGAAATTTGAATCCGTATAATCGATGTTAAGTGTTGTTAATATACGAAATGTGAACAATAGTTATAATAAAATGTTTCCATACTAAACCGCCTACAGTTATGCTTTATTGAGAAAAATACTGATCTCCCTATATTGTAAGCTTTATTGCGAAAATTTTTGATGGTACGATGTTTTTGTGATAAAACAGACCTACACATGTACATCAAATGTGATATTTTGAACATTTTTGAAATCACTTCTCCAAAAGGTAAACTGGACCTTTAAACATAATATTAATGGAAAATCACGATTCAAATGTCATGAAATTAGAAATGAATTTGCCGTTATTTTACATTTAACGAGGACCCGATATGAAATTCAAAATGGGTGAGGGCATGGTGGCATCGAAGTATACAGTAGTAAGTGCTCAGTGATCAAGATATTACACGGGCTGTAGACAAGATGTCTCAATTCAGAAGGAAGTGATGTCATAGTGTTTTCTTCTTATAACAGCCCCTTCAAAAATATAGAATAACATAACGGAAAAGGTCTCCAATATGACTTGTTACGAAACATCAGAATCATAATCAAACACTATTTCCTTTGTTCAGTGCCAAGAATTGCTGTGCTTGTTAAAAAAACTGGAATTACCAAAAATTCGTCCGATACTTACAGTCACACGACTAGGATATGTTTCTCGAAATGAACAATTACTGCATGATGCTAAAGTAAATTGCAGATAATAAGGTATACATAACTTTCTTTCTCTTTCTCTTTAATGATAAGAATGATAAGAGGGGTGTGTCTCACGGTACTCTCTTTTCTTACCTCATCAATATCTTCTGTTTTCATACCTGGTATGATATATCCACTGACAATAATGTTGTTTTTCGGTTATTTCTATACAACGAAATAGTTGACCACATCCTAAGATGTGGACATGGCGGTTGAACATTTTCAGTGCGTATGCTTGCGAGAGTTTGGAAAGTTGTCATGCTGACAATAATCTTATGATAGCTGACGTCTTCGAAAGATCCTGTGCTGTTGGAAGACTTGCTGAGAGAGGACACACACACACTAACATTCAAATATTTCTCGGCGAATCGAACCAGTTAGAGTGCTATTCCTGATGTGTACCAAAGTAATGAAGTGAACAAGACTTAGGTTGAGAAAAAAATAATACAAATAGTCATCTTTATCATTACCATCACCATGATCACTAGCATCATTCTCATTACCATCATCGCAGTCATTTTATCATCACTACTATGATTATCATTCAGCAATCGACTCACATACATGCATTTATCAGCTAAATTAAATCAGCTGGGTTAAAGCAAGAGAGAGAAGGTTGTCTATTAAGACGATCCTTGTTAAAAAAGGTAAATCTATCCTCGCTTTGCTTGAGACATTCTCTTGTTTTTCTTCTAGCTTAGCTGGCCCAATTTACAGACCAGGCAGTCATTCGAGTACACTGCTAAAAACGGCAAATTTGACAAAAGATTAATAACCAGATATTACGGTACTCAACCTGGAATAAGTTGCCATACGTACTTCTAAGAGGTCCTTCAACTCGTCATCCACCGGCCGCTCAGTCACTGGCATCGTAGTTAACCAAGGCTCTGTAGCAAGTTTTGTTGTTGCCACTGTTGTTGTTCGAAAACGTGTTGTGGGTTCAAGAGTTGAAGGAATGTTGGACGTGACTCTATCGGTTTGTGGGATGGTGGGTGTTGTCTCTGTTGTGAGAAGCGGGGCTGGATCAGCTTCCGTTGTTCTACGTGAAGTGGTAGGAAGAGTACTAGGTTGTGGTTGCGATGTTGTTACAGCAGTTGTAGCTGATGAAGTTGTCGATAAATCAGTTGAAAGTCTCTGGGTTTGTTCTGTTGTCAGAGAGGTAGCTACACTAGATTGTGTTTGCGATGTTGGTATAGCAGTTGTAACTGAGGCTGTTGTCGATAGATTAGTGGAAGGTCTCTGGGTTTGTTCTGTTGTCACAGAGGTCGATGAGTTTGTCGAGTTTGTCGTCGCAACAATGTCTGTCGTTGGAGAGGTTGAAGCAACAAATGTAGTAAAGTTGCTTGTTCGAGTTGTGGACAGTATGGTTGATCTGGGGTTCCAAGTGTGCGTGGACGTAACATTGCTCGATGTGGGTGTGTTGGTATCAAACTTCACTTCTGTTGTCGACAGGAGTGGCGTAGTTTGGTTGGTTAGGTTTTGGGTTGAGGATTCTGTTGTCTGAAAAGAGTCCGTTGTTGCATTGGTTGACCAAGAGGAGGTAGGTATTGCAGTCGATGTAAGTTCATCTGAGGTGACAGTTGTGTTTGGGTTTAGTGACTGCGTAGAAGGAACACTACCGTTAGTAGGGATTTCAGTTGAGTTATACTCACTTGTAGTCGCCAGTGTAGGGGTGGAATCTGTTGCTAATTGGGTTATATTTCCTGTGACGAATGCGGTGACATTTTCAGCGAAAAATGTGGTAAAATTCTCTGTGACATATTCGGTAAAATTCACTGTCATGAATTCTGTGGTGCTCTCAGTAATATTGTCTGTGATGATTTCAGTAAATTCTGTGAGGAATTTGGTAACGATTGCTGTATTGGTTTCAGTCACATTTTCCGTGACAACTTCGCTAACATCCTGCGTAACAACTTCGGAAACAGTTTTTGTTGAAAATTCAGTGATTGAATCATTGAAGAAGTCGGTACTGACGTGCGTAATCAACTCCGTAGCGTTGATTGTTGTGTCCCAATTTTCAGTGGTGGCATTTACAGTTTCGGTAAATATTCTTTCTGTCAGATCTTTTGATACCATGATCGGTGATGTGCTTGTACCCAAGGTTGAGGGAGCTAAAGATGACGTCTTTAAGGAAGTTTTGGACGTACCATTTGACGAATCAGTAGTGACAGTAGGAGTGCTATTTGTTGATGTCGAGGCGTTAGTGGGGTCGGATGTCTCAGCAGGTGAAGTTTTAAGTGACACAGCATCAGTGACTTGCAACGTTATTCCAGAAACAGGTGACACCGTTTCCGTTACAGGTGATATTCTACCAGTTCCAGGTGGCGTACCGCTAGTGGTTGAATCATTAAATTTTGAAGTGTTTCCATCTGTTGTAACATTCACCATGTCCACTGTCGAGCAGTCAGAGCACGGAGAAGCTAACGTTGTCAGCTCATCACTTTTGGCAATAAGGGTGAAAGTGATTTCATCTGTACTGTCATAAACAGGACTCGAAGTTTCATCCAGTAACAAGGCTACTGCTCTGGGCTCTCTCCGTGAAATCTCTCTTGAGAGAACATCAGGCACGTCTTCTGCGACGGCTACATGCAAATTATCCACCGTGTTTTCCACTGATGATGTGAGTAAGAACTGATGATGAAGCACTACTGCAAGAGTCCCGATATACCACAAGTAACAACTTTTATGGATAGACATTTTCTTTGATTGAAGATTGCCACTTATGATCACAATGAAAAAAAGTCCTCTTGTACATACAGCTGCTCCGTTTACTGTTTATGCGAAAAATAGCGCCTTGGTATATATCGACAGCACAGTCATGAGCGAGATATTATAATATGAACGCCACAAATTTCCGCCTAAAGCAAAATGGGCCATGCACGCCTTTTGGTTTCTAGAGTCTATGAACCAGAGTTTACGAGGGATCGATGAGTGAAGGATTATGGCGGTAAATTCGGTGCAAACATCAAAGGTTGAAATTATTGACAGCCGTGAGTAAATATAATCTGAAGTCAAAGGGGATAAATGGACATACATGTTTATCTGATTCTCAGAAGAATAAAAAGCAGGCGAGCCAGAAAAACGCAGCCGGGCCGCGGAATGGGGAGAGGAAAGGGCGGGGGGGGGGGGGGGGGGGGGTTGGGAGGTGTGAAGAAAATGAAAAGGGAAAAAACCGGTACACATTCACATCATATTTTGTTATCAAAGGGATAACATTTCAAGGTATGTCGTGAAATGAATTAACATCTACGCACGCAACCCCCCACACACACACTCACACGCACACACACAAATCACATTAAATAAGTACCGAGAACCGAATTTCTGTGAGAGTGACAATGAACTAATTGCACATACAAACACTGACATAATCTGTTCCCATATCTTTTAATCTTGAATAATATCAATACTCACGGAAAACATTGATACAGTTATACAGGTCTGATTGTCACTCGATGTTGTACTTTGAAATGTCACGACGACATTCAAGTGTTTAATGAAACCCTGCCCCTCCCCCCCTCCCCCCCCCCCAAAAAAAAAGACAAACAAAATCAGGGAAGTTCAGTGTCATGTGTAACGTACGAAAACAGGAGTATTGAAAGCAAACAATGGCTATGTCGATGGCGTGCAGTCTTGGTGAAAATAAGCTGAATAGCGCGTCCATTTGTATTGTTCTATTTTTAAACAAAGTTTGATAATGAAATCAAATAAAAGTAGTAACAATGATTATCAAAAGATAATCTGATCTTCCTTATCCAAGGTATTCAGTATTTTCACCGCTCTACGATAGCGCCCCCCCCCCCCCCCCCCCACTATTGTTGCACTAGCTCTACCCTCATACATAAAATATATTTCTGGGTCGCGAGGGGCACGGTGGGTAAAAAAAATCTTGTCCAAGGACGTAGTCATTTTGACGGGACTCGAACTTGGGACCTCCGATTGAAAGTCAAGAGCTTCATGCACTTTATGACACCATGCCCCAAATTTTACTGATTTATAACACGCACGAAGGAAACATCAATAAAAGCTATTTATATCACGGTTTGTACCATCAGCGACTTACAAAATCATTAAAAAAAAATTGGACTAGGGCATAAAAGCGATCTGAACCTTGACCAACCGCTGAATTCAGTTATCAAATTAAGTTAATATTGAAAGCAAAACCTATCTATCTTGGTCTTTTGGTCACCCTGCACGTCAGTTTGTTTTAAATAGATGAGTAGCAGTACACTTCTGAAGTGTAATTCCCTATATAGTCGAGTGTTATCTGGAGGTATGTCACTTCACCGTAGCCACATGAATTGAAATGGCAGCGTCATGGGGAAATTTGAGAAATCGCTTTTAAACACATCAGCACAACTAGCTCTACAATATCTCCGACATTATGACATCATAACGGAGTTAGATATCAATTTGTGATTGAAAAGCATAATAATAAAAACGAAGCAAACAGAAGTTGGGTCCTATACATAACACGGGAAGAGGGGTGGGGTGATGGGGAGCTGAGGGGCTGCAGCCCCCTCATCCCCCATTATTTTTTATTCATCCTGAAATGTAGTGTATGCAAGCACATTGAAAATTATGTGCTTATGTTCTTGTTCTTGTTTGTTTTTTTTTTATGTGCGCGCTTTTTACCCTTTACCATGAATTCAGACTAGCTGTGCCCACGGCAATCCATCATGAATTACTAATAAAGCATTCATGTACCTTGGGGCAAGAGTCCAGAACCCTTGTCAGCCGAACTCTGAAAAGGGTGGGATTCGTGGCATTCATGTCTGTAGTTCAGGGTCATTGTAAGCACATACTCACATACACATCGTTGGTTCTTGTGCAAAGTTCAATTTTGTACAGAGGGTTCAAATTTGACCAAAATCTGGAACTTGTCGTAAAAATCAATCATGGATTTAACGAAACTGATTCATGCTCTCATATTCAAATCATCCCCAAATAAACTGTATAACACTATTCAGCTATTACTCATATCAATGAGTGTTATCTGGTGTGTAGTTTTTGAGCTACTAAGGATCAAAAGTGGGAAATATTTTCATAACATCTAGTACTTGTAAAAGACTGTAAACATGTAAATGGGGCTTACATATTCTCTTTTCGAGATTGTAAAAACGCTGACGACACGCTTAATACAGATTACTGAATAGAGGTTGAAAGGAGATCATACAGCCATCGTCCATTTTGTCATAATTTTTATGTGCGACTTATAAAAGTTCATTTTTGACAAACTTGTTGCATCTAATAATAGCAATATATATATATATATATATATATATATATATATATATATATAATATGTACATAATTCAAAGAATTATGCTCTAAACAAGGAGTGGTACGGCAACATATACGTCCAATTATAATCACAAGCAGCATCGTCATTCCATTACGCGCCATCACTTCTCATGCCATAAACGATATGCTCTCTCTCTCTCTCTCACACACACATACACACACACATACACACGCACGCACACACAGGACACACACACATGCACACTATGAATTGACATGTTGATGACTGATATATCTGAATCCATATAGGGCTCACACCTGTAAATAAAATGGAATGTCCCAGACCCCTTCACAAATTCGTACCAAAGATACCAAAATAAATGACGAAAAAAATTAATTAAAAATTAGTGATGCAGTTTGGCAAAGAACTGAATAGCTGTAGATATTGAGTATGAATTCCTCTACAAACTGCATTTTGGTTGGAATATGAAAGCTTTTCTGATGGAATTTGAGGGGACTATAATTATTTCATTGGCTGCATGTACAGAAAATAGGTGATTTTTTGAGTGACAAGAACTCGCAGTCTGGCTTTGCGGACCCTTGGACAGAGTTTGAGTCGAAGAACCTGCTTTGGAAATTTGATGGATGAAAGGGTATATCTCACTTATTCAGGTTAGTGAATATGAAATACCTCATTTCTCCCAGCTATTTTACAGATTTTTTTTTGAAATTTGAATGTTAACACATGTCTCTATGTTGAATTATTTACCCATGTGAGCCCTATAGAGAATGCACGTAATGCACACAAGTCAATGGGAAGTATTCATCCAACACAAGCTCTGCTGGTTTATGTTGATCTATTGTGTCAGATCTCTTCCTCCCCCCTTCTCCTCCCCCACCCAACGCCCTACCCCCCCCCCCCCCAACTCTGCTCAACTACAATTTGTGCTCTTAGTATGTTCTTGTGGTACTAGATCTTGGTAGAAACTAGTCATCAGTATCACACAACTTTGAATGATTGTGTCATTTTAATGTATTTCTTTGTTTGGGTTACCACTGGAAAAGCTCAAAACACATCAAGTTAATCTGTTTCATAAATAGAAGTGTTTTACAGGACTTTGTAGGCAATAAGGTGATGATGACACCTCCTTAACCAAGGATAACTACATGCATCTATGTATTCAAAACTAATCAAAACTGCAAGAATTTTTTTGTTGTTGAAAAAACTAGAAAGGGCTTCATTTTCAAAAGTGTCTCTTTGAGAAGCTTTATAACCCTTGAATGTGCAATTTCACATGTAGGGGCAAATATCATCAAAAACACATCTATGATGTTAAAAAGTCAAATAAGAAATATGACCTCCACTATACCTGATGTAAGGCAATCAGTAATTCCTGTATAGGGCGTTTTTCACGTTGATACTCAGTTGTCCTGGAAGGAGAGGGTTGTACTGATGTGCTGATGGTGGTTCTAGTCCCTGGTTTCAAAATATTCATCATGCCCAGGTATTTCTTCGTTGTCCTTTCAGGTAATACGGTGGAATGGGCTGTAGTATTAAACATCGTTGACTTCCCTGATGTGTAGTTGCTAGGGGTGATGAGAAGAGTGAAAGGGTCCATGGTGTCCTCCTTCTCCTCCTGCAGTAGAGTTAAAGAAGATACCGGAGTGGAGAGATGAGTTGACTCGACAATCTTGACGTGTTGTTTTGTGATTTGATACCAATCATGTGCATCCACTTTGCTTCTTAGAGTCAGAGGTGACTTGGTGCGAATCTTACCTCCCCCACCTATTCTTTGGGATTCGACATTAGCTGATAATGTGAGTCCAACCAATTCATATTCATCGTAAGAAACGCTTGCATTGCCATGTTTGGTTTGATAAGTTTTGTTAATATTTGTATCTTCCGAATTGTTGGAGGAATCGTTGCTAAGAGCTGTTGCAGGATGTTGGCCATTAATGACTTCGGCAATGTTCACTTCATCTGTTTTCACTGCATAGGTCCCATTCTTGCTTGTAGAAATAGCAACCCTATCGATATTGGCTGTGACTAGAGCTTTGCTATCGTTAGACCAATATAAACCAGTCTGTCCTGAAGGGAAATCGCCTGACATATCATGCTTCAATGAGTACATTTCGGATAGCAGTACATTAACAACAGGTAATGCTACGAGGATAATTCTTCGTGACAGCGCCATGCTATACAAGACGCATAACTGGCTTGAGGCCTTCTTTGTATCTCAGATTTGCTGTGTAGACTAATGAGATCGGGGGAGAAATGGAGTCCATTTATATAGATGATTACCAAGCAGGGCATGAAGATGACCAAATACGCTTGTTTGTCTTCTTAACTTTCACGAGAGGTAGAGATTCTGGCAGTTGTCATTTCTTCTTTGAGGAGCACTCAAGGTAAGTGATATTCAAGGTAAGTGTTACTGTTAATATTTAGCCCAGACTACACGCTTCACCTTTTCCCAAAGCCTGGGTTGATGATGATAGCTCACAACATATATCTGTTTAATAACAACAACAACAACAACATCAAAAAACAAAACACACATTCCACGTCGCAGTCTCTTCCAAGAAAGTTAGTAGGTGTATCTGGCGAAAATGTGAATCTTGAGTGCAGCTTTGACGTGCTACTCCAGATTTTCATTTTCAAGGAGAAAAGATGGGAAGGGGGTTCCATAGGCGAAGAGCGATAGAGGAAAATGCCCGGTCTCTTGAGATGGTAATGGGCATCCTGGAGAGTACGGCCAGATGAAGACATGGACGAGAACAACGCCGCTCAATCAGGCATGACACGTATCCTGAAGCCTGACCATGAAAATGAGCAGTATGAGATCTTGAAATCAATTCCGCTCTTGACAAGAAGACGATGCAGATTGGCTAAGGCCGGGTTGAAGCGATCCTATAATTCCTCAGCCTAGTGAGCAAACGTAATGCTGCATTTAAGGTTATAGAAGGAAGGCAAGCTAAAAGACTGTTACAGAAAGAAGGCAAGCTAAAAGACCAATACAAAAATCCAGTCTTAATTGGGTTGTGATGCAATGCTTCACCTACATTCAAACGTTGACTCATGGCCAGTGTCGGGAAATTTAAGAACACACGTGTATTCCTTATTAATTGATTCTCAATTCAGTATAGATAAATTCTCTCGTATACACATTGAATCACGAAATCTTGTGTGATGGTTTCATAGTCACAAAAGGAAACGACGAAAATGTTTCATATACATATAGCTCCATTGCTGGTACAGTCTACCCGTCATATGAAATGGTACGAAACTGCTTCATTAAGCGTACGTGTGATCACTTGACCTTTTAAAATAGATAAATTGGGACAAAATTTCGTCTGAGCGATTGTATGATCGCAATGCGAAATCACGCTGTCGAAGTCTGGAAAGCACGGCTCCATGCAATGCCGTGCACATGGCATCTCAAGTAAGAACAACTTTTGTACGTTTTATATTTCGTATTTGCATTTCTCATTGTTGCAATGTAGCAAAAAGTACATGTAATCTGGACTAAATTTGGCATACATGATGTTGCCATTATAAGTAAAATGTCACTCCATGTTCATGCTGACTTTGGGAAAGAGAATAAACTGAAATAACTTGCATATCATTCTTAGTTTCAATAGAATCCGATAATTATGGAATTTTAAAGATTATGTTCTCGCCAGTGCAGTGATATTGGTCAAAAAGTCAAAATTTGATGACACTTCTAAAGTTAATTTCGTTTAACTTAGAATTGTCCAAATGAATGCGTCCCTACAGTGGAGCCGTAAACAATTCTTGCGTAGATATCTCAGTCAAGCGCTTTATAGAAGTCACACGTTGAGTGGTAAACATGGGCCAAACGTTCGTAAGAATGTCTCAAGAAGTACGCGAACAGTTCGACAATTAATGGTTAAGAACTGATCTGACGAACTTCGCTGTTTTCGCGAGACAAACGCAAGACACTCTCGAACTGTAGGGATGGAGGTTTCAGGAAGACTTTGCCAACATCGCTCAGTCTTTTTAAGTTGGTCTTGCGCATAATGACAAAGTGTAGCAAAAAAGCTGCTGAAAACTGCTTATCCAATAAAGGCGTGCCAATGGAGTAATATAAAATGGAGTCAAAAGTGGCCTGAGCTTTCGATATACAGCATATGTATTACATTTTATTATTACTGTTATTATTCTTTTTCCATTTCTAATTTCTTTTTTTTTCTCTTTCTTTGCGCTTTTTCCACTTGCAGACCCTTTTATTCCCAATGGATTCCTTTCTCTAGTCCGAGTCTCTTTTATACAGCCTTTTCCACCTACATACACACACACTTGGTTTTGTTTGTTTATACACATTTGTGCTTATTATGCGTATGCCTGCTTATCTACATACAATGTATACGATTTTCTCTCCTTCGGCTGGTGTCCCACCCCCATGTTTTTCATAGGTGCTTTATCTTATTTCTTTAATCAATTTCTTTTCATTATTGTTATTATAATTCTCATAATTATCATTACTGTGTGTGTATATCATATACTTTGATTTCATATACTTTCATTTTGTTGCCTCCTCCTGGTACACCTGTCAGGGCTCACTGTTTGCTCAGTCCCCCCCCCCCCCCACCTTCCCCTTGCTGTTGCTATTTCACTCCTTCCCTTTCTTTATCCCTCTGGTGTTCTTTATCTTCTTTGATGTTGCCTCCCTTTTCATCCTTTTCCTTTAATGGTTGCCCCTTGATCCTCGTGATCATCACTGACACTCCTCTGCCTTTTGTCTGTCCACCCTCCTGCTCCAATCCCCCTCCCTTTACCTGTTGGGCTCCTTGCCCATGACCTCCCACCCTCTACTTTGTTTTCTTTGTTCTGTGCATCCAGCCTGTCCCTGACTGTTCTTGTTGCGTCAGGGCTCACTGTTTGCTAAGCCCCCCCCCCCCCTTCCCCTTTGCTGTTGCTATTTCACTCCTTCCATTTCTTTATCCCTCTGGTGTTCTTTATCTTCTTTGATGTTGCCTCCCTTTTCATCTTTTTCCTTCAATGGTTGCCCCCTCGATCCTCATGATCATTACTGATCATCCTCTGCCTTTTGTCTGTCCACCCTCCTACTCTAATCCCCTCCCTTTACCTGTTGGGCTCACAGAGCTCAGTAGAGTTCTGTGGTTGGGCTCCTTGCCCGTGACCTCTCACCCTCTCCAATGTTTTCTTTGTTCTGTGCAGCCAACCTGTCCCTGACTGTTCTTGTTGCGTGAAGTCCTTATTATGTGATTGCTTTCCCTGCTTGTTTGCCTCTGACGAAGATTCTGCTAGGATCGAAAGCTCAGGCCCCTTTTGACTCCATAATGACAAACCTTGTACTTTCAAGAACAAAGCACGAGAAAAGTTACGACCCGGGATTCTGAAAACACTCGCGAGAAATTTCAACAATTTCTTTTCCTTTTCATCCGCGAACAGCTGCAGACGTTTCCGAACCTCCATGTCGGTTTGGCGATCTTTTTCAGACTGCCATATCTTTTCGACATTCGCATCCTTCGGAAGTCATGCGCATGCTCTGTGAGTTCTTTTAATAGCCGATAACTGACACATATCTGGCAATTGAGGGCGCTACCACAGACTGAGGCTTTTGGGACAGCCAGCCCTTTGTCTCAACCATGACCAAAGACTAAGTGAGCAATGTTGTGACTAAAGATATTATATTTACAGTTGTATATAAATTTGTGTTCCGTTTAAATGTATCCTTTGCAAGGCACACATAATTTGCTGCCTTAACATGAAGATTTAGTTGTGGGAATTTAGCATTTGGATAATAATGGCAGTTTTTTGATGCATTACCAGGTTAACTTCACTGTTTTGGATGACTACGCTCATTCTTGTAACAATTTCTTTATAAATAATCAGAGAACAAACTGTAGGTTGCGTCTGACCGTTGCAGCTAAAAAGCATACAAACAAACTTGTACATGTACATCAATCTGTCAATGGTTTTTCTCTTTACTGTCGACTTTGGTTAAAATGAAATCCTCAGGACCGGTAGTTTCTTTTCGTTATGTTGAAAATTTCGTTATTGCAGCACAAATTTACAACAATCTATATGAAGATTCAGATACAATGTAATGATTTTTTATCCTGGATATTTACTTTGTTTTTGACGATATTTCATGCACTTTTTGGTGTAGGAAAAATGACTGGGTAAATATTGTCGAGTACTGTTTTGTTTTGTGTGTTTGTTTGTTTGTTTTTGATGTATGGCAAATCAGCTTACTTGAAATGATTCTATCGTTAAATTCCATACGGACACTGTCAGAGATTTTAAGGGTACAATACTTATAGTTCTCAACACATCATTGTATAGATACTGGCAGAGGGTGGGTTAAAATCTGTGCAGTATAATGTACAGATGTATCGTTAAGCATATTTTATGTGGCAAAGAGAAATTGTGCTCAAGAGAAACAGGTAGTTGTCATGCATCGTAAAATGAGCAGGTGGAGCAGGAAATTTCATGCGTCCAGGACTTGGGTTGGAAATGTACTGCAGAGGCAGCAATGATTACAATATATGTACTGTTCCATTGTGTGTGTGTGTGTGTGTGTGTGTGTGTGTGTGTGTTTGTTGTGGGGGGGGGGGGGCATCTGTGCAACATTTATATCTACACACGTTCGCTATATTTTAATTATAAAAGATGCCTGAGAAAAGTATTACATGTACTGTACCTCTTGAACAAACTTTATTACAAAAATATTACAGAAATTCGATCACAACAATGCAGGATTTTGTTTTGCAATGTAATCATTCAATAGAATAATCATCAAGGAAAAGCAATACAGAAATAGCTTAATTATATAATTTTTCCAAAAGTGGTGTTATCCTGGATGGTAGTTTGAACCCAAATAAAGTGTATGAGAGAAAGAGAGAGAAAGACTTCATGCAGCTGAGATAAATGATTAATATCTAACATACACTCTGAAACTACAGTGCACTCCCGTTATAACGAACACGGTTATATCAAATTCCGGTTAAAATGAAGTAAAAATTCAGACTGCAACATTATCCACTCTATGTATTTTTACTGTGCATTTATTCTGTTACAACAAACTTTGATATACATTGTAATGAAAGAAAAAGGACTTTGTTATAATGGGAGTTCGCTGTAAATTGAAATCTGAGCTTCTTGTGGCAGATAAAACTTTGTCAAAATTTTAATTTTGATGACTGTGTACAGTTTTCTGTGATCTTGTGGATAAACTATATACATGTAATTCTTGATCATGCCCCGGTATCTTTCTCTATACAAAATACCAATCAAATGCCGTAACATTGATTAGAATCAAAGATTTCACTCAAACAGATTGTACATTTTACATCCTTAGTAACGAAAAAAATATATCTGATAAGACAATATTGTGTTTGATTGTGAAGAAGATACACAGTCACATGAAGATTACACTGTTTAACATAATACATGTCCTAACTGCTTATGACCTTGCAAAATGGAAGGATTTATATCAGGTATTCATCTACATAGACAAGTCTGCTACTTGTCTCAAACATAAGTTAAACTGAAAGGTTTTGCTGACAACCATTACTCCTGATATGGACAGAGGTGAATGTTGTAGCATGAATCAAATGGGTCTGCAATTAAAAGACTAAGACTATGAGTCTCTGTAAATCATCAAATTGATGAAGAGATGACCCAATTGGTCAAAGACTTTCCCCTGGTAACAGTCCCCCAAAGTGAGATAGGCCAACAGTTGGTCGAGCCTATCCTAGCAAAGTCAAATCTACATAGCAACAGTTTGTCATCCCGGCATTCAACGAGCACCACATCCAGTGCCAGACTTAGGGATGCTGAAATCAAGGCCGAGTTGCCAAACTTAAGCTCAAACAAATGTAAAGGATCCAAGAACTCAAGATTGCTCAAATGAAGCTTGAGCAGGAACTTGCTGCTTTAGAGGTGGCAAATGAAATGCAACAAGTGCAAGTGGAGGCTCAGTTACTTCAAGAAGAAATTGAGGGTAATTGCGCCAGTGAGACGAGTGCCTCCAAAGTATGTAGTGTTTGTAAGGCAGATGTAACAAAGAAATTAAATCCTAATGCCCCCGTTTGGAATGCAAATGATCAATCAAATGCCCATGAAAATATTGATTTAAGGTCCATCCCAGTAAACCCTATCGTGAATAACTCTACATTGCCTGATATTTTCTCAGCTGTTGATCTGGCCATTAACATGTCCAAGCCTGAACTGACCCAATTTGATGGTAATCCATTAGAATATTGTAGTTTCATTAACAAGTTTGAGACTACGATCGAATGTAAACCAGTTGATGATAAAGTAAAATTGATGTACTTAATAAAGTTCTGTGCAGGAAAGGCCAGAGATAGCATTAAGAACTGCACATTTCTTGGTCAAGAGGGGTACAAAGAGGCCAGGGAAATCCTTTACGACCAGTTCGGGCAACCCTTCCCGGTGACCACTGCCCACGTGAAGAAGGTGTTCAGTTGTCAGCAAATAAGATCCAACAATGGAGCTGCTCTGAGGGACCTCACCAGGGCCATGCGGCGATGTGAGATGGTCTTGTCATGTACAGGATTTCGGGCTGATGTGGACAGCTCGGATAACCTGCTGTTGATCCAACAGCTCCTTCCTATGCATATGCAGGCGGAGTGGGCAAAATGAGCACACACCATGATGAAACAGAGGGTGTCACTGACCTCGATGATGGCTGATTACATTGAAGAGTGTGCCCAGCTCTCCTCTAACATGTTCGGTCAGAACATAGGCAAGGGCAAGATGACTACCCCCAAGGACGGCAAGAAGCTCACGAGTAGTTTCAAACGTACAACACTAACCATGCAAGGGCAATCACCGAAACAGGCATTGTAGTGGAGGTGCATATGCTGCTCTCAGTCAAACAGCTTGACATCATGCCAGTGCTTCAGGCAAATGTCCTGTAATGACAGGTTGAGGGTGATACGACAGGCAAGGCTGTGTGACAACTGCTTAAAGCCAGGCCACCTAGTCAGGGAGTGCAAGCAGGTCAGCAACTGCAATGTCGAGGGCTGTAAGTGGAAGCATCACACCCTCCTTCATTTCCACAACTCAAAGAGCAGTCCCGAAGGGCCACAAGGGCAGAAATCGAGCACAATGACGAATCATAGTGCCAAATCATCAGTAGAGCGTTTGATAACTGGGGCCGTGAACAACCAAAGCATGACAGAGAATCCAAGGGTTACAACTACTCAAACAGCAGCAAGTCCACACAGCAGAAGGTGTGCTTACAGGTTGTACCGATCAGAATCCATGACATCAGACATGGGGGCTGCTTGATGAAGGAAGCAACTTGTCCTCATGCGATGCTAGCCTGGTTGACGAGCTTGGATTCAAGGGGAAAAGGAGAATGTTTGAGTTAATAATGGTCAACAGGGCTCACACCCAGAAGGATGGCCTTGAATGGGTTTCACCATCCAAAGTCTCGATGGCAAAGAGTAAATTGATCTACCACGTGTCTGGACGGTGGATACATTGCCCATCTTGGACAGCCTTATCCCTAACAAAAAAAAAGCAGTGAGAGATGGGATCATCTGAAGGGAATAACCTTCCCTTTCATCGACCAAAGTGAGATCAAGCTCCTAATCGGTTTGGACACCCCTGAGGCATTCTGGGTGATGGAGCAAAGAAGGGGAAAGAGGAAGGAGCCCTATGCCATACAGTGTCCTCTAGGCTGGTACAAACATCAACAGATCTTCAGCGATCATTAACTGCACCTTTCTACAAGATCCTCTCCAGAATCAACTCAAGCAGTTCTGGGAGACGGATTATGGAGGGTACTTGGTGGAAGAGAAGATAGCTGACTCTGTTGAAGACCTACGTGCACTGTAGATAATGAAGGAAAGTGCTACCATTGTTGATGGTCATTATGAGGTTAGTCTGCCATGGCACCACTATCCCACAAGTCTGCCGAACAACCGACATCTGGCAGAAGCAATACTCCGATATCTGAAGACAAAACTTGAAAGGGACGACATGCTTCACTCAAAGTACACAGCAACCGTCAAAGACTACTAGTATGTTACGAAGGGGTATGCAGAAAAGTTGCCAACGCAGATACAAGAAGACCAGCAGTCAGGGAAGAATGCATAGGAACCTACATCGAGCATATGGTATCTCCAACATCATGCAGTGGTTCATCCGCGGAAGCCTGAAATGTCAGGGTCGTCTATGACTGTGCGGTGAAATGCCAGGGTACTTCTCTCAATGATGAACTCTTGCAAGGACTGGACCTCACAAACAACCCGGTGGGAGTACTGCTGTGATTTTGGACAAGAACTTATTGCAGTGGTGAGCGATGAGGAAGCCATGTTTCACCAAGTGAAGGTCCCCAAACGAGACTGCAATGTGTTACGGTTCCTCTGGTGGAAAAATGGGGATCTTGTATCGGCACCACAGGAGTACAGGATGAAAGTGCACCTGTTTGGTGCAACGTCCTCTCCAAGCTGTGCTGGATTTGCACTTCTAAAGACAGCTGAAGACCACCACAGTGAGTATGACCAAACCGTAGTTGATGCAGTATGGAAGAACTTCTACATCCACGACTGTTTGAAGTCAGTGAAGGACTGAGGGGCAGCCATGAAACTGGTGGAAGACCTGAAGCAGCTGCTACAAGAGGATGGTTTCCAGCTCACCAAGTGGCTGAGCAATGACGGTGATGTTCTGGCTGAGATACCTGAATCCGACAGGGCAGCATCTGCGATGAGTCTTGAACTCTATGAGATGCCTGAAGAGCATATGCTGGGCATCCAGTGGAATGTTAAAAATGGATGCTTTCGGATTCAAGGTCAGTGTGAAGGAGAGGCCTACAACAAGACGTGGCATCCCTTCCATTACGAGCTCCCTCTACAACTCACTAGGATTTGTAGCACCCTTTGTCCTCACAGCTAAAGTGCTGATTCAACAACTATGTAGACGAGGCGGATGAGCCAATCTCTGAAGAGGAACAAAGGGAATGGAGAAACTGGATGCAGGATCTCCCCAAACTAACTGGCCTCAAGATACCAAGAAGTGTCAAGCCAGAGGGCATCCAGAAAATCGTATTAACTCAGCTACATCACTTCTGCAATGCATCAGAAGTAGGCTACGCATCGGTAGCTTACCTGCACCTGACAGATGTTACAGGGAAGGTGCGCTGTTCCTTCCTCATGGGATAATCCAGACTGGCACCTGCAAAGTCTGTTCCATCCAGATGCTAGAGCTAATGGCAGCTGTGCTGACAGTGACGGTGGATCAATTCATCATAGATGAACTGGAAATTGAGGTCACAAACACAACATACTGCACTGACTCGACATTGGTTTTACAGTACATTCGGAATGAGAGCAGACAATCTAAGACCTTCGTGGCAAATCGTGTCACTATAATCCACAATGCATCTACACCATCACAATGGTGTCAAGTGGACACAGCATCCAACCCGGGCCCTGTTGCATAAAGCCTTAACCAGAGTTATTTTCATGGTTAAATCCAGAAACTCTGGTTAGGAATTTTTAACCAGAGTTTTTCTATTGCATAAAGCTTAACCATAGTTTTTTCTCAGGTTAATGTTCAAGAAACTCAGGTTATTTAACCTTAGCTCTCTGACCAAAGGTTAAATGTAAATTTCTCTGGTTAGCCCCACTTAGACTCAGAGCTACCAAGGCTGCCATTCTGGCAAACAATTCAGCTGGGAATTGGACTAGGAGAACTACTGCGCACTGTTTGTTCATTCATTTCTGGGAAGATTTTGGTGCAGCTAGAGTCGGAAACGCAGTAGAACAGCTAGTACTAGTAGCAAACTCAGATCTAGCAGTTAGATTTAGTTCTGTAATTATGAATTAGTTCCATGTATCACCTTTATCAATGTAGGCCTACTAATCGATCTAACGTGTCGTTAGATCCAGCTAGGTTCTTACTTCCTAACGTTGTTAGTTAGAATCTACTCCTTAGACACTGTTTAGACGTAGCCTATAGTAGGCCTACTAACGTACTAACACTAGATCTAGTGGAGTTAGGTCTACACACAGGTATTGTACTTACTGTGCCTGTAGATGTGTAGGGCGTTTGCACTTTCGTATCCATGTCGATATCTCAGCTTCCATAATGCCGTATTGCACCAGAATCACAGATAAATCCCTATAACTCATAATTTATTTCCGAAAACTTATTAGAACCAGATTGGCTATCGGGAAGCTTGTAGCAGGCTCGCTAGCGGACGTACCGCTACTCGTACTACATGTTTGTGTGGCAGCGACAGTATATGCAGCGCGATACTGTCATGTATACAGTACATTGTACATTCAGACAGCGCGTAGCGGTGATCGCTAGCTGCGCGCGGAGCGTAAAACTGAGAAAATCACTAGCACTTCCGCATTTTATCCTCGTCCAAGTTTATTCGAATAAAAGAAAGCCGATATACCGTAACCTTAGTTTTTTTAACCAGAGAAATTGACTAACCATGAAACTCAGGTAGGCACCTGCCTCTAACCCGAGTTTTTCTCAGGTTATTTATGCAACAGGGCCCCGGCTGATGATGGATCCTGTGGCAATACAGCAATGGAGATGGTGAAGAATCCACGTTGGCTGAAGGGTCCGAACTTCCTGTGGCAAGAGGAAGAAAACTGGCCACCCTGTCCTGAAGTTCTGCAGGACATCCCACAAGACAACGTGAAGGTGAAGAAGGCCAACGTGAAGGCAGTGATGTCAACTCACAGCGTATACGAGCTGTTGACGAGATAGTCTTTGTGGGACAAGCTCAACAGAGGTGTAGCTTGGATTTTGCAGTTCAAGGAGTTCCTATGAAAGAAGGCAGAAGGAGAACCAGAAACAGCAAAAGGAAGCATGAAGCTGAGCAACATATGAGTTGCAGAGAAAGCGATTATCCAGGTGGTGCAAAGCAAGGAGTTTCCCTCTGAGCTCACAGGCAAGTCCTCAAACAAGACACTGGAGAAGCTATATTCACAAGTAATGGATAGAGTTCTTTGCATTGGTGGTCGCATCAGCAAAGCCCCCATGGACTTTAACTCCAGTCATCCCATTATCCTACCACACAGTCATCATATCACGCGACTGATAATCGAACACCATCATGGTCTGGTAGGTCACTCTGGCACAGGAATGACATCATCGCTTCGAGAGCATTACTGGGTGGGAAAGGGCAGAGCAGCAGTCCGCCACGTAATTGGAAAATGTCTAGCCTGCAAGAGATGGAACGCCAAACCGGTGACCAAACTGATGGCAGAGTTGCCTTATGAAAGAATCACCCCTGACAAAGCACCATTCACATATGTTGGAATAGACTACTACTTTGGATCACTCTCCATCAAACAAGGGCACAGCCATGTGAAGCGTTACAGCTGCATCTTCATATGCCTGATGATGTGAGCGGTACATATCAAGCTGTCAAAGTCCCTTGACACAGATTCGGCCCCCTTCATCGATTTATGAGCAGCAGAGGGACTCCTGAACGGATTTACAGTGACAACGGAACCAACTTCGAATGAGGGAAGGAGCCAAAACAGAACCTGCAGTCCCTAAACAATGAAAAGGTCAAAAACTGAGACAGGTGGAGGTAAGAGTTGGCCACAAACACTTTAGGAGGCCTGTAGTAAAACTGTGCCTGCTAGAAGAAGGATCCAAGAATTGATAGCTTACAGAATTGACCAAGTGTACTGAAGCATATGATTGATACAGAGTTCTTGTGGTATGAATTGTAGTACTTGAGATTGTTATACAATGTATTTCTGTATGTCACAGTGCTAACTGAATTTCATTCATGCTATGGACGAGGTGCAAATTAAGGTATGAATGCAATCAGACATGCTGCTAGGTAAATCTAGGAATAATCTAAATTGATATTTAGCTCATTGGGGCCAGTATGTTGCGTCATGAATCAAATGGGTCTGCAATTAAAGGGGATGGCTACTAACTGATCAGTGGGAATCAGTGCCAAGTGGGAATGCCGGGGGATGATTGTTCCAATCCTTGTGGGATTCATTTAAGAGTACATCTACATTATGTCTATTGTTGTGTGAAAATTATTTGCTTCAGAATGGTCTCATATTCAAGTAATGTGCAGTTCAATGTTTCCAGGTTAGCATGCTTGTACAGTGTCGGGGCGATTGTTAATGGCCCGACACTGTAGTGAGGCCCTGCGGGATTGCCTAGTTTGTGGACTCCTGGACAAGAATGTCCAGAAGCGTCTTCTGTCGGAGGACAGCCTGACGATTGACAAAGCGATCGAATTAGCCCTAAGCATGGAAGCTGCCAGCTAAAATGCAGAAGCACTGAAAACAAGCACCCAGAGAAACAGTACAAGCACAAACATTCACTATGCCTCTGGGACAATTGAATGCTTCAGCCGTGGCAAAAAAGGCCATTCCAAAAGACAATGTCGCTATAAAGACTATAGTTCTGACCTATGTCACCGTAAGGGACATTTGAAACAGGTGTGTAGAAATAATGAGAGGCAAAGTAGCCTTAGTAGTTCTGGTAGTAGCAAACACAGAATGGAAAAAAATCATCTAAAGGTAGAAGTAAAAAAAAAAAGTAGTACAGGTAATGAACAAAGACACAAGAGTAGAAGAAAGTCTAGGGTAGGTGTGAGTAATGTTGAGGGTGACTCTCATTCAAGTTGTACATATACAGTAGTTCGGAGTCAGACTCGGGGTCTGAGACAGATGAAAAAATGAAAATGTACTATATTGCTGTACATAGAGTAGGAAAAGGGTGAAACCTATTATGGCTGATGTAGAGATAGAAAATACATCACTTCAGATAGAAGTAGACACTGGTTGTGGAGTCTCAATTGTAAGCAAATCATTCTTTGACAGGGAGTTAAAGAACAAGGTAAACGCAGAAAGAACTGAAATTAGACTCAAGACATTTACAGGAGAGGTAATACCAGTTGGAGGGAAATGTCAGGTGAATGTGACATACCAAGGTAAAACAGAGAGGTTACCTTTGATCATTGTGAAAAATGAGCGGCCGGCTCTGTTTAGCAGAGATTGATTGATGAAAATTCCCCTGAGGTGGGAAGAGATCAAAGTCAAACAGGCTGCAGCAAGTGAAATACTGACAGATAGGCTTGAGAAGTTGATAGCAGACAGTGAAGTGTTTGAAACTAGTGAAGGTAAAGTGAAAGGGGTGCAGGCACAGTTGAAAATAAAAGGTGATGCACAACCAAAGTTCTTCAAGCCTAGGGCAATACCCTTTGCTATGAAAGACAAAGTTGGTGAGGAGATAAAGGAAGGGGTTCTTGAGCCTGTTGAATATTCAGACTGGGCTGCTCCAGTAGTCTCAATACAAAAGCCTGACAGCTCAATCAGATTATGTGGGGATTATAAAGTCACTGTGAACCCCAGCTGGAGGTTAAGGAGTATCCACTACCTAGACCAGAAGAGCTCTTTTGAGCAAAAAAGTTCACAAATCTAGACTTGAGAAATGCCTACCAGCAGGTAGAGCTAGATGAGAACGCTCAGAAATATGTCACAATCAATATCCACCTAGGCCTCTACACATATACCAGACTACCATTGGGAGTTTGCTCTGCCCCGGCTATCTTTCAGGAGTGTATGGATAAGATTCTCCATGGCTATGGTGTGGGATGCTATCTGGACGATATCATTGTGACGGATTGAGTGTTGACTAGGATGAGCCAGTTCGGATTCCGCTTGAAGAAGCCCAAATGTGTGTTCATGCAGAGTTCAGTTGAGTACTTGGGGTACAAAGTAGATGCAGAGGGATTACACCCTTCCCCATCGAGGGTAGAGGCTATCATGTCAGGACGTGCCCCCCAGGATCCATCTGAGGTTCAGTCCTTCATAGGGCTAATCAACTACTACAGGAAGTTCATTCCTAATCTGGCTACCATCTTGGAACCCATTGATGCACTCAAGAAGACAGATGACTTCAAGTGGACACCACAATGCCAAAGGGCATTCCAAGAGGTCAAAATAATTCTCACTTCAGGTGCAGTGTTGGTGTATTTTGACCCCAAGAAGGACATTACGCTAGCCGTGAATGCTTCACCATATGGCAATGGTGCAGTCATACCCCACGTCACACCTGAAGGAGACAAACCCATTGTATATGCATCGCAGAAAATGACAAAGTCAGAGAACTACACCCAGGTAGAAAAACAGGCACTTGCTATTGTGTATGGGGTACACATATTTCATCAGTACTTATGTGGAAAGAAGTTCACACTTCTTATGGACCACAAGCCTTTGACCTACCTCTTAGGCCCAAGAGAAGGATTCCAGTCCTAGCAGAATCCAGACTTCAACGCTGGACCATTCTACTTTCTGGCTATGTGTATGACATTCAGTACCGTACCTCCAAACAGAATGCAAATGCTGACTTTTTGTCACGTCTGCCTGGTTTGGATACAGTGGAGGACAATCAGGATGAGTTTGTAGTAATGTGGACCAATGAGACTACAGAGTTGAATCATGTACAGCTAAACTCTCTCCCAGTTGATGCAGTGATGGTGAAACAGGCAACAGACAAGGACAAAGTATTGTCCAAAGTCCAGTTCTGGGTACAGAATAGGTGGCCAGGAAACCATGAGGTCTCCAGCGAGTTCCGTCCGTGGGTAAAGCGAAAGGATGAATTGACAGTGGAGAGTGGTTGTCTGTTATGGGGTATCCGTGTAGTCATCCTAGAGAAACTGCAACAGCAAATCCTGGACGAGCTTCATTGTGGACACCCAGGGATTGTCAGAATGAAAAGTCTGGCTAGGATGCATGTATACTGGCCAGGTCTAGACCAACACATTGAGCAGGCAGTTCAGGAGTGTTCATCACGCCAGGTTGTTCAGTCACTGCCAGCCCAAGCCCCAGTGAATCCATGGGCATGGCCATCTCAACGTTGGCATCGCATTCATGTCAATTTTGCCGGACCATTTCATGATCAGATGTTCCTGCTGGTTGTCGACGGCCACAGTAAATGGCCAGCTGGTCATCCCGATGAAGTCAACCACAGCATCAAACACCATACGAGTGTTGCGCAGTCTTTTCTCCAAGTGTGATATACCCCATGAAGTGGTATCGGACAACGGACCACAATTTGTGGCAGAGGAGTTTGCTGAATTCCTGAAAAAGAATGGCATCAGGCACATGAAGTCAGCAGTCAAACACCCAGCTTCAAATGGCGAGGTGGAATGCTTTGTTCAGACCTTCAAAAAGGCCATGAAGGCCAAGTCAGAAATGGGTGATATACATCACAAGTTGGCCAAGTTCCTACTGAGCTATCGGACAACTCCTTATTTGGGGACTCAGGAAACTCCCGCAAAGATGTTCATGGGAAGAGAACTGAGAACACGCTTGAGTCAGGTCAGACCAGACCTAGGGCTGAAACTTAAACAGAAACGAGCTCCCAAGAAGGAACGAGTTCGGAGTTTTGTTGTTGGTGAGAGAGTGAGGAACAACAATGAAAGATTACACTACGTCCACTGTGTGATTCTGTGGTGAAAATGTCACTTACAATGTATTTAGTTTAAGGACACCACACATACTACGCTCCATATGACATCCAACTAGCACATTATATTCCATGTTTACATCTGTACGACATTCCACGTTTACGCTCCCAAGTTATATGTCATTTATGCACATTAATGTTCTGATCAATGCAATGAATTTGCAGTTTTATTGAGCTCTTCCGTGGAATTTGTATACAACGCTTATGATTATTTAAGTTCAAGAACGATAAAACGGATTGAAACTGCACTTATTGTTGTGACTGTTTGTTTATTAAAGGAGTGCATTTGGATCAACCTCTCTGTAGGTTGTTTACTTATGAGTGAATACTCATTACAACTGAGCCAAAATTGAAGCAGCCATCACAATTTACATCTGAACAAACAGAAATATCAAAATTGACATTCATTAGCAGCATTAATAATTTCCATGTTCATGTTTAATGAATACTCTGCTTCTTACAGCTTTGGAAAAAGCCTGAACTGTACACAGAGTGTACACATTAATGTCTAATTACTTCACATGAGATCTGGGGGGTGTTTCATCAACGTTTGTCGGCGCTGACAACTTGAATCACCATAGTAACAGTCAGTGACCAGAGCATCTCAGCCAATCAAAACCAAGGATTTTGCTGAAATTGGTCAGTGCCGACAGTTGTCGTCGCTGACAAGCATTGATGAAACACCCCCCAGATGTCTTGAAGCAAGAATTGTATTCTCTCAAATTCAAAAAAAAATTCCATACAAACACAAAAATTATTAAACAATATAGTGTCCAGGTATAGCTTTCTCTTGTGAAAGATCAACAATTATGCATCTTGCAATTACTGGACAAGACCGCAATCTGGATATCTGAATATTTCAGATATGCATACAATACACGTACACAGCTTGCAAGGGGGAAATACATCAGTCCAATTTCAACAATAATATCAACAATAAGACACTATGACATGTATTTATCAAGGGCAGGGTGGGTTTTATGGGTCTTTCTTGAATCTCATTTGTTGATTCCTGAAACTAACTGGACTTAAAAACCAAACTACTCCTCCAGACTGCTTTACTATTAAAGAATCTAAACACAATTGTATGTCCATCTCTCGCATAGCTAATTGTAACAGAACAGGATATTGGTTTGCAAGCCATAATTCATTGTCTCATTACATTGTGATGATAAAAAACTTGGGCTCAGTATCAATAACCCTCACAAACTCTAAGGTTGACTACCACATTCCTTGCGACGTAGCATTAAACCTGCTGAGCATCTCCATGAAGAATAACATATGGGGCTGCTGTTGCTTTGAGTTTTAGAAGTCGCTTTATTTTTTGGTCTCCTTTTTGGCGATCAGATTAAAAGGGATATATCTCATGGTGTAATCCATCAGGTTTGATTTGGTTAGTCTGCCATATTGTATGCCATCTATCTAGGAGACCCTGATGGCTTAGAAGCATGACGATATTTCTTCCATACCAAAAGTTCCAAGTCCATCCTGCTTGCCTTGATACAGACAGGTTGAACAGCTTCTACTTCATGTTCATGTCGTGTCCACAGGCCTGGCATCTCAGAGTTAGAACAACTTGTAGTTATTGGTCCGTCTTTCTTAGAATCTTAGCGATCTCTGGGAGCAATGCCTGTCGAACAACCTCCCTCACAGAGTCTGTAGTGCAGGAACAATGTGAGACAATGGGAGACTGGTGGCCATATCTCAGAATTCCATGACATCAAGCTTACATCACTGATTCACTGCCCTGTATCTGTGCTCTATTCCAAGTATGGATGTCTGAATTTTTTTGTGTCTTAGGATATTGATGTTGATGTTGCGTTGCATATTTTTTGTGTGTCTATGTATCGTGTCCATGTACATATGTATCTATATTTATTGCTATGTATGTATTCATCCTATGCACACTGTAATGTGTATGTTTGCAAACAAGGCAAATTTCTTAAGTGGACAATGAAAGTAGAACTGAACTGAACTGAACTTTTCGCTCATGGAAATCTTAAATACCGAAGTCAAATACCGATGAATTATAAATGCAAACTCCTTGCTTGAAAAACATCTGTAGACAATAGCATGGAGCTCATATCATTTTATTGCATCTACTGTATACAAGCATCTGGGAAAAAAGCAAATGCGTTGTGTTGGTATATTTCTGTGCACTCATTTGTGCAGATAAAAACAAGCATAATACACTTGTAGCAAAAAAAAAAAAAAAAATTGGAGCAGACCTTAATCAAATAGTTGTAGACAGAGTTATAGGTAGCAGGCATAATGCTTGGACGTACATTAAAGGATGAATCCACAAGGAGTACTAGTATAATTTGTATATATTTTACAATTTCATAACACTTGCGCAGAAGTCCTTTTATAATAAAGGACATAACTCATGTTATTCTCAAAGTAAGTGCCACACTACATATCATTTCTATAGACTTACAGACATATGAAAGAACAGTTTTCATTTGTACATTAAGTACCAGGTACATGCATGAAAATGTGAGATGACCCTTACCAAGCAGGATGACATCACATGCGGAATCAGTCATCCTTTGTCTTTCTTGCTGAATTCCTAGTCAGAAAGCATACATGATAATAATGGACGACAATAACATTCACTGAAAATAATATGTGATTTTACTTTCAATGAGTCAAAGATGCCAATAGATGCTGTCATGAAATCACAAAGAGAACAACAATCACCTGCCTGTTATTTTGGTTAAGCTGTCAAAACTATGACACCTACGATCCATGACTCTACCAATGGCATTCCATTTTAATTAATACTTCTTGAGTTTCATGACACAGAGTGATTAAGTTATAATCAATGTTCTTGTACAATCATCTCTTTCTATCTACTGTTTGCACGTCAAAAAGTGCTTTTCAGCTGAGTAGAATTTGGGACAGGTAGTAATAAATCACTCATTCCCAAGTTAATAGTGACACCACATGACATATCATTATGTGTATGACTACAAAAAATCTGTTTCCAAGTGTTAATCTTTTGAGGACAGGCTGATTTTGCTACAACACACATTTCCCATAGACCAATGTCCAAGTATACTCAGGACTCGTCCTCAATAGATTAATACAGTGTTTAAAACTTTCTGAATTCAACAAATGCTTACCAAGCAGATACATTGTACTATCCATCATACTCATAGATTATTACATGTAATGTTACAATCCTTTAGTGACAAATAGCATCACTGTGTGTCAAAGAATATCTACTGATGACTCTACCTACCTGACATATTTCCTTGGGAAATTCTTCAAGGTTTTTCATCACACAGTCCACACAAAATCGCCTGGTGTAGAATACACTGCAGTCCTAAAAATTGTTTGAGACAAATGAAAAAGTTATTTTTGGGGTGCTGTGGCATGATGGATAAGACTCCTGACTCCCGATCGGAGGACCCAAGTTTGAATCCCGCCCAGAGCTTATGTCCTTGGACAAGATGTTTTTAACAACTGTGTCCCTCTCGACCTAGGTGTATAAATGTGACCCGCTACAACAAAAAGGTCCTAAAGTCGCGCACGGTCGAAGCCGTGAAAATCGAGTTTGAAGTCAGAGCATTATAACGTCAAAACGTCAAAGCGTCAAAACTTACGATTTTCTGATTTTGATATATTATTGGAGTCTAACATGTCTTCTATCATCTGTCGAAATTTTGAAGCAAAATGATCAAAGGAAAGACCAAAAAAATAGCGTTTTTCTGAGCCATGTTTTTTGGCGTTTCAACGAAGCAGAAACTGGTTCGAAAATTTGGATAGAGCGCCACAGATAGGTTCCGCCCCTAACAACGACCAGAGTGATCTCATTGGTCAGTTTGCTGCTTGCTGCTAACCGAAGCGTGAAGCTCGCGCACTGCCCAGTCAACTGGTGCGTGTGGGCGGGGTGCGCTATGCTCAGCCGCTTCTCACATCCTGGTCACTGATTGGTTGGTGAGGAGACCGCCGACGCTGATGTGCTTGAATGAACTCTTCGGGGGTTGCTAGGGCTTACCTTCTATTGTCCGGAGGTGAAAACTGACTTGCGTGTCCATTGATCGCGATTGCGTCGAAAGGAAGACTTTTAGGGCGCTTTTCTTGAAACAGTGATTTTCCAGACGTCTCGACATGCTCTCTTTTAAACATCGATATCTCTGCAGCCGATTATTTTTATAAAATGTGTTATATATCAATCTAAAGCAGAAAGATTAGGGAATTATATCATGCAATTTTCAAATAATCGACCTCACCCGACTTTAGGATCATTTTGTTGTAGCGGGTCACAAATGGGTACCTGGCAATGCTAGGGTAATAATAATAGCAGGGCCCTCTGGTTGAGCAGTGGCAACATTGAAGAGGTTACCCTGGGTAAATAAAACTTTATTATTATTATTATTATCATCATTATTGAAATGTTATTTCAGAAATGACATAGAATACTGATCAAAACAGTAGACACTAATACATGAATGTAGCTAAAATTCAATATGACTACATCTTATGAAGAAAATAATATCTTGTGAGAAAAGGGAAGCTGTATTAAGACCCAAACCTTTAAGGTCATAAGAGTATAACATAGCAAGAGTGACTTACCAAGCTTATGACCATGTTCACAAAAAGTAAGCAAAAAAGTCTCTAAATTGCTTCAATCTAATACTGTATTCACTGTCCAGACACGTCTTATCATCATTAAAAAACATTAATTGATATTGGAGGGTTACATTTCCACACAACTTACTTCACACTCCCAATTTTTCATTTCATTTCACAAGTTAGTAGGTGTTGCAATGTTGATTAGCAGATCTGATGTAGTAAAGGTGTGTGTGTGTGGGGGGGGGGGGGGGCTAATAATTCAGTGAGGAATATAAGATGTCTAAATGAGCTCAACTGACCTTGCCTACACAGACTGTCCTGTCGCACACTGAGCAGCATCCTCCTACAGTCAAATGACGATTCTCTGGTGTGAATGGATCCCTCATGACATAGGCCTCTTCCAGTAGTCTGGGTATGGAGAAACATTGGCAAGGATAGGATGTGGAATAGTAGTATTGTTGTAGTAACGGTATTACTTACCGGCACTACTGGTGAGTTGCAACTGTAACTTGTCTTGTAGCTCAGTCAGTATGTCTTTCAATCAGGTTCCAGGTCACAACTGAGGGATGCGCGCACTGGCAATCCCTTTTATACCTCCCCTGTAGACAGGGGGGTTAGGGTGAAACCGCTAGGGGGCGCTACTACTACATTCCCCCCCGTTTTAAAAAACAAGGGGCATAATAGGAAAAAAAAATCAACCCCGGCCAAAATAAAGACCTAACTATAACCCCCAAATCCCGCACAACCGGGGATCTCGCAGAGCCCCACCCATGGGAATGCACAATCTGACCAGCCCTCGGGGGTCTGCCGAGGGCAGTTCAGCGGGCCACCGCCTAGGTCACTCATGTACTGAATGGAGTTGCAAGGGACCGTTGATCTTGGGAGGGAGTAAAGACCCTATAGCCCCAACTAGCATTAAAAACAACACCTTAAAATAGAGGAAACACTCCTCTCATAGGAACCTGAGTCCCAAAATATAAGACTGTTCCTATTACAAGGAACACCAATATACAAATAAAAACCGCCAAGAAAACATTCTTAAAACAAATACGTGCATAGAATGCAACTGAAGCTTAGTTGGCGAACCATAACAAATATGTTGTTCTGGCCACCAAAACCAAAAATGCCTTTAATTTTGTTTTCAAACAGATACCTAACCAAATCCTTTTTATCCTACAGAATCCTAGACAAACTATACTTTATACTTGCGTGGGGGTCTGATCCTCCCATTAGGTTATAGGACTAATATCTAGTGGTGACAGCCACCACTCTCTTTACAGGTATTGGGCTGTATCAGCTCCAAACAGGCATGGGAGTACTTCTTACACTCAAGAAAGGTGATGGGATCTTCCTCGCCTTTTAAACATACTCCTCCCTAGTGTCCTAACCACCAGGGAAGCTACTCGCCCAGCATACTGGGGAGTTATGCAGGGTAAACCCCTACCTGAAAGGTGTGATAAATCCACCTTCCGCAATCACAGGAGAAAGCATAGAGGTGGTTCGTTACACCTCTTAACACCTTACAGGGGGGTGGCCCTGATATCTATGCCTATCCCATCCCTTTCACCTTACTGCATAAGTAGCGTAGGATACCGCCAAGCATATCCTGGGTAAACTTAATCCCAAGATCTTTCCCTGGCTGGTGTATCACACCAGTAATCCTCTTCAAGGTGTTTGGAGGGATGATTGCGCGTTTCAACAAGCACACGCAAGAAGCTCGTCCATATGGTGACTGTTCACCATGCATCATTGGGATGCAAACATTCCCAATTTCTAGCCGTGAATGTTGTAGGTGCAGTATAATTCTGTACTTACGGAGGAGATCTAACCCCAACAGCATTTCACCTCCGATAGGGGCCACACAAACCTCCGTCAAGAACTCACAACCCCCTAGCTTGATCCGAATGGGGTCTACAATCATACCAGGCATCCTCAAATCACGGCCATCTGCAGAAATAAGCACATCCCCGATCTTTTGTGGACAAGGTTGTAACTTTTCATACACCCTGTGGGATATGATTGATATTTCCGCCGCAGTGTCCACCACTGCCTTCAGAGAATGGTTACCTACCTTTATAGGTACTGCAAACAAGGGAGTTGATCTCACCTTGCATACAGCCACCTCCTCTTGGGGTGTTTGAGGGTCCAACTCCCTCAAGGGACTCACCCCACAGGATTTATCTCCATCTCTAATTGACTGACCTGTATTTCCTTTCTGACTAGAAGAGGGTGCATCGCCTACTTGTTTTACTCCCTCTCTGTCTGGTGACCATATAGGAAATACTGGGATAAATTCAGGCTGGCTACTGCCATCCTCATCTCCAGCACTGTACTGGATATCAGTGGAAGGTTGGCCCTCAGTTGTGCAGGTCGGAGCAGGGCCTAATCCTCTGACCCCGAGGAGTTTGACTCCTCGGCTTTCCTGAGTGGCGCCTTCTTGTTGTTAGATCTAGACAATTTTGGGCAGTTCCTTTCAACATGCCCTTCCTTTCCACAGTGGACACAAAGGGGTTGCTGTCCTGGAGAGTTTGGAGCTCCCCCAGAATTACGGGGGTTCTGCCGCTCCTTCTGTCGATTCAACTGTTTTCCTAAGGAGGACAAGTTGTCTAGCTTCCTTCCCATGGATCCCAGTATGTGTTCCATGGATGCTAGGCGATCCAACCTCTTACTCAGTCGCTCAACAGAGCCTTCTAAATTTGATAATCGGCGCTCCATTGTGGGCAAAGGTTGGCCATTTCGTGTACCTCCTTGACCTGAATGGAAGGGGGCATTTTCCACCCTACAGTCCTGGGCTTCTCCCTCATCTTCTGGGTTGAGGGCCATGGTCTTGACTTGGCGTGGCCTGCCATACACTGCTATACGGGAGTGTCGATACCACCGTAAGGCTTCCACTGCGTCGTCTACATTCAGGGGGTGTCGGTCAAGGGCATACCACCCTGCCTCCTTGTCAGTACACCCCTGGCATAGACGGAGTACCAGCTGTTGCTGCACCGCTCTCTCTGAGAGTTCTGGAAACGCGCGGCTTCCCAGTTCGTTCAAACGATCTGCCCATTCGCACAGAGATTCCTCCGCGCTTTGACAGGCAGTGCTGAACTCTAATTGCGCTGCCTCTGCTGGCTCCTGACGATCAAACCGTTTTGCAAAGCGATACCTGACTTCGCAATATTTCAACTCCGGTTCGCGACTCATCAGAAGCTCAAAGAAATTGCTCGCCTTCCCCAACAGGCACCAGCATAATTGATCTAAACGCTGGTCCGGGCTCCAGTTTCTCGCATTCGCGAAAGCCTCAAATTTGCGACAAAACGCCCTCCAACTACCTGTTCCATCAAAGGTAATAGTCTTTGGGAGGGATTCGCAACCCCAGTGGTGTGGTGGGTCCATCCCAGGCCTATCATTTGAGAAGTCATGGGAGTCACTTCTCCTGGCAGAGCTAGGTGGGTACCCCTCCTGCCTACCCCACTGGGTTTCATTGTAATCCCATCGCGGTGCCCTTCCACCCATACGTGTGTATGAATGCTCTTGGGGTAGGGAGTTCTCTCTATCTCGGGAGTACCCCCTATCATTCCAACTCCTTCCTCTGGGAGCTCCACATCGCTGAAACCTTTTCTGTCCAATTGCCACACCCTCAAATTCTTGGGAGTCGGAGGCAGAGGTGTCATAATCGAAAGCACCTCCATCCGACTTCCCACATAGGGTGTCTTGTCGGGATCTATCTTGCTGCACTGAGCAGTGACGCAACTGCCCTGCATGGGAAGATGGGGTCTTCCCCATTTGATCCTCCCCGGGGGGAGGATATACCTCATGGGGGTACGGGGAAGTCCCCCGAGATTGGACTCCTCCCCTTGATGTCTCAATGGGATCAGCAGTCGCAGTGTCTGAAGGTAAAGACTCTTCAGGCTCTAGCTGCGGACAGAACACAAATTTCGGGATGAGATCCTCGATCCCTGGAATGTCAGAGGACTCCAACAAGTCCTGAGTGACATTTCCATGCTCATTCCGGAGCTTCAAAATGTCATTGACTTGGATTAACGACAATCCAAGACGTACAAACTCATTACGGGATAAATAATTAATGGGCATCGCCATGACTAACAATCATACAAACCACCTATTCACTCAACGAATATGTTTAAAACAGGTCCAATAACTAAACTAAATCAACATGTACTAATGAAAAAAAGACCTTAAACATATACTCACTGGTACTAACCAATGATATACCAATTACCACAATCTGTAATTACCATAATCAGCAACACATCATTTGGCACACAAACTATTACTCACTTTAGTTTTTACTACTCAAACACTCCCAAAATACTATTCAAAACAAACACCAGATACAATTGTAAACATATATGGCTACTAATTACGAACCTAAAATGAAAATTACAATTCGTTTCTATTGCCTGATGTCACTTGAAAAATAATCACAGCTGTTCAGATCTCACTCCTCCCTTATCACAAGAATAGGGAGGTCACAGTGACAACTCAACTTGGGTAAGACTCAGGAGTCTAGGACCCACAAATATAAAACCAGAATAGACTATGGCAATGCTAGAGAAATAAATATGTGCTTGCAGAAAAACAGATATTTATGAAAACACAATCTCTTTATGCTAGAAGTTACCGTACAAACACAAAGGCAGAAGCAAAACAATCAGTCACAATTAACTTTACCACCAGCACAAGTGAAAAGGACAACCCGCAATCAATGTATCATGGGACACACCCGACGCACAGCAGCAATACAGCACACGTCATAAGCAGTATAAACTAGGCCCAAGTCAAATGTGGTTACGGATACAGAACTATTTTCGTATCTGCAAAACAATCCAAAATGACAGTAACAGCATGAAGGTTTATACACTACAGATAATCAAAACAAATAGTAATAATCTATAATCCAAACAAACAAATCAAAAGTTAACGGAGTAATGTATCAGATACAGTGTACTCACCGGAATGATGTCCTTCAGCACCGCAAAATGATGCAGATTGAATGAGCCAAGTTGTAGCACCAGTCAGGCAAAGGACAGTCACACAAACAATTAAAAACTATTGTATAAACGGTTGCAATTCCGCACAGCGAAAGGAGAAATGCAATCCAATCCTCCTAAGTAAAGGAGAAAATAATGACAGGACCTCCTCACCAAGAGGAGTGAATGGTGCCCACCAACTTCCTCCCTCCTTCCCAATCGAAAAGGAGGACGTAGCACTCCCTCACGTAGAGGGGGATATCTCCCACAAAAAGTGGGGAAATGCACAGACTTCCGCTGCCACTAACTAATCGCGGGGCAAAATACTCCCGCGAAAATCGAAAGACACGAACGTTCCACAAGTAACAGCTTACACAGATGAGAGCGTGGGAAGAGGCAGAATAGAGGTAGCAAGAAAAGTCAGAATGACAGCAGAAAATGGAAATGTCGACGCAACAAACAAAGAGAGAATGAGCGCGACAATAGAAAACGCGATCGAGAAAGAAAGGAGATCGCGCTTCGAATCTCGCAGGTTGCGAAAAGTAGGAGAGACTAGAGAGCGCAACAGGGAAAACACGAAGAAAGAACACGAACAGCCGCTCTATGCGAATATACACTGAAAGGGGAACGCGATGCCAGAGAGGTCCAGCACAACAGGCGCGCAGCTCACCGCAGGGAAATACCCTCCCTCCTTACACACGATGGACGTGGAGAACTGTGCACGCCAGAGCCTGAACACACTGGAAGCTTTGACAGAACGGCTAGCGAGTGCAGTGAATACACACCGCAAACACGAGCTATCCGGCAACGCTATCGCGCGAAATATCAGGCAAGTTAAAACTCGCCTGAACTGGGACACACAGGTATACACAGGGATACAACACGCAACGAATACAGTGATATCACGCAACGAATGGGGCAAGGGAGGTCCACCTACCCAAGCCACCGAGACACACGTGTGGAACGAAACACGTGAAACAAATATGACAAATGTAGATCTAGCACGCAGACGACCACCACGCAAATACACGTAACGCGTATACAGGGCTAGACCGAGATCTAGACCTGGACCACGTTCAAAAAGAAAAACGCACCACGCAAACAATGACAATCGCACTCACAAGCTGAAATCACGCCGAAGAATAATTCCAGCAAACACCATCGACAAGCAAACTAACAAACGAAACACGCTTGCAACTAGAACAATCAGAAAAGATGATATTTCAATGAATTTGGAGCTCCCTGAATACAGGTGGGCCTGGTCTAGTGCAAGATGTTACAAATTACGCACTGTCACTCAAACAATCAACACACTCCTCCTCCCCAACAAGCAAAATTACCAATGAAAACGATTACACCAAGACAATTAGACAAAACAAGCACAAGACAAATTACACTACAGGAACAATCGACAAACGTGGACACCGCCAAGCTCCCTCGCGCTGCCAAGAGCTCTCGCCTCGGCTCCGTCGCATGTGCTCCACCCTTCGCGTATCGGTGCGGTATAGGAGTGCAACGCCTGTTGGCGAAAATAATAGCGGCAGCGGAGTCAGCTTAAATTGCGGCTCTATGTCCACGAAAACAATGGCACAGGAAGTAGGACAATTGTCCGTGACGCCACTGTTGTAGTAACGGTATTACTTACCGGCACTACTGGTGAGTTGCAACTGTAACTTGTCTTGTAGCTCAGTCAGTATGTCTTTCAATCAGGTTCCAGGTCACAACTGAGGGATGCGCGCACTGGCAATCCCTTTTATACCTCCCCTGTAGACAGGGGGGTTAGGGTGAAACCGCTAGGGGGCGCTACTACTACAGTATCAACAAGACACAGTGGAATTTAAAGTTGGATATAACAAGATATTGATATGAGGAACTAATTTTGCAGATTCCATTCCTTCCATATTTACGAGCCGGGCATATACTCTTTTGGAGTTTTGCTTTTATCCCTTATTACAACTTACAAGATAACTACTCAGTATAATAACAGAATTTCAGAGGTCCCAACAAGGTTTGCATATTTCCCTAAATGTTCATAAGCTTCTGTCAATGTTCGTGTTCTAGTCTTTGCTGCCCCGAGTTTTTTGTTGTTTTATAATTAATGTGACTAAGTTAGGGCCTACCAAGCTAATAATGTCAATGACCATGTTTACAAGAAGTAAGCAAAGAAGTCTCTAATATTCACTGTCCAGACAAGAAAAAAAAAATCCTTAAATATAAGTTCTAGATGTTCATGACGTTCTGCTTTATCACCACTGGCATAAGTAAGGCATAACATTATTGACCACTAAAGCAGGGAGGTGGGTGGAAGAGATCTTCCACCACCGGCCTCCCGGATCGCGCCGCGCGCCGCCGCGAGATGTGCAGCCAGTCGCGGATCGGGGTTTCCCCTTTCGATGACTGATGGTCTCACTATAAATGTAGTAATAAGGTAGGGGAGTAATAAATGTAGGCCTATTCCGGGTGCAGTGGTGGAGCAAACATATTTTTCTGCATATCTGACTGATAGACACTTACACAATTGATTTGAGAAATCCTGGCTTCCTCCCATAATAGTCATATGGACAGGTGAAACTGCATAAAGAGCACTCAAAGACACCTCTTTTCTCCTCAGAATTCGGCTCCATTTTCGTTCGTGTTTAATTCTTGCACCTTCAACGAGAGATTAGGAAATCAACGTTGTGAGGGGGAAATAATGAAACTTTCTGATGAATAATTCAGTAATTTTACGCTTTCAAAGTATGTATTTATCATAAAGTTGAAACACGATATTTTGGCATTTTTATAATTCAGTAGAAATGGAAAATACAAATTGTACATGTATATACAACGTCACGTTTATTTCAGGCTCGTCCAGCGGGAAATTTGCAATGCAGCGCGCGCTGCCTTCTCATTTGGGTGGTACGGTGGGTGGTGTGCGTGTGTGTTTACGTTCGTGAACCGCACACAGTATACGGTGCCCTCGGTTTGCAGATCCGCGGGCAAGCAGCGCATCTTTCTACTCTACACGAGACGTTAGACGTACAAACGAACGTCGACGTGTAATAGTATTTTGGTACACTGTATATGTAGTGATGAGACGAGTACAAAATTGTTGATGGGATATAACAGTGCAAATGTATCCTGCTCATATCATCATCATCATCATCATCCCATCCTAGATCCTGACGCCGCCACACTGCACGCCTAGCTACACACCTGCTGCTTTGCTCCTGCTAGATAATTGGTAAACTGTACCGAAATTAAAACCCTTAAGTGTTGATGATGGGTAAACTTTATGGCATGCCTAGACAGAAAGATCCGTCTGTCCGGAGGACTCTTTTTATATTTTGCCATTGACGCTGTCCTCCGTAGACGCAGTCTCCGCGGAACATTCCCCGACGGACAGATACAGACCGATCTTTCGGTCAATGGCATGCCATGCCCTGGGTAGACCGAAAGATCAGTCTGTATCTGGTCGTCGGGGAAATGTTCTGCGGAGACTGCGTCTGGCTTCACGGATCCCCTCCTTATAGTTATACGGAGGAGAGCGATAACGTCAAAAAAATAAAAGACTCCATGATCCTCCGGACAGACGGATCTTTCTGTCTGGATCTGGATCTGGATGAATATGCTGAAAAACTCTGGATAGAGTATCACTCAGCACTGTGGTGTGATGTGCAGCTAATCACAACGGAGGTGACGCTGGAGCGCTTCTTTGAATGTGTCAAATTTATGAATCTGCTTTATGTTACTCGGCAGATTATTCCAATCCTTCGCTGTTCTATGGAAGAAGGAGTTGGCGAGAGCAGTTGAGGAACCGTATAAAGTGGAGTAATTATCAGGATGATAACTTCGGGTTGCTTGAGCAGGACTGATATAATCCTCAAGATTTAAATCAATATTACCATTGTCCATGCATGCTTTATTTTATGAAATGTTGATAGCCTCAAAAGCTTGCGTCGTTCTGGGAGTGGATGAAGTTTGAGATCCTTTATCATTCCGGAGACAGACGATTGCCACTTGTAATCATTACAGATGAATCTGGCTGCTCTACTTTGTACTGCTTGAATCTTGGAGATGTTACGTTGAGTGAAGGGGTCCCATTCTGTACAGCAATACTCCAAGTGGGGATGCACTAGGCTCTTATATGCTTGTAATTTAACATTTCTCGGTGCATTCTAAAATGTAGATTACGACGAAGAAAGCCAATCATGCTGCTTGCTCTGGCTGTAGTTATATCAATATGTCTATTCCATTTTAATTTGTCTGATAAGACAACTCCTAGGTATTTGTGACTGGACACTGTTTCTATATGGTGACCGGATAAGGTGTACGTGTGATGAAAGGATCGTCTATGACTATGGCATGGGATGACCATCAATAAACACTAACAGTGTTAGAACAGTTCAGTACGTAGTGATAGGATTGAGCAGGGCCCGGTGAGAGACGATCGGTTCACGTCACCTCCCAGAATTGAGTGATTGACATAAATTTGCTGCTCTTTCTCTTATTGCATGTAGAGATGTAAAGCTGTTTGAAATTGTACATTTGTACTACTTATACACTACCTTGCACTGCACTGTGTGCGTATTAACCACAGCACAGGCTGCACAGGTATGAAGGTAAAGTTTGTTCTTGGTAACTCATTTTCTCCTTCTACTTCTTTCCTACTTCTATGGTGTGATGGTGCTTCTCATCAAAGCCTGCATGTTCAGCAACTGGATGTAGGGTTGTGGTGTGGTGTTTCTGACAGTGGATGCAATTTGTGTTTTGTCAGAAGTTGACGCATTCCTGTCAAAGAAATACAAACACAAGTTCACATACTGCGCAGAGTAAATTAATCATCTTAAAGAGTACATTAGAAGCAGTCATTACTGCGATAAAAACCCCCCGAGGCATTTCTAAGTTTGATATACAGTGGAAACTTGCTGAAAGTGGGAGGGCATTACAAGACTAGTGTAGTACTGTCTTTCCAGAAGCCCAGGTGAATATTACAGACGTGTGCTCATTGTGCACATAAAAAGATCTCTGCCTGCATCTCAGATCCCCAAAATTACAAAATGAATTGTGATAGCTACCACAATCGTTTTGGGGATCTGAGATGGACGGAAAAGGAAAACAAAATCTCAGTAGTGAGCGTACGCATAAACAAGCAAAACACAGTTTCCTTTAAGTTTAAATAAGTTCTGGTTGGGCATCAGTGACGTTTGAATTTCCGCTAACACTCCCTCATTAGCATATTCACCACTGCAGATTCACACTTTTTCAATCAAAATATAAGTACTTGTTTGGTGATTTGAAAGTTCTTTTTTTGGTCAAAGTCGTTCATTAGAGATACAACAACATTGTACCAATAACAACGTAACTTTTTTTTTTTCAAATTTGAGGACTTCCTCACTTTAATTCACAAGACCTCCTATAGTATAAGCGCTAGATCTCTATTTGACTTTGCATTTTAATTATGCAACCCCAAAACTCACCTTTTTGCAATAAAAGAAAATGTACTTTAATACCCCACGGGGCTTCTCAACCTTTGACTGGATCTGGATGAATACGCTGAAAAACTCTGAATAGGGTATCAGTCCATCACTCAGCACTGCTGGTTATCAACCTGTGGCTTGCTTTGGCTTTAAGTTTTTCAAAGCCCAATTAGAGAGAATACAAATGGATGGACTCCAACTCTATTTTTTATCATTTTTTTTTTTTTTTGCGTATTTGTCTGACGTCGCAGGCCGCCTAAGAAGCTTCATGGCCCATCAGTTGAGAAGTGGGGTCTTCAGTAGATTGCTACAGCTGTCAGAACTGTAGAATATTTGGAACAGGATAATACGTGTATTCTGTTATCATGAATGCGGCAACGAGCAAGAAACACTGGATGAATTTCATATAGGCCTAGATCTATGTTAAAACTTAGTAATAATGTACATAGGCTCACAATGACATCAACGAGGCTTGAAGGCCCAGTGAGAGGAAAGAGAGCAAGAGAAAGACCTAAGAAGAAATGGGAAGACAACATATTAGACTGGACAGGCCAAAGGTTAAGAGAGGCACAAAGGAAGGCAGAGGAAAGGGAGGGATGGAGGAAACTGGCTGCGAAGTCTTCTTTGGTTCCCCAATGCTGCAATGTTTTCCTTGACTTTCGATAAGCCACTATTTAAAGTAAATGTGAAAATATTTGAGACTTCCAAGATTTGCAAGGTACATGTAATTGGTGTATTACCATAGAGTAGAATTGTGAGTGCTCTCCACTGCTGATCTTGCTTTCTCTGTGGAATGCTCACACTCACGGCCTGTATGGTTTATCTAGATTCTCCACTCATCTTGGCTGATGTGCTGTTTGTATATTTTGATATTTTCTTGTCTTTTATTAGAAGTTGGGTCAGTAGTCATCATGCCAAAAGCAAAAGGGAAACGCCAGAGAGATTCTCTGCCTAACAAAAGTTCAGCAGCATCAAACTTAACAAATTCAGGTGAGTCATGCTATTTCTGTCTCATAATTTTGTGTATTAAAGCTCATTTGCAAGCTACTGAAAACAATAACTTGTTCCTTGTACGGTCTATTTTTGTTACAACATTCACAAGGAATGTGATGAATGCATTTTTGCTTGCCATCCAAAGGAAAATCATATGTACTTAATTCCTCTAGCTTGTGTTTATTGTGATATTTATTTCTGCAAGAGTTTGTTTTGGTAGAATTGGAAGATGGGTAAAGTAGGCCAAATTAACTCGAGGCATACAATGCCCTATGCTCTTCCGTGTAGAATCACTCCCAAGTACATCTTTTCCTTTCCTCTCAGCCACCTACACGACAATGTATATCTCATGAAAACCAGTAATGATTTTTTTTCCCCCGGGGGGGGGGGGGGGGGGGGGGGGGGGAAGAGGGTTATCAAGCACTGCCACTTACTGCCATGACATATGATAATAGGGGTGTTCCATGGTGTAGCTGAAGGGCTTGTCACCCTCCCACTTCATGGTGCATTGAACACCATGTTTCATTTGCTTGTATGAATATCGGTAAACAAATTGTAGAATGTATACAGTTAGGATAATTTTATGTCACAATCTAGAAGCAGATCAATTGTACCTCATGTTATACTTCTCTGAATTTCCTCCATTTTAGCCAAAAAGCGGAAAACAACTTCTGGTGTTGCAAAGCCTCAAACTGCAGTCCCTTTGGTTGATAAATCTACCTTTGGCCTAATGGTAGAGTCTGCTGGCTTTCACCTCATGGCTGGAGATCACCCAAACCAGCTGAGTGAGTCAAAGTGATGCACCCTAATATAACATGGCTGTATATTATATGTTATATGTTTTATGCTATATGTTATATGCTACTAGTATATGTTATATGATATATGTTATATGATTGTGTGTGTGTGTGTGTTTAATCATGATGGACCTGGTTTCAAGTGAAAACATTGTATGAAATGACTTTTTGAATTGAATTAGATGCTCATAATAGATTGTGTCTGGTCAATTTCATATTCTTTGCCATCAGACCCAATCAATACACTGTACATAGATGACATTGTAGATTGATTTCTCTGCAGTTGCAATGTATGTATGAAAGTTAAAATTGAATACTGTGCAATTTAATATGAACATGCTACCGTAGCCCCCGGTGCATCCATTTGTATAATTAATTGGAAGTTTTTTTGTTTGTTTCTTTGTCTACTTTACTTTTACAACTGTTAGGTGTGGATCAAGTTATGTTCCAGAAAAAAATCAGAAAAGCTGTGAAATCCAGCATGAATCTTGAAAAGGTAAATGTTCATTCACTCCTGTCAAAGTCATGTTCTGTAAACAGCAAGGCATGCAAATTACTGGAAAGCATTCTTATGTCGTCACAGTGTGGTCGTTATTGTCAAGTCACAGACATAAACACTAACCCCACAAAATCCTACTGAAATAGGGTGATTTTGGTGAAAAATGCAAAATCGTGAGATCTCTCAAATATTTGCGACAGAAGTATGATAATAAAAAAGCTTAGAATCAAGGGATTGTAATTAGCACACTAATATTTGGTAATCTTACAATTCCTTTGGGTTGACAGGCCTTGAATCCTATGCTGTATTGGACAGACATTAAATGTATATTGCATGCAGAGAGAAGACCTAGGAGCAGAATTTTTGCAAAATTCTACCTCAATAGGGAACGTTCTTCGATCTTTGAAAGATGTTTTAATGTATTTTATGTCCTTAACAGACCATCGAAGATTTTATCACCGGCTTACAGAACCACATTGAAGATTCGGTGAGGTATGTCAAACCATTGCTTCTCAGTATTCAGGTTTCAACAGGCTTTACTCAAGCAGTACTCAGAGTCTGCAGATTATAAACTTAACAAAGAGCAGAAATATAATCATCGAGCAATGGATCAACAGAAAAATTGCTGGTTTTTGTCACATGAATTATATATTTATTTATTTTTTTTTATTATTTATTAATTTATCTACTTATTTATATATAGTTATTTATTTATTTATTCATTTATTTATTTTAAGGTTGCAATAGCTCATTTGACAAGTGATACAAGCTACTATGAAAATAGAAGTATTGAGATCATACACCAACATTATTGATGCATATTTGGCTGTTCTTGAAATATTCACATATGGTTTCTGTGTTGGAAAGGGATATATAGTAATTGAACATCTTATGTCTTCTAATGTTTGTTCAGAGATGGCTTTCTCCTGCATTTTCCAATTTAAAAACCTCACTTAAATTAATGTTATCATGCTGTGATATGCAGATATGTTGGATCTCATACTGTATTTATTTGTTATATCGTAGTATGTTAACCAGTTCTTTTGGAACCTGGTATACCAAAATGTAGACAAGAGTGCTTGCATTCGTAGCTTCAATTCATGTTTTAAATTTGGGTTATACTGCCCATAAAAATGGCTTTGATAGAAAGATTAGAGTTTCTTCTATCAGCTTGTGTTCTTTTTCTGTAGGAAAACTGCATATTTCAGTAGTATTTACTTTTTTATGATGTAGTTTGCGCTCTAGTTGCTATAGAACTCGTATGAAAATGTACATAGCGATCAAGGCTGAGCTCTGTAGATTTTGGTGTTCGCTGACCTCAATCAGATGCCTTGTTTTGTGTATGGCAAAAGAATCTGTTAGCCCATCAGTGCACGCTCTATTCATACCTCGCACCTGATTGATATTTTTCTTGTTCGATGGCACATGTAGTTGACCTTGGAAAGGAGGAGATACATGTTCCGCTCTTAACTTCTTTCCTGGATTACCAACCTGTCCGTTCTTTGTCGGCGAGGAAAAAGAATCTCATTTAGGGGCATTGAAGGCTCTCAGAGAAGTGCAGGAGGAATGGGTTAAAGCATGTTAAATGTTTATCTGTAATACCGAGAGATACACAAAAGTTCAGAAAGAATCAAATTCAATCATAGCAGACAAAATGCTAGTAGTATGGACTGTAAAGTAGAAATGATATGGTGTGACTGTATACTTACTATAAATGCAGACAGGTATAAAGGTGAGTGATATGGAGAAGAACTTAACCAACAGCAAACTACAAATTGAATGTTTGCACAGATTAAAGTACAGCTTGCTGCCAACCATGTCATCTGCAGAGTGTGAGAGGTGAGCACACCAGATTCTATCAAACTTTCACAACTGACCACATTTATCATGTATCAAACCTCAGCAATTGAAAATATTTTAAACAAATTATCAGTGCTGTGATGATGACTTAACATGCAAACTTTACTGTAATAATTACAATTTATAAGTTTGAAAATCTCCTCTGAATCTCTAATGATGATACAAATCCTCTCTATAGTTGTTGCTTCCATTTTCATGTCATAATGATAAAACCCCCACCAAATTATATAATGGTATCCCAGTTCACATTCTTTTTAGTAATATTTGATCATCAATTGTTCTGTTATATAATCATACGCATAAAGTGTAGGGTTATTCTGTAGGTCATACACTTTTGCATATGGCACAATATGAACAAACAAGGGGGAGGGATAAGTCTCCAAATACACATTTTCTATTTTGCTAGATTTTATGACTGATACTTCACTCGCAAATGACATTTTTTTTTTTGGGGGGGGATTTTGATAGGTGTACATTTTACCTAATTCTAACACCATTTTGTTCAGTCAATAGAAGCAAATATTTCATTGCTTTCCACTGAAAGTTTGAAATCTTTTTGTGAAATGACAAGTGTGTCTTGACTTCTGACTATTACTGCAGTGCTAGAGGGGGCAATCAAGATAGTTTGATCAGACTACTTCTTGGGGTGGATGAGATGCAGGTAAGTTGACTTTGGATTTTCTACAATGTCTTCGTCATTACCTTCGTACATGTATATTATTGCAATTTTAGTTTTTGTGTGTTACTGTTTGTTTTGCCCCATAGCATTCATTCTCTATTCCTATTAACATGTTTGTCCTTTCCACTGACTTGCAAATGCCTGTTTCTCAAAGCCTTGTTTTATTATTGAATTTCAAACAATTTGGAGGCATAAATGTACTGGAGACACATCTATTCTCAACCCATTGCAACTGTGCAAGAGATATTCAAGTTCTGTGATATAAATTGGAGAGAGAGAGAGAGAGAGAGCGGTGGATTTCTTTCTTCTGCCTAGATCTGTGAGATTTGTTGAAGCCAGAATTTGCTTTGCCACTTCTTTGCTTATCAGAAGACAGACTGTACATTATAATTTGTTTTGCTCATGTGTTGTAGGTACTTCATGAACAGAAAACTGCCATGTGACATGATCCTGTGTTTGATGATCATAAGTTCTGCAATACTTCTTGAATTCTAGTGTGAACAATCTTATGTATCATCTACTGAACCATCTATCTCACTAAGTCATATTATTATCCGTTACAATTTCAGCCAGCTCTGGTCAACATGCTCCTTGAAAAGCTGCCAGAATTCATGGGGGAAGAAGAGTAAGTGTATTGCTTCATACAAGAGAACCTTATCCTCTTCCCTTTCAATTTGTCTACATCATGTCGGACACCTCAATTACTGTCACATTTCCAATCTTAAAATGCAACTATTTGTATGTAAACAGTATCAGTCATCTATTAGTGCAATGCTCATGCTTCATTTTGTTGTCATATGGCATGCTTTTAGGGGGTAAATGCAGTGATTAGTGTCTTTAATATTCGACTGTATAGAGATTGAGACTTTCTTTGTGTGCTACCTTATTATGAGTATTTAGTGTGAATTCCATGCCAAGCCTCAAGAAGTATTTCTCTACTCTAACTTTTTGTTTTATGTTCAACCTGTGAGCAGTAGCATGTTTGACTACAGTGAAGCAGTGGACCTTCCAAAACTAATTCTCAACCAGTTCCACTGGCTTGACAGAGTCATCAACAGCAAGGCAAGTTGCGATGTGTGAGGGTGGAAAGATATATGTTCATTCTGCTACGTCATCATATTTATTCATTCTGTATTTTTTGGTAGCATTTTGAGCCTTGGACTTTTTTTTTCCATTTTGAATTTACTTGTATTTTGAAATAATGCACTTGTTAAAATAATTCAGTTGATCCCTCAAGTAATGGCAATTATATGTTTCATTTTTTTTCAGTTACCTTCTTACTCTGTCCTGTCAGTATTTTGATTCATATATGCTGTTATTGATATTTATGCCTCTGCCACGAAGTGGTGCTGGAGGCATTATGTTTTCGGGTTGTCCGTCCGTCCGTCCGTCCGCATGCGTTTACGCGATAACTTGAGAAATATTGACTGGAATTTTACCAAACTTGGTCCAAATATAAAGTATGATAGGGCAATTACTTGATTAGATTTTGGGTGAAATCGGCCAAAGGTCAAAGGTCAAGGTCAAATCATGAAATTGTATCCTTTTACGCGATAGCTCAAGACTGGATTGAGCAAATTTCACCAAACTGTGTCTGAGGATGATGTATGATGGGACAATTACATGTTAGTTTTTTTAGTGAAATCGGACAGAGGTCAAAGGTCAAAGATCAAGGTCAAATCCTAAAATTTATCTGTTTACGTGATAACTCAAAACTGGATGAAGTAGCTTTCACCAAACTTGGTCCAAGGATGATGTATGATGAGGCAATTAGTTGAGGAGATTTTAGTGACATTGGCAAGAGGTCAAAGGTGAAAAGGTCAAGGTCAAATGCTAAAAATATTGCTATTTCCCCCATATCTATGCAATGCCCGAAGGTATTTTATTGAAACTTAGTGTAGACATGTACTACTGCGTAAAGATTCTCCAGAGAGAGTTTCATGTCATAAGGTCAAAGGTCAAAAGGTCAAAGGTTAGGTGAAAATGTTGCAATTTCACTTTTCTCGCAAATGGTTTAAAGTATCTTCATAGAACTTGGTACATATGCATGTACTGACTGGCAGGGATTATCTAGGGAATTTAGGGGTCATGGGTCAGTATGTAGTCAGGGGTCAAAGCTCAAGGTCAACTCCTCAAAATTTTACTGTTTCCCTCATATACTAGTGTATATTCAATGCTTGCATTATTAGTTTTAAAACTTAATATATACGTGTTGTATTATCTAATGGAGATTCTCCGGGAAATTTCCAGAGGTCAAAGGTTAAGGATCAAAGGTCAGGTTTAAATGAAAAAAGAAAATCTATTTTGTACTGTAATTACACTCTTTCTTCATACCTTGAAAAGTACTCAATGCATAAACTTATAACAGGGTTGGTCAGAAGTCAAGTAAAAATCCTCAATCCCCCAAATATGTGTACCTGCACTCTTAGACAATAATAGCAAACCCAGTTTGAGGAAAGTGAACATTCAATACATTTCTGACAAACCTGTCATATCAGTATTTTGCCAGTTATGTGAAACTGTCATCACACATTGTGAAGACATTGTACTATACACCTATTGGGAGAATCATGCATTATGGTGGAGGTATCAGTTGCCATAGTGACATTTCTAGTTGTGAAAATGTGATTTTCAGGGTATTGGTACACTTTAACATAAATGCACAGGAAGGATAGTACACTGTTAGCACAATTCCCGCCATGGTGTCAATCTTATGGTAGTGCTCTGATCCAGCACCTTACAATGCAGCACGTCTATATGAAGGTCTTGGTTTCACCTTATTCAGACTTCGGGAATTTGTGATGATGCATGCAAAGGAAACAAGCCAAATAGCTCTAACACACACACACACACACACAAATCCAACTCAATAAATTGTTGACGGTTTTGCAAGCTCTGTTTGATAGCCAACTGTATGTTTTCCATCTGAAGAGGGCTGCATACCTCTACAGAGTTCATAATAACAAGCAATGAGTCATTGAACTGTACATGTCTTTCAAATATTGTTCAATGGTGTGATCTTTCTCCATTGGCTGGTTCAATCAAATAGCATACTGTACACATGAATGTATGCCATTTATACATGCATAAAATTTGCTATATATGAATGACCGCAGATCTGACACCGTAACAGAATGCCTGATCACATTTATATATTCATATATAATAATATATATATTCACATACATTGTATATATTCATATATGCATATAATCATATATTCATATATTCATATGTTCATATAGTCCTATATGTAGTATGGCCCTGTTGATCATTTGTGATTATTTGTAATTATTTGTAATTATACAGTTACAGACGAACCTGATTTCTCATAGACCATGTACAAAGTACAGCTGGGCCAAAGGCGGGGCCTAAGGCCGGACCCAAGGCCACGGGCCTTAGCCCGGAACCAGGGGCCCATAGCCCAAGTGGGCCCAGGCCCAGGGGCCCATAGCCCAAGTGGGCCCAGGCCCAGGGGCCCATAGCCCAAGTGGGCCCAGGCCCAGTGTCCCAGGGGCCCACTGGGCTCATGGGGCCCAAGGCCGGGCCAAGGCCAGGAGCCTAAGTGCTGGCCCAAGGCAGGGGGCCCAGCCAGGAGCCACCAGACTGAGACCACTAAGAGTACCAGTCATGACTTGCTGTGATAATGATGTGACGGGCCTGTGCATACACATATTATGTAAATACACTGTACAGGGCTGTGCATATTATGTAAATACACTAGGTACACTAACTATACACAGTCATGACTTGCTGTGATAATGATGTGACAGGCCTGTGCATACACATATTATGTAAATACATTGTACAGGGCTGTGCATATTATGTAAATACACTGTACACTAACTACAGTCAAACCTGCCTTAGCGGCCACCTCTCTATAGCGGCCACCTGTCTATAGCAGGCACTGAAAAATCCCCCCGAGAGAAAAGCAATTGTAAAGACCCTGTGTATAGCGGCCACCTGTCTAACGCGGCCAGCGGCCACAAATTTTGTTTCCCGCGGTAGATTTTAACCTGTCTATAGCGGCCAAAACCCCGATGGAGCCGTAGCCGAGCTGATAATATACAAATGATGCACAGGATAGAGTGCATTAGTGTAGGCGTAGTGCACTCGAGGGTATTTACAATTGTGAAACATGCACGAGGCGAAGCCGAGTGCATGTTGCACTACATTGTAAATACCCGAGAGTGAGCTACGCCTACACTAACGCCACGAAATAATCCTGTGCATCATTTGTTTTATAAAATGGGTTGAAAATTCGAAAACTAACATCATTTTTCAGCGTTTTTCACGTACCTTTGTGGGTCAAGACGTCCGAAGATGTTCGTCCCAAACTTTTACGCACGTCGCACTCGCGGAAGTCCCGCACATACAGTATAAGTATAATGGGGGTTGGGTTTCCGGACACCCGCATGAAAACTTACTTATTTTACATAGAATATGCACCCTTTACCTTAAAGACTTGATATAGACTCCTCATATAGGTCTACTAGACAACATACTCTGAAAACGGCGTGAGAATTAACCTGCTAAATCGTTGGATTTGCTCTTCAAAGTGACTCCATGTACGCGTCCGGTCCCATAACGCTTGGTCTACTGTACTGTACAAAGTGTACATAGTACAGTATACGTAACGTACGCCACATATGTTATGCACAAGGGAAGACAGGCCGGCCGGCCGGCAGCAGCCCGAACTAGAAGTTGTTTACAGGATTGACAGCGCGTACGCGTATGCATGCAGTTCATCAAAGGAGCCGCCGCGCGCACAGACGATCGGCAATCTACCATAGGATTACAGGCAGTGCAATAGTACTGAAGTAAAGGAAGGAGGTGTGTCTCATTTCAGAGCTTCCTATTGGCTACATTCTTGAACCCATTTTATAATTCAGCGTGTTTTTCTGCTTGTTAGCCGTGCCAGTCATTCCTGGGCAATGTTCAGTGATCGCCACCGTTGCATTCATCACTTGTTCAGTCACAATAAGGCACTAGTGTTAAGCATTCTTCATGACTGTGCACATGCTACATGTACTGTGCAACAACTTCATAAACACCTGCATTGTTCTATGCATGATACACACATGTGCATAGGTACACACATACATGTACATGTACATGTAGATGTATACAACGATGATACATGTTACCTGTCTATAGCGGTCACCTGTCTATAACGGCCACTTCCCCCGTATCCCTTGGGTGGCCGCTATAGACAGGTTTGACTGTATACACAGCCCAGTCGCTGTATAAATCGCGACAGGGCTGCACCTGAGCAGCCCACAACACAGAGCAAACACAAAGCAAATTTTACAATTGCATTTAGTTTTGATACTTGCCATCATTTTTTGTCACCTCAAATGCATCAAAGACAATCTTTATTAACTCTTTATGTGCCATGGAGGAAACCCCCTGTGTGCCACTTTATTCTGAGGCACGAAGGTAGTCGGGCTTTGAGAAAGAATTCTGTTTTTCAAATTTGTATAACTTCTACAAATTTCTGTTAAGCTGGACATAATAGTGAGCAAAGTTAAAGAGGAATGCCAAACTTTGCTTCCATATACAATGTATAAGAATTCTATTTTCAATTTTTCTTTTGAATTACCAGTTGCTACATTACTGTAAAGGCATGACTTTTGCACATAAAATAAGGACAGAAACTTAGAATGTACACGCAAATCTAGTTGGGAACACCGCTTGATAGTCAATCACCACATAGAATGCAAGCTGTATGTGAGAGGAACAAAAGCGCGAGAAACGCTTTGATTGTACCGCGGGATTAGCGATGTATCGATCAGTTTTGGCGGCTTTGTTTGTTGAGCAGAATATGCGAAGTTGGCACGCCGTCGACTGAGCCGGACGTGCGAACGTGGCACATAAAGAGTTAATGAGACTTCATACTGTACCTGTTTTCTTGGGGTTATTTGTGGGAATTCTCCAATCTGGGTACTATTCGCAAATCTAACAACATGTGAAAATATCAACTCCTGATCATGTAATGTGCATGTGTACATTTCTGTGTTCACTGCTGTTTTCCATGAACATGAATTCAACAACTACTGTTATATCCTGTAATATGAGCTGCCAGGACAAAACTCACATACGCTCTGATACTGTATAGCAATCACTTTCAAAGCAATGTATTGATACATTTCTGCCAGCTAAAAATTCTTAAATGTCGGTTCACCCATATGAACGGGTACAGAAACTGAAGTCTAGGTGGTGGGTTAAGCAGAATTGCTGCTGTCCTTACAGTCCCACTCCTATGTTTTCATGTTAGTCTAATGCTAGTTTGTGGCAATAAGAGAGTGTGCCAAGCAGTTTGCCAAGCAGGGATTCAGCTGGATGTCGAAAGTGATTAGCCATTCTGATACTTGAATTTAACAATGCCATTTAACAATTCCATACCACCTAAAACCCCAACCCTATCAAATTCTTTAGAATTTCTGCTATCAAAACAATGATAGGATAATCTGCAGATAAAGTAGATTTTTTCTGTCACAAATCTGCTGTTACTGTGTTATTACCTCCGCCCAGGGGGAAGGTTATGTTTTCGTTACCGTTGGTTTGTTTGTTTGTTTGTTTGTTTGTTTGTTAGTTAGTTTGTCTGTGTGCAAAATAACTCAAAAAGTAGGTAACGAATTTGGATGAAACTTGCAGGAAAGGTTTAGATTGATACAAGTAACAGATGATTAAATTTTGGTAGTGATCTGAGAATTTTGGAGGCATTTATGAAGGATTTTTGATATTTTGGCAGGTAGGGTCAATGAACTTGGGAGTTCAGGCTGCGCGTATTTGAGGTTTGCATGCGCGCACTAGTGCGTGCTCTAGTTTCTGCTAGGGTGAGGCGCGCCGTGCAGCTGAGGGTTTATGACGTAACAAAGGCTTCTATATTGGGAAATTGGGCGACTTTCAGCGCGCAATGCTGTAAGTATGTATGGGTAGAAATCACTTCTATGGAAGAACAAGATCAGTGGTGGAAATGAGCTGCATGCTTGGTGGAGGTCTGCGCTCTCAGAGTGCTTCTGTAGTTTTGAATGTCTTCCTCTGTGAAAAATGTGAAATCAATGAAAGGAAAAAATATGGTACCTGGTAAATATTAATATCTGTGCACATTATTCACACATGTACTATACAATGTATGACAGTAGCATATATTCACTCACAAAGAAACACTGATACAGTTGAACCTCTCGTATCCGGACAAGTCGGGACCGGGGCTCATCCGGATATGGGATTTGGCCGGATACGGGAGACTCAATGCTTTATACATCTACATATACATACACATGTACTGATGTAGCCCATTGTAGTACCACATGTAGTAATGTGTATACTGCAACCTTTTCATTGTTACACTCAGTAACAGACCCCAAAATAGAGGTTCGTATTTGCAAGAATGAAATCATTTTCTTTTATAAATTCTTGGAATGATTTACCTAAATAATTATTATGAAATGTATCAAGTAGATCTTGAAAATAAACCGTACTTGGCAAAGTCGACTGTAGGTCGCCATTGTTAGATTGAGTTGGGAATCCCCCTTTCCTCCCATAATTATCAAAAAAAAATCACGGCGAGATTGCGTCCGTATAATAGTCCAGTTCGTAATTTCACTTTGCGCATGAGCAGAAAAAGGTCATTTGTACCAACAGGCATTTTGGTTTATTAATTCACTGAGATAAGCATCTGTGATGTGATGATTATTCATGTGATCCTTATCTAAATAGTGCTTGCCAGCACATCCACCTGACAGCAAGCCTGGTATGAGGCAATATCAAAAGAAAAAGGTTGTTATTGCATTCAATACGAAACAATGAATTAGATGCTTGCTAAAGTGTCCACTGACGGACTATTCTGGTCACCTGGTCTAAACACAAGTTCATACTTTGTTTGAACACGAATTCCATAAATTGTTATGTCGGGCAAGCTTATGCATTATACCGGTTTGAAAACGAGTGAAGTGCCTAACCAACTGAGAAAAAAGAAAGGTCATCTGTACCAAGGTGTACATGAGCTAATTACGAACTGGCTTATAGAGAGATCCGGATAGAGGGAGGCCGGATAAGAGAGGTTCAACTGTACATGTAAAGGAGTTAAAGAATCAGCAGACATAGTTTTACAAGATGTATTGCAGACTTCAATTATTATTATTATTATTATTATTATTATTAGTAGTAGTAGTAGTAGTAGTAGTAACAGTAGTAGAAGTAGCAATGATAATAATAATGATAATAGTGGCTACTTGTATAGCGCACAGGTCCGCTTTTTAGTGCTCATGGTGCTTCATAAATGAAAAGATAGATATAACACATGTTCAAGCATGACAACAGAGAAGCAAATGGCAAACAACAACAAACACATGCCAGATAAAGAATACAATTGTTCCGAACGTTATAGACTGCAATTATAGTCCTCAGTGTGAGAGGAATAGGTAACGTTTTGAAGTTTGGATTTGAATGTTTCTGTAGATGACAATTATAGCTGTACACACAGAGAGAATGTTCCAGTTAAAGAGGAACGTAGTCATACAAAGTGTATGTATTTCACATTTTTCAGTATTTTCAATGGTTCATATCCATATGCAATGGGCATAATGGACTCATTTGCATATCATTTGCATAGTATGCTATCATGCGGTGTGAAAGTATGCTGAGTGTTGACATATAGGTCATCCACTCATTGTATCCCCCGAACAGAGTTCGGAGGATACTATGGATTTGGCCTCGTTGCGCCGCGTCCGCCGCAGAGATTTTCTAGTGAGCACTCTACTGGCTGCAGTTTTTAGATCATCTTCAAATTTGGCATGAAGGTGTGTTATGGTAAAACGAAGACGCCTATTGTTTTTGGTGATGGTGCCCTTGCTTGTTCTGTCTTTATACATAAAAAAGTAAATTTAACAGGGTCTGTTTGTGTGTGCGACTCTGGCCTTGCTTCGTGACCAATTTTTTTTATGCCTCCGCCAACGAAGTGGCCGGAGGCATTATGTTTTCGGGTCGTCCGTCCGTCCGTCCGTCCGTACATCCGTCCCATTTTTTTTTTGTCGATAACTCAAGAACCGTGTGGTGGTTTTACATCAAACTTGGTATGAGGGTATATCCTGGGGGGATAATACTTTGTTTGGATTTTAGGGTCACGGGGTCGAAGGTCAAAGGTCACAGGTTATTTTGTGAAAAAAAAGGTTGAAAATTCATGTTTTTCTCCATATCTCGCAAATGGTTCAAGGTATCTTCATGGAACTTAGTATATATGCTTCTTCCAATGGGCAGTGATTATCTAGGGAAGTTGGGGGTCATGGTTCAAAGGTCAGGGGGTCAAAGGTCAAAGTCAACTCCTCAAAATATCACTACTTTCCTTATGGTTATGCAATGCCTGAAGGTTTTTTTTTTTTTTTTTAACTTGATGTATGCATGTATTACCTGATATATATTCTGTGGGAAGTTTCTTGCCAAAAGGTCAAAGGTCAAAAGGTCAAAGGTCAAGTGAAAGTGTCGAATTGCACTTTTTCCTCCATATCTCAAAAGTAACTCAAGGTGTCATCATGAAACTTACATATTTATGCATGTTCAACCTAACAGTGATTCTCTTTGGAACTGTGAGGTCAAAGGTCAAAGGCCAGGTTTAGATCATGCTATTTTCCCATTTGATACTGAAATTATACTTTTTCTCAATACCTTGAAAATTACTCAATGCATAAACTTTTAAAAGGGTCAAAAGTCAAGTAAAAATCATCAGTTCCCCAAATACCTGCACTCTGACATTTTTGATCATTCATCCAATTGAACCTAGTTCTAGGAAAGTGAACATTCAGCACATTTGTGGCAAACCTGTCATTTTAATATTTTGCCAATTGTGTGACACTGACATCACACATTGTCAAGACATTGTACTATAGACCTATTAGGAGAACCATGCATTATGGCGGAGGCATATCAGTCACTGTAGCGATATATCTAATTTCTATATGTTGTTGTTGTTGGAATCAGCTATCATTTACTGAGTCATTGACACATTTACTAATAACTGCAAATGTGCATCATGATGTTCCTCAAAGATAATTATAGCTTTGTAATGCTTGTCTACTTGGGTTAGATGCTGCAGAATGATATTATTATATTATCACAGAGTAATTATTTCCTTATTCCATTTAAGGTGATTGAATCATACATGTGATTGACAGAGTCTTATTTTTTTCCAAGTAGAGCTATCAGGCACTAAAAATTATTTATATATTCATCTGTCCCTGCCTTTGCTTCATTTATTTGATCCAGGAGATGACTGATAAAATGCTGGAGATGGTGGAGATTTCATCCCTATCTGTCCAACAGGAGATCATTGCCTGCATCCCAGAGGTGGTCAGTGACCAGGAGCATCATGAGGTCACTACTAGATTGAAGTGAGCCCTCTGTAGTTAGATTATGGCTAAAGTTATGAGAAGGGTACTGGTAACAGCCATGCTACATATCGGGTCATAATATCACTTTCACAGAGTGATCAAATCCACAACTTACCTCACAACCCCCACACAATAAACATAGAGAACAACATGAATTATTCTTAATTAGAGCAGCCATGTAATATGATATGAATATCATAATCGTGTATGTCATATTAAGTTCATATAAATACTAATGGCAAACTTCTGTCAATATGGACATATTCCCTGAGAATTTCAAGCTTAACCCTATTCTAACTGGGGGGGGGGGGGGGGGGTCAAATTGACCCCCCCCTCGACGTTTCGCGCCACGATTTCGCGACGTGCAAAGATTTTGCCGCGTCGTTTCACGACTTTTTTCATTGAAGTCTCCCGCATATTTTGAGACCAAATTTGCGACGTCCGGGTACACCGTTTTGAAGTTACATAATGTTTTGCATATGCATGTCAACCAAAAAACAGCTCAAATTCATGATCTCGTGTGCAAATCCAATGCAAATTGTGTTTTTTGGTTAAATTGATACAAATTAGATTATTTCAATTTTTAATCCTTGAAATTAATCAATTCTAGTGTAGATAAGCCTGAAAAAGTGCCTGCAACAAATTTTGGCAAAAAAACAATAGAAAACATAAGGTCGAAAAAACAATAAAATACATAAGAAATTAACAAAATAATAAAAAACAAAACAAATTGATATTGATTGTGCTATCTTTTTACATGAAAATTGTTTTATGTGTCTTGAGGAATTCTGACACAAAAATTTAGCAATCCTCCAGTCTTTTTAATGTAGTTATAGGTGAAAATATGATTTCATGCACAAATTTGCATAATTAATTTATTAAAAATAGAAAGGCAATATTTTTCTATTGTATTACAATGTAATCTTGTAGTTGACATCCAGCTCTATCTTCAGGCAAAATTTCGCGGCGATCGCACGATCGGCGGCCGAGATCTGAAGGGGGGGTCAAATTGACCCCCCCTCAGTAAAAACGTGGTCTCAAATAGCCCAGTTAGAATAGGGTTAAAGACTCTTCTAGTTCAGTGAGAGCTGTATAAAAATTTCAACCCCTAGTTTGATCTTCTGACTATGATTATATTCTTATAATCACTACACTGCCTAAATTAATAATGTTCTAAATTTTGTCAGATTATATGATTTTTATATTGAAGTATATGCTATGATGCTAGTGTTCCATGTGTTCTTGGAACACCATACTAGTATGTCATCATCTGTTAAAAGCTGACTGGGAGAAGTGTTTTATATTCCATATTAAGATGACTGAGTGATTTGTTTTGATTTCTCATCATGATCTCTACAATTTCTTGTTGTGTCTGTGTTGTCTTCGTGCATAGAAACATGCTAGAGTGTAACACCCAGCTCACAGTTCCCATCATAGATGCACTGGACAATCTCAACCTGACCCCAGAACTCGTCAGAGAAGTATGTTTCTACCACTTGAATTCTGATAGCTTTTATTCCATTGCAAGGGAGTGATACAGAAATGTATTGGGAGAAAGGCCAATCTGACACATTTTCTCATGGCAAGCTTGAATAACTTTTCCACTTTTTCTACAACTTTAATGTTTACACATTACACCTCTGTCACTCTTACTAGGAGAACGTGGCATGCATTAATTAAGACACATAATTATATATGATTCATCATTTAATTATGATTATACTCTGCTTTGTAATGATATGCACTTCATAGATCTCTGATCAGTATTTCATGTCTTTATTCAAATTCAACTTTAAAGTCACAGATCAGAAAATGATGAGTATACTTTTGGGAGAAAGGTCATAAAGTTCTAAAGTCAGAAGGATATTATTTGAGATCGCAATTTGGATAGCTTTATGAACTTACCAAAAAATGAATGAAATAAATCTTTACCATTAGAATACAATTTTCTGTGACTATCATAATAGTTCATGTATCACTGAGTGACCCCAGACCAAGCCAGAGCTATATTTACTTTGACTGATCCTCATATTCTCTTAGAAAATCTGTGGAGTCCAGGGTGTTGATGGTTAGATGTGTGATTGTATATTTGCATTCATGCAATGATAATATGATAGGCACTCTTGAGATCATTGTACTGAAATGTCCAGCTTGGCTGGTAGGGTTACACGACATTTGCTCCTGCTACAATTGCTGTGGTCATAAATTCTCTGAGGACTTAGTGTTAGGGTTAGAATTGTGATAGGGTTTTAGGTTTAGTTTGATGCGAGGATGAGGATGAGAGTTATGTTTATGTTTGTGGGTAGAATTTATGTTTGGCTTAGTGTGCAAATATTTCACGGGAGCAATTGTTGAAGGCAGACATGAAATCTTGTTTGATGGAAAAAAGAAAGTAATACCTTGTAACTTGTTTTTGCTGACTACAGGTACGGGCATCTGCATTACAGAGTTTGGTTTCTGCTGATCTAGATGATCTTCCAGTGGTTATCAAGTTCATTCTCCAATCAGTAAATTCCAGTGATGCATTAGAGGTAAGAGTGCTAATGAGTGTAGCAGAGACTGTAATATCTGTCCCACAATGTTGTTTTTGTCTATGTCTTGAGATTCTTCTAATTTTTTTACATTCCGACGTTTTCTACTTCTTTAGGTTGCTTGCACAAATGAATACTAGCAAACAAAAGCAGAATGCAGGTTGAGAATGGTGGAATCATAATTCATATTGTCACTATGTTATAAAAAAAACTATATACAGGGAATAGATCTGACTGAATCATTTAAATCTGAATTGCCCTTCTTGTCAAGTAATCATGCATACTTCATTGAAATTGCAAGTTATTTTCATTTTATACTAGTAACCTGGATTAATTTAAAGTTTTGATGAGATGAGAAAGCAAGAAATGCAGGTTTGGTAAAATTAATGTTAGTTTTTTTTTTTTCCTTTCAATTTTTCAAGGAAATACTCGAGAAATCACATGCCTTTTTGGGTTACCTCGTCAATGATTTGTTGCACTAATTCTTCTTAAAGTATTATTGGAATCTTGTGAAGGAAAATGTCCTTGACTTGTTACTTTGTGTATTTTTAATTGATTGTTGTACTTTATTATTCTGTTGCAGGGCCCCCAAAGAATAACAGTGTATAAACCACTGATGGGGCTACTCTGGATAAAGAATACAGAATAAATAGATGAATAAATAAAATACATCTGTCTATTCATTTACTAGCTTATCAGTCAACTGAGAAAGAATCTTGACTTCCAAACAACAAATGTCTCACCCTCCACCTCCACTCCATTTGCCTCATCCACAAGACCTGGGTAAGTACTTTGTCATTGGCCCTTTTATTTGTTAAAACATCTTTCAGTAAATCACTAAGCTAAATGATCCTTAACTTCAATGAATTCATCAGTTTGCACAGATTTATCTAGTGTTGTATGTGATCTCTTGATTATGCTGTATTTGTGTTCGTATATGCAGTGACCACACTTTGAGAATGTCTACATTTATTACATAAATGAACTTTAATTCACTGGAAAATGCTTGCAAAGAAAACAGCTTTTACCTTGTTCTTTAGTTCCTATTAATAGCATTCAGATACACATCATTGTTTATAATCTGCAGGCCCATTATTAAGTGCACCTTAGTTTTTGTTTGATGAGATTGTGAGGAATGTTCATGCATATGCATGTCCATATTTTGAAATGGTACGAAGTAAGTATTGATATATTCACTTGTAGAGGGTTTGAAAGGGTTGCAATAACTACAGATCAATAAATTAGTCTTTAGCAATCACCCATGATCTGTGAGTATGAATGGTGCTAGTTTTAACATTTATTACCATAAATGTTACTTCACTGCATTGTCCCGTGGCTGACATGAACTTGTTTCTCAAAAAAAGAAAAAAAAAATCATTAATGATTTTCAGTCAAGTGAAAGAACCTGTTCTTTTTTTTTTTTTTGCAACACTTCAGCAAGATAGCATCAATGTTGTAGAAACATTTGGATTACATTAGTAAAATAAAAGTGTGCTGTTTTTAAGACTCAAATCAGAGTATTTTACATTCAAAATTGAGTAAGGAGGTTTTTTGATATTATGCCAATGAGATACAAAGTCTTGTCACCCCAGAACATCATGCTTTTCATGAAATTGAATCTATATCCTTGATATACTGAAATATGAGATGTCATAACTTTAACAATATAATAGATGTACTGCTTCAACACATTTGAGAAGTATTGGTAGCTTGATATGTCATATAGGACTGTAGCTACTTGACAGATGTTGCCAATTTGATGATTGACATACAGCAATGAGAAGACCAACAAGAAGACAGCTGACAGTGAGTTACTGATTCTGGATACCATCAAATCAACGATCCGATTCAACAAAGTACTGACTGATGGCTGGCAGAAGGTGAAGAAACTAGAGCAGTCTGTTTTATAGTCATTTGTGAAGTAAAACTTGCCAAGACCTTACACAAAGCTTTTCAAGATTCTACATTCAAAATTCTAGAATATTCATTGTTTAAAGATACAGAAATTCACCCTCCACTGGCATAAGTAAATTAAATGATATTAAAAGTACAACATGGTTTATTTATACATGAACAGTGTACAGGAAAAAAAAAAATGCATACATTTGTAATTTAATGAGAATATGTCAGACTGGGCTGGATTGTTTTGTTTCAATTATTCAATGTATACCTGTGTTGAAATATTAAACATTTGATGTTACAGTCAATAAGTTTAGAGTTCACATTGTCTGTATCACTGTCCCCCTTCCCTATTGATATTGAGATGACAAATGTATTATTGTATAGTGTCAGTGCTGTAATTCTGTGTCTGTATGCACTAAAAACACGCAATTCATGTTTAAAATGGTTGGTAGTATTGCACATTCACAACAGGTCATGCATTTTGTAATAAGAATGACTTTAATAAAAAGAACTATAGAGGTATAACTCATGTTCACACAGCTGCATTCATAAGAAACTGGCCATGAAACAAGATAAACAGAAGATGCTTCTGCTGTCATGGTTCCCATTTTTTCATTTCTAGAGGGGTTTGCTAAATATTTGATGAAGTTTTTGTTCCCAAAGATCATGTGATGAATCTGAATCTTAGGCTTGTAATGCTTGCTTTGTTTTATTTTCTCTTATTTTCTCCAGGCCATTGAGAATGTTTCTAGTTCAGCTGAGCACAAAGTGGTGGACATCTTTGTCCTTCTCATCTCTCATGCCATAGCAAATCGCAAAAAGTCTGTTGAGGCACTCTTCAGGAAGAAAGTGAGACAAGGTCACTTCACTGAGGAACTCCTCCAAGCCACCTTCACATCTCACTCCAAGGTAGTAGTTAGACGTCACTCAACATCAGAAATCTTTGCCTTTCACCCTCTTTTCCCTTCCTGTGCCCTGTCCATACCTACCAGGGCAAGATTATATTGGTGACAAATGGTAGAAAATATACCTAAAATACAGTTGAAAGAATTTGTTCAGTTGGCTTCACATGTCACTATCCATTCTCTCCTCTTGCAGCTTTCTTACCCTAAGAAAAATGAGAATATCAACTTTACTTCATTTGCTCGTGCTTATAAGCTCAAATTCAGTTTTAGACTACTCCAGACAATACAAAAACATCCTGGTCATGTTTCAAGCACATGTTTTGTCATGTTTGTTTGTTTGTTTGTTCAGGTAATCAGAGGCTATCTGTCGTCTCTGCTGTGCATTGCTGAGAAGCTCTTGAGGTCACCAGAGCCCCAAGTCAGCCAGTTTGGTGCGACGGTCTACAAAACAGCATTCCTTGCCTTTGACATGCACTGCAAACAGGTAATTATCAGATTTAATAGTGATGGCCAACTTACCACAACATATCTTAAAACTTTGGCTTGCTTTTCATATCATCCAGTCTTCTGACTTGAGAAATTAACTATCAGCTTTTTGACAGCACTTCATCTCTACCATGACAGATCTTATCTGTAGTATTAATAACTTTGACTTCCTCACATACATTACCAAACATTCCTAAAATCTCTAAATCAGTCTGTTTACTGAATCCCAACTTGGTTTTCATTCCCATTGTATACATTTTGATGATTTTTTTTTTCTTCCACTGACTATATTTTAATTCAGGAGGTGATAGGGGCCTTGGTGACTCACATTGGTAGTGGTCTGTCAGCTGAAATGGACATGGCACTGGACATCTTGACATCTCTGGCTACTGGACACACCAGTGACCTTGCTCCTTTTGCTGTGTTTATTAAGGTCAGTGGTGCCGCTAATTACAGGATGTGACCGAATCTTGACTATAGTTTTCTTCTTGGCACTCTTGTCTTCTATATGATTTATTTACTACCATATGGCCCTGTAGTCACAAACCTGCTGTTGATTTAGAGAATGATATTATTTCAACTCAATGCCTATCAGTGTTGGAGAATAGGATAAAAATGGTAATTTTCGTAGGGTTGAAACTTCTCATGTCACATAACACACATAACATGAAACTATCATGGAAATGAAAGCATGTATTTTTAAAATTTTTTTTTTGCTTGTTGTAAGTAATATTGTTTTAAATATTTGATTTCTAGGTAGGTATATTGTAGGGGTATAACTGCTGTATTATATTTGTAGTTTTCTGCAGATTAGTGATGTGAGTGAAGCTATGATAATGTGGACTAGGTATCTTTTACAGTATATAATATGTGCTGCTGAAGCCTTAGCTGCAGTGGCAGAGCTGTTGGTAGTGCTTGCTCAATTGTTGTAACTGTATGTGAAATTAGAAATTTGAGGTTTGTCTTACCCGACTGAGTGCAAAAATTTATTTGTGAGAAAGTTCCCACTTTATCAATAATCCTATTCGAGGATTATACTCAATTTAATTCCTAATGGTCCATGTCTCCCTTTTCCCTACAACCAGGGAGTGTTGGACTACCTAGACAACCTGACAATGAGTCAAGTCAAGAAACTTTTCTCAGTGCTTGCAGCTCTGGCTTACACAGGAGGACAAGTTGGCTCAACTCTTCAGGTACAGCACACATCCATTTTGCTCCAGCTGTTGCATCTCCAAAGATTTGGGCATTGTCTACCGAATATTTATGACTGTGCTCTGTCCAGTTTTGTCTGAACCTTTTTTCCATTATTGCATAATATGTACACTTTGTGGTTTGCAGAGCACACAAGTAACAAAGTGCACACTTTATTCACCCCAAGGCTTTGTATGAGTATGAGTTACATATGTAGTATTAACTTATTCATGTTGAAGAGGTGTGGGCGAGCCTTCCCTTGAAGTTGAATTTGTAGATTGTATCTTATCATAGAAACCATAAATATCTGCTATGATCATGTTAACCCTAAAAAGACTGGGGGGGGGGGGGGGGGCTAAAAGGCCCCCCCTCAACATTTCGCGCGATTACTCTGCAACACGCAATGCTCTCGCCGCGATGCTTTATGACTTTTTTCTTTCAAGTTTCCCGCACATTTTGACACCAAATTTGTGATGCCCGGGGGTACGGTTCTGAAGTTACGTAACATTTTATACATGCATGTGAGGCCGAAAATGGCTCAAAAATGTGATTTTGTTTACAAAGTCAATGCAAATTGATTTTTTTCACATAATTCATATAAATATGCTTATTTTTACTCTCAATGGCTAAAATTAGTTTGTTTTAGGAGTATTATGCTTCAAAAAGTGTCTGCCACAAAGTTTGTGAAAAAAAACAACAGAAACAAAGGGTCGAAAAAACAAAGAAATACATAAGAAATTCATGAAACAATAAAATAAATAAGAAATTAATTTTGATACCGAATTTTTTTTCAAGTGCATTTGCTAAGAATGCCACAAAGAGTAATTAGACCAAAAATTGTAGATTACATCGCACACTACCATTGTGTAAATTTTCGCGGCAATCGCGCGATCCATGGCCGAGATCTTAAGGGGGGGGGGGGGGGCCCTTTAGGCCCCCCCCCCCCCCCCCAGTCTTTCGAGCTACCAAAATAGCCCAGTCTTTTTAGGGTTAAGTCTGTGTTCAGCTATCAATGAAAAACTGTCATACTGTATATTAGCCAACATAATTTCATGTCAATGAAATCTGAGTTAGAAATGATGTATTACTCCTCTAGTGTATGACTGCACTGACAGTGGATATCATAGTTTTGGTTTGCGAAACATAAAGAAAAATTCACTGTGATATCTACCAGTCTGTAAATTGTAGTTTGAAATGATGTTATACATGTACCTCAAGGTACTCATTTCACTTTCATGTCTTTCTCCTCTGCCTCTCCCAGGATGAGCTACACATTGTTGTCAGGAAGAACTTGACAAGTAACAGTCCAAAGTACAAGAGAATTGGCGTAGTGGCTGCCCTGATGGTTATCAAGAATATGGCAAGCAAGAGGTGTGTTGGGGTCATGTTACCTTAATAGAACTGACAAGAACTTAAACTGACCTGAATCAGAGATACAGTATGTAGGCCAATATATTATGATACGTCAAAGTGATCTTCACATAACTGTGTCATAAGATTTATCGATTTGTCTTTGAGGATCAACATACTTTTTCAAGTCTCGGTGATGGTTCTGTATAATGTCATAATGTTAAGATGCTGTCAGAAATATTGGACAACCCTACGTATTCTCCAATGAATACTGCATTATACTCATGTTACTTCAAGTGTGGTGCTGTAGGAGAGAAATGAACAGATTGCAAAGTGTCAGCAAAGTCAACAAGGTTGTAAGTGTAGTCATTAAACCACATGTCTTTTGAGTGCATCAAAGCATTGTTGCAGTAGCCTTTAGTTTGAGTTAAGACAGATTCACATTTTGTAGATATATTTGCTAAGTGGGCAACAACATCAAATTCAGTGAATCAATGCACTGTGACAACACCACCAATATTCAAATGAGAGTGAAGGAGTGTTACAGTGTTCAAAAAATTCTGAAATCAGTCTTTCAGATTTATATCAATCCTTCGTTTTATGTCATCCAATGGGTGCAATGAAGTAAGCATCCTGCTTAATTTACCATGGCAACACAAACATAAAAATTCTTTTGCATTTTTAGCAGACACTAAAAGTATTTTTCTTCAATTTACTGCAACTGTTTTTACTTGTGGAAGATGAGTAGAATGTCTCCCAATAAATACTATTATTGATGGTTGTTTACACCTGTTGTCCAGACCTGACAGCCGTTTCTCCACCCACACCATCCCAGCCCTGCCACAAGATGTCCTCAAACAGGTAATGAGTCTCCTGGACCTTGTCAAGTCCAGCAGTAACCACTCCCCAGAGGCAATTGGGCTTTTCTATGACGAGATGGCCAACATTATCCAGAAAGGAGAGCTACATCCCAAGGTCCTCGTAAGTATCTTCCATTGGTCCTTGCAAGTCATGGACATCAAGGCATACGTTTTGGATGTGTCCTCAAAACTCTGTTACCCTTGGGTCACCTCATATTATGACTGTTAAGATAGCGTGAAATCTTTATGTTTATCTTTATCTTTATGTAGCAGATTCCTTACGATGAATAAGCAATTGAATAGAATTTGTAAGCTTCTTATTACTATAAACATTTCAACGTCTTTTGAAATCCTTTGTTTACATGTTGATAATTTCATCACTAGTTCAGTCCTGTTCTTATATTTTCTTTCCTTTATTCTGTTCAATCCTTTTCCCCTTCTACCTTGATTTGTGGAGATTTCCAAGTGCATAGAGATTCTTTCTGTGAGTGATGTGCACTTTACATGAAATTTATTATTTGGTTGTAAATTGGAAAAATGTATCAAGACATAGGATGTATGTGAGACCTGTTATCTTGAAATCAGGAATTCTCTCTTTGTTTAATCAGTTTGCTTGTGCAATCATTATAACCTTCTAGCCAAAATCATGCCTCTTGTCCCCTTAATACAAGCAAGTAATCTTTGTTACCACTAAGGCAAAACCACACCAAACTTGAGGTGATCGTCAAATGTGGTAAAGTGTTATCTTTTTCCATTTATTTCAGCAATACATGAACGTTTAGATTTTTTCTCAGCCAAACCAGACAAGAGCAAGGTTTCCTTCACAAGTTTTGATATGTATTTATGAAAGCAGTTCTGACATTTTCAGTTAATTTTCATTCCCTTCTTTCCCTTTTTTCTTTGTTCTCAGGAAACAATAGGGGAGAATATTTTGGAGGATTTTCAGTCTGACTTCATTGTTGACATCGAAGCAGAAATACTGACCAGGTATCTTGATCACTGCTTTCTTGTTTATCAAGGAGTATTTACAGTATTGCCGTGATTAAATTGAAAAGAGATATTGATGATTTAAAGCAAAGTAAATACATATATATGGCAGTAGCAGTTGTATATTCAAAGTATTAATTTTGATAGATATTCAGCTGTAAGTTAAATCAAATACTGCATTCATATTTCCATACACTAAAGTTATGTAGCTTATGACCCTATTGCATAATTTGTATCCATTATATTCTCTTAAGATATGCTTTACGTATGCGTGACATCAAACAAGAGAAATGTTTTATCCATCAGGCTGGTGATTTGTGTCTCAAAAAGCAAACAAACACCTATGTATTAAAACTTGTTTGCATTTTATTCGAGAAAACATCAACATGCTCAAAGAAGTTTGTTGCACAGATACACAGGGTAGCTATCTCCATGGAGGTGTGATGATAGAGGGGTATTAATAATGACTACCCACATTTCCCCTAGGGACTTTGGTCTGCCAATGGGAGAGCAGTACAGCTTGGAGGGGGAGGAGTCTCAGATAGGTGTGGCTATCAATCTTCTGCCACTCCTCCACAAGGCCAAGAGACTGCAGGCCAATGGGCATTCCAAGGGCAGGAAGAAGGAAAGGTGAGGTTGTGGTGGAATCATAGCTAGCACTTCAGCTTGCTTTTTATGGTCATCAGTGAAGATCATGGTTAAACCAATCAAATGTGATTTAGACATCTTTAGACTAGGTCAAACAGAGAATGGTGGTTGGTACTATGCTCCAATCCATATGTTGTATTTCTGTAGGATTCAAGTGAATCATATTATGATTTTGATTTACTTGTCCAGGATGTACCGGTATGTGGTCTTGATATTTGCATTTTATGAGGGTATACACCCTTGATTTTTTGTCCGGAGATTCAAACAGTCAAGTAGATGTATATGGCTCTGAGTGAGCAAAGAGCCCTGTGTAGAATATGTTGTACAGATTTTTGGTATTACAGTCTGTTTCTTTATTACCAGGTTTGTGTCACCGACAAGTCTGGCTCCACACTTCCGCCTGCTGAGGGTGTGTGAGCAGGCCCAACATGATGGCAGCCTAGAGGGAATTGATGCTCTCCTTGGATGCCCTCTCTATTCTGCAAAGGAGGATGTGGTTGCTAAGATACACTCACTGTCAGCTCAAGAAAAGGAGATGCTGTGCTCAAACCTTTTCATCTGTCTTAATTGGTTCAGAGAGGTCAGTGACGTTTCGATCAACTCACCCACCCTCCTAGCTATTGTGCAAAGGTGATGCACTTGCAGTATTGTTGGATACATAAATCCATACTGAGTAACAATTTGAAAACTTAAGCAAAAAAATATTTGATTGTTGTGCTCTGTCATGGTGATCTCTTCTGAAATTTGTAGTATGGAGGCAATGTAAGCAGGCTTTCTGCATGTCTCACTCATTAGCTCTTAATGTTAGAACAAATGTTTTTGTTACAGTAATTATGATTCACTGTTGAAACTGAAGAGTGCTTCAACTGTACTTTTTGCCTGAATTATAATTATTATACACCATATGTGATGCGCTCTGTTGGAATGAGTCAAAAGTCGCAAAAAATGAAATTGTAGTTATGCCTAAATGTGAATTCTACAGACTCTAAGCTTTACACTGATATGTAATACAACTCATTTCGACATCCCTATAGATCATAAAAACGAATATTAACTACGCTTATGATGTCAGTCCATTTTCTAAATAACGGAGAAAATCGCTCTTAAAGTTCAGGCTATGTTCAAGCTCACAACCTGTTTCTTTCACGGGACAAAACAATACAACAGTCCTGCTTAGCGACGGCGTTTACGCTCCATCGCACGCACTACCGTATAAGGCGATAGCTTGGGTATGTGAGATAATTAACCAATTGCAGCACAGGTCTATCATTAACGATTCTGACCAATACGGCAGCCCGAATGTAAACTTCGGTGCGTTTGTGTCCTTGCCGCTGCCGCCGCATGAATGAGTCGGTACGCGTTGTGTGTCGGCTGCGGTGTAGTTTGCCGCAAGTTTTTAACTCGCAAACAATAGGAAACAGTAGAAAGAAAAAAGTCACGCAATGTGTATTGCGAGAAGCGTCTTTTAGCGAGGGCGTTGATCGCTTCCATTCTCCTCTCATGTTGTTGTCAATGGAAACTATTAAAGAGGATGCGTTTAGCAAGTACCAATACCTAAATAGAACCCGAGAACCTATTGTAGGCGGGGGTTCAAAAGACAGCATCGGTAGGAAAAGTCAATGAAGTTAATTAACGATAGTCGTCTTTTGAGATCATGTTCTTTGCGTGTACTAAACACCCTCAAATTACGCACATAGTCGTAATGTTGCAGAGCATCAAAGACTGCTTTCGCGTCTGTTCTGCTGCAGCTGTATACAGCCGTAACATTCTGAATTCCCGCCATATTAGGCACATTTCCTTTATAGGCGTTGCGTGCACAGTAATTATCGCTTATCACGCTTGCCAATGCTGCACATACTATACGTATCAGAAGCAAAGGTTGATGTAGGCTTGACAGCTTCAAGTTGGGTTTATATGATTGTATCATAAATATACTTCTTATTCTCAGTCACTTTTGTAATACCATGGCATATAAAGAACCATTAACTTGTAGCTTAAGCTTAATGTTGTTTTTTACATCACATTTGCAGTTACAATCTTTCTGCATTTGAGAAGTGGAATATAGATAATTATACTGACAAATAATCGGAATTAATGCTTCGGCCTTCCTCACTTCGTTTTGTATTCACAAACCTTATTAGAATAAATGATTGCTTGATTACTTTCGGGTAAAGGAACCACCGGAGAAGGAACCGCATTAAATTTTCTAAGCTAATAGCGAACCAAATTTCTAAGCTAATAGCGAACCAAATTTCATTGTGTGATTAACGAACCTTCAGAATTGTATTAACCCCCCCCCCCCCCGAAAAAAAAAGTATTTCAATGTCATGCGTTGTCAATAGTGATAAAAGGCCCGTTTTTATTTTGTAGTGTGTCTCAGTACTCCTGTGCTTATTTTTAAGGATTTGCCTCTCTTTATGATTGCGATTGATGTTCAACTATTTCTTTCCCGCAAGCTTGAAAAGGAAGAAGCTAAAATTCAGGCAAGGAGACGAGTTTTCTTCCATGAGATACAATCATTAAGACATACATTTATTCCCGAAAGTTGTGTGATTGCTTATGTGCTAAAGAATTGTGTCCATTACATGTATCAGGCACTATACAAAACGGTTGGAATGTGCTGAAAGTCGAACTTCGGGTTTTTTTTTTTAAATTTCATTTCCATTTCAAGCGGGGATAGACTAGAAATTAGTTTGTCTATACTGGCAGGAGACATTAGTTTTCCAGTACATACTCCGCATTTAAACAGTCGCCATATTTTCGTGGTCAGAATCAGATAATGGACACGTGATATATTATAAAAATGAAAATACAAAACAACGAACACGCCATATGTACAAACATTATGAACTTCAATGAATTATACTTACCTGTAATATTCTGCATAAAAAAACAAGCACGCCAAATAAATAATTCAATAGAATTAATAGAACACACAGCGATATGCATGGCAGATCAAATCAAGTTCAATTGGTGAGAAAGCTTAAATGAAGTTAAAAAGTTGACTTCTTTTTGTTTCTCTTTCAATTTATGAAAACAGAATTACATTGTATTAATGTATATCTATTGAAGCAGATTGTCTCTGTTGCGAACGATCGCCATATATAGCATTGTTAGTCTTCTGCGCAAATCCGAATCCCTAAATACTTTAATTTTTTCTTTATAATGTAATAACCCTTATAACTTTATAAAGGACTCGCAAATTCAAAGTTTCAAACCGTATACTAAAACATTACATTGTACGCGATGTATTTCAAAAAAAATTTTGAATGCGTTGTGTGTTTATGTTAATAGCATCAATCTGCCTTTTATTTTCCGTACGTAAAGCGCACAGAAACGTAACCAAACGTTACCAAATACAGTGGAATGCATTGTACGGCGTGTTACTATCATTAGAAGTATATCCCATTCCTTTTTACTTTTACTTGCTTGAAGCAGTAGTCAAACCATGTGTCATTTTCGTAGCGACATCACTTAGGAATTAGAATGTATGAAGATAATCGTTACTCATTTATTTTGCGCTATTATTATAGCATTTACATTTTCTTACTTTTTTTGACAGTATTATGTTACTGTATGGTTATGATTACAAATGTTGGTTATGAATTCAAAAGACTGGTTCATTAATCGAACTATAAAGGTAATAGCTGTTTTGAAAGTAGTTCGGTACAAGTTCAAAACGCAATCGAAGTCATTGTCATGGGGGAACTGATAGCTCTAGAAAACTTGTTTAGGCCAGTAAAGATTGTCGTATGCAATCTTTGTAGAAAGTTTTGACTTCGGCCATCTTTTGAGTATTTTGAGAAATTATATAAATAATTGTTTGTTTTGATTATGTCAAGAATTAGTTTGAACTATGAGAATAAGAAGGCGCGGTTACCCAAACAATGTCGTAGTTCAATTAGACATGATGGCTAAAGTGAATTCATGACTTGACTAATCCTTACTGAATTGATGATCACTTCTGTAAACCATCAGTTAAGTCTTGTAGATGATACCTCTGTAATCGTAGTCAAAATTCTTTTGAGCAATGAGACGAAAACCAACAAACAAAATGCCATGTATTATCGCTCGAGATTCCAACATTTGGCGTCACCCGACCAACAATACGTTACGAATCAAATGGAACATTATATTGTGGGATAGCAGACTGTGTTACGATTTTTAAATGTTGCGAGCAATTGTTAAAAAAAAAAGATAGAGAAAATGAGGCTAAGTTCAAGAAATTAGAAAAAGCACGTAAATGCAGGCGATCATGTTTAATAGTCAAAGTAAGAGATTACAATCGGCCATGCGGATATGATTGCCTTATTTACATGTCTGATTTCTGTAAACTATGTAATATTTAAATCTAAGTTCCCTTCCCTCGATAAAAGTTGTGTTGGGTTTCCGCTAAAGGCATTTATTAGGAAATGCTATAAAAACGACAACAAATGCCTACTATACATCAAGAGATGACCTATACATACATGAAACACAAAAATTCTGTACGTTCTGATATAATGCAACTGCTTGTTGATTTGTTTGTTTGTTTTGAATTACCATGGTCTTTGTCGGGGGAAAGATGAAGAAAAATAGGAGAGTGTATCACTCTCAAATCCGGATGATTGCGATAAGTGTGTATTCCCGCCCTTTCTATACAGGTAAACGATTTAAGCTTGGTATGCTATAAAAGCCTGGTTTCACGCAGAAGAACTGATTCCACAATCACTTTTAACCTTTCATAAAATTCACGTTTTAAGATAGTAACGATAGCTTGTAGGAGATAAAGTAAGTTAGCGTCCCTGACTGTGGTTCTGAACACAAAAGGGGACTGAAAAATTCTTTTACAAATTAGCAGACATAATGCCAATCCTCCAACACTGTTGCTCCATTACGTCACTGATTCTGCTATCAATGGCGAAGAAAGAATACTGGTTGCGTGATTATCCACCCCTTGATAGCAGGAAGTTTATCTTTCATTGTTCAAAGCTTCGTTGATGCGGGGTTTACTCGGATATATACAAGGCGTGAACAGTGTCGTCCGAGTTCTTTCATTCGGAATTCCTCGGAATACGCAGTTCAATAGGCAATTAGCGCTGCTACTTCGCAAAGGTATTAGCCAAATTCTTTGCAGACTTGACCTCTCACATGTCAGCTACACGCAATACACGACAAACGGCTGTCATTACAAACATTCTGATTAAAAAAACAAAACAAAATGAAGAAGCACACTTTTGAGTAGCGACACAGCTTTCTGTCACTTTCTCAAATAGGTCCTACTTCTAAAAAATACACAGATGACAAGAGTCAGAATATCCTCCAAAGGGAACACGAGCTATTTGGGCATTAATAATGTTTGTCTTCTGATTTCTCTCCATGCCGTCGCGGCCCAAACCATCATAAGAAATAGGGCAATAAGTTTTATTAACCAGGGAAATTATAATATGCATTACATACATTTGGCTAATTATCACACAAATTGTCGACTTTATAAAAACGAGAATAATTGACAACTTAGGCCCTACTATATCTCAAAAGATGAACTTTAAACAGCAAGTCACATACCAGGGAACGAAAGTTATAATTATTTGAATGAATTCATTAATGAGGCTTATAACCGTTGTAAAAGTACACACACGCTTAAAGAGGTTTCAAGTTCGAAATGTGATCATGTATTAGCTCATTGATAAAGTATCATAAATTTTGCGTGATCGTTTGGTGGAATTATTTTTTTTTCAGCGCGATTTGTGCGTCATATCAATCACCACTTCATGAAATGTGGTGCATGTATCAAACGCAACTCGCTGGTCATGCAATCGATAGCCTTGGTCAGCTCACTATTATTGCGTAATTCTAAAGCCCTCGCCGCTTGGCCGCTGACGCCGCCGTGCGCACCATGCTTTGTTTTGTCTTGAATGGGGTCAAGAGCAATGCTTCATTAGCATACGCCCTAGCAACGGAGGCGGAGTCTCGATCGGGCAAGAACAATAGGTGCGAAACGCAACGCAAAGGCGAGCGTTCGAAAAAAATTGTCTGAGAAAAACTGTGATTTGGGACACTTGCACTCACTTTTACACGCTGAAATTTTCTGTACAAATAGATAAAACATCACAGAATCAAAATGCGTCATAAAAAAATTTCGACCCGAGCAGTGCTTCCCCTTCATTTACGGCTCATTACGGGAAAACTCCCCGTGCGACTTATGACTCATTTTGTCGGAGCGCCACACATATATTTACAAGGTTCTTATTTTCGTGAATTTTTCAGGTTGGATGCTATAAGTGAATTTAAAAACATGCAAGAATATTAACTCCTAATCCTGACATGAATTGTGCACACATACATTTTTATGTTCAGTACTAAACTCCACGATTGCAAATTTAACCACTCGCGAAATTATCATAAAGTCCTGATACGCCAAAAATTAGGCTCGCTAAATATATGACATGTACAGTAATTTGCCTTCATTCAACGTATGACATCTGTTAAACGTCCATATTTGTATATATGTTATGCATCCCAGCATAAACTTGGGAAATAACTTTTCTGACTTGTTCTGATATGATATGGTTCAAATCAGAAATCACACCACCATTTATGAAGAGCCCTGTTGATGTGACTACTAGTAATGATTTTTCTCCCATCAGGCCATCAATGGATTTGCTTCCCTTCAAGATGCAGAGATGCGAAGCAAGGTGCTTGGTAGACTCCAACACATCACTCACCTTCAGTCTCTCCTCCAGTCATGCCTCCATGGTGAGTCAGTCCAGCTGAGGAAGAGACCAGTCCTGATGAGACCAGTCTACCGGAGACCAGTTCTTCCGAGGGAGAGACCAGTCTCCAGGAGACCAGTCTTCCCGAGGGAGAGAACGGTCTCCCAGGACCAGTCCTCCTGAGGGAGAGACCAGTCTCCCAGAGACCAGTCCTGAGGAGACTGGTCTCTTGTCAGATGCATTTCATCCAATCATCTCTTATGGCATTGTCACATGGCTGTAGTCACTGATTTACTTTAAAAATCTGGACATATCATACATTGCAATACTTATTGATGCTAACACTGTTAACTTCTATCCCGTGTAATGTTGAGATGATAGATGGAATTGTCTGAAGTTATATTATTAAATGCCTTCGAAGCGAGGGCATAAGGGCAGGGTTTATTTGCATGTGATTGTCTAACAGTATCCATGACTGCTAGAAATAACGGTCTGGAGTGGTCTAAAAAGAATCAGTTTAGGGAAAAAAAAGTGAGATGATATATATATTGTGAATATATTTTGGAGGATATTTTTTTCCAACTCTACTGAAAGAATTATAGTCACAACAATGAAAGTGTATGAGTATCGATAAAAGGTTTTCTTGATCAGTTAAGTATATTTGATACTTTTATTTGGGGATTTTCAAAAAAGAAAAGAAAAGGAAAATAATGATCATAGATTCGTGTAGCGCATGAAGATATAATTCTGTTTTCATGGCAGAATCTCTAAATGTTTAGTAAAGAAAAATGTACACATTCTGGCAGTAATACAGATTTACACGTTTTGATCAATCATTATGGTCATCACTTATGATTTCAAATGACACAAACTTTGGATGATAGTTGATGCTTGTGTAATTTGCTGGTTGTAGCCACACCCGACTTTGTGCCTCCTCCTGCAAACTTTGACTGTGAGAAGCCTGAGATGAGTGTGACTCTCACTGCATCCAGTGGAGCTTCATCAAGCAAGGCCAGAGGTAGCAAGAAGGGCAAGAAATCCAAGAGGTAAATAAGTGTCTTAAAGGCATAATTTACCATTTGCAGATGAAAGCATTAGTGCTATGAAATAGTTCTAAAATGTGAGTTAGGGATAGAAACAACCACTGTCAAAATTTGAATCCGTATAATCGATGTTAAGTGTTGTTAAATACACAAAATGTGAACAATAGTTATAATAAAAAAATTTCCAGACTAAACCGTATACAGTTACGGTTTATTGAGAAAAACCTTGATATCTCCTTATATTTTAGGTTTTATTGCAAATATTTCATATGGTAGGATGTTTTATGATACAACAGACCTACACATATGCATCAAATATGATATCTTGAAAATTTTTGAAATCACTGCTCCCAAAGGTAAACTGGACCTTTAACCCGTTGAGGACGTGCTGATTTTGTTACAACTCATGTTTCCCATAGACACCTGCCTGAGTATACTCTGGAATAGTCTTCAATGAGTTAAATCTTCAGTGAGCAAGCAAACATTCATTCCATGCAGAGAAAACTTCTGCTTGTAATGTGTTGTATTACATATGTCACAAGTTATGCTACATTCATAGAATTTTGATGCAGGCTTGTTTGTTGTTGAAGAAAAGTTTCTATGTCATTTCTAGTTTTCTAACTTTCACATTTTCCTTCGTCAAAGTTCCTCTTGGGAGTCTACTGTTGTGCATATTGACTTTATGTATCTCTGCTGCCATGAATTGGGCAAAGCAAGAACCATCTTGCCAACCTAATCATTAGAGGCAGAACAAGCTCAGCTTCAAAGACATAATATTTGTTCAAATTAGTGAGTATATTTTGCTGGTGAAACACTTTTTAGAGCCCATCTGAAGCTGTGAAATGATACATCATTACTGGACCAGACTTTTCATATTGCATGCGCCTTTCTCCTACACAGTGAAAAAAAGAAAGCTGATGACACCTGTAACAGCACCATCCTCACTGAGTATGACTACATCTCCCAGGATAACAACAAGGCGTCTGACACCCAACATGCTTCACCAAACAAAGATGGAGCTAAAAAAGATGGACGTGACTCTACCAGTGTTGTCGTAGACTGGTCCAAGTCTAGGGCCTTCTTGAGAGAGATGGATCTTGATGTGTTCTCTGTGCTTGGGTGTGGACTTGTATCCAAGACCATTCTAGACACTGAAATGAACACCAAGGTAAGTCATCCCTCACTGCACAGCAACTATCAATTTGTGTACCAAGCATTTAACATATCTTACCATTTTTCCAGAGACTCTTCAGATGCATTACTCAACTGACATACTGAGTCAAAGTTTAACAGTCTTCTTATTGTGAATCTCTGTAATCAGAAAGCTCTAATGTGTTGTGTGAAGTAGTGATGTTTATCATTATATTGGGTTTTTGCCCCATAGTAGAAAAGAATGTTTATCATTAAGGAGGATACATCTAGAAAGAAAATTAACTTAGATGTAATCAGGGACAGAGAAACAACTTGATGATTATTCATTGAAGCAAATGCAGAGAAAATGATAGCAAAGTTATACCTTTTGTGAATGTCAGTAAAAGTGCTCTATTGGTACCTGAAAAAGCTGCCTTGGTAACAGATATGTTCCCACTAGCCAAGGTCCCTTGGCTTGTGTTCTATACTTGCTTCACTACCAATAGCAATAGCAGCAAAACAGAAGTTTTAAGGTTCAAACATCAGTATAAAAGTATTTACTTCCTTTTTTTTTTCATTGTGTCATAATGTGTCAAGTGGGATCACACCCATAGCTTATTCTTTCATGAGATGATGTGCTGAGAATTAGGTGTAGAAACTTATAGCTCTGCACTTGAATTAACAAATTTATCAACCAGAATTGAGCGTTAAAGCTCTGACAAGATAAAGTAATATATTATTTTATTATTGTTTGTGATTTCATGTCCTTGTGTTGTTTTATGCTTTATTGCAACTGTTAAAGAGTATTTTGAATTAGGATGGTACACTGACAATTTCATCCTCATGTATTTTTCAAAATCTGTTCTTTTTCCACATCTGATTCTGCTTCTTAGTATACATATGTCAAGGAAGTGTCATTAAATAGAGACATTAAAAAAAGAAACTGTCATAAGTGCAGATTAGAATAGTTTACAACTACCAAGGATTCAAGGTGTAAAAAAATTCAAATTTCACTAATACCAATATTATTCAGGATGTGCAAGTTTTCCAGCTTCAGCCGCCAGAGTTGGAGTTTCTCCTGGAAGATCTGAACTCCAAACTGGACCATGCTCTTCCAGCATCAGTTGGTAGGAGGACGTTTCTCAAGGTAAGTATTTAATCTAAGGCAGGTTTTATGGAGACAAAAGATGTTTTATATTTTCATGAAGATTGCATTATCATTCACCCTGTTTTGAATGGTCTACCAAATTTCTTTGGTTAATGTTTAACAGTCAAGATTGTTTCCAGGGCCCCGTTGCAAGAAAGTTGCAATCAATTGCAAATAATGGCTAATTTTGAAACAACCATTCTGATTGGCTCAGGGTCTGCCCTATTAAGAAGACATGCATGCAACAATGATTTTGATTGGCCAGTGACAATCAGTTGCAAGTTGCGTTTAAACGCAAAGTTTCTAGCAACGGGGCCCAGAACTATTTTGTAGGGAAAAAGCTGCCAAGTCACTGCTTCTACAGGATTGGTCTGGTCTAGTCGAATCTTCCTCATTTGTATGTGTGAATGTTAGCAGCATTGTAAGTAAGGAAGCTTAATAATATCTAGACAACTGTGAAAGGCTCCTGTTGCGTGGTGATACAAATTCACAACATATTAAGTCATTACTTTTCTGTTTGCTTTCTCCCAAATACAGTAAAAGTGGTACTTTTCGCAGTGGAAATTTTCGCGCATTTTGCACAATCAGACGCTAGCGCAAAAATAAAACACAAGAATATTTCGTCGGGTGCCCGTGCATTGGCCGCTAACGCAATACAATTTGTATTGCGTTAGCGGCCAATGCACGGGCACCCGACGATTTTTGCATGCCATTTATTTCAGTAATTAAAGTCCTGATTCCATATGGAATTGAAAACACAAGAAATCCATCTTACCGGGCTGAACACGAAAAATTACTCGCGCGAAAATATCATCAACTTTTACAGTAGCACATTGCACCTTTGGTAAATGCCTGATATACTGTGATGTTTAATTAGAAATTATATATACTGAGGGCCTGCTGGCTCCTGCATTTTTGTCAAGTGTTAGTATTTTCTTTTCCCAGCACGCATTCACCAATTCTTTTTTTTTTTTTTTTTTTTTCATTGGAGATCTGAATATGTGGATAACCAGTTCAACAGTTGTGTGGAGATACAGTATTAATGATCAGACATTATAATTATGTGGACTCCATTGTTGTTGCCGAGATTTGATTTGATTTTGAATTGAGCAGAAAATTTTGAATACTTTGTTTATAAATGGAAATATTTTGCTTGATTTTGATTAAAGCTATTTCTATACATCTCATGATATTAAAAGTACCTAACTACATGCCTGAAAGTAACTAGATTTTTCAATAGTAATGTCATGCTGTGTGTGTTCAGTTCATTGTACACAATTTATCTGCATATTTAGGCCAAATGGGACAAGACAGTTGGCTTCTCTCACCTTGATCAGCTGACTCCGTGTCAGGCGGCCAAGAAAGCTGTTAAGATGCTTCCATTGCTCTGTCAACATCTTGAGACAACCAGTGGATTCTTTCAGGTCTGTCTGTAATCTTTGTCTCTTATCATGTGATATCTATTGGGACTTGAGCTGTATCAATATCATGACAGAGAAAGAGACTCTTGATCCCCCCCCCCCAAAAAAAAAAAAAAAAATCATTTCAGCTGAGAGTATTTTGAACCGTTCAAAAGAGTTCTAGGACAACTGCCCCCTGGACAGTTATCCCAAACCCTTCCCCTGACCCTGACCCTAATCCTGACCCTTATTCTAACCCGTACCTAAATTCTAACTCTAAACCTAACCCTAAACTTAATCTTTACTCTAACCCTATCACTGATTTGTATTTAGCTGGAGGTAATTGTCCTCAGTGGGTGATTGTCCTGATACTGTTCAGAAGTTTTGGAGTGTTGCTAATTCTACTAATGCCTGAACCAGTTATGATATTCCTTATTTTTACATAAAAGAGTGACGTGATATAAATTCCACGGCAGCCATTTTCACAACACTCATTAGATCAGCCCTGGCTTCAAGCTAACTAAACACACACATAAACAATTACAATGTGATTATAATACCCAGACAATGCTGCTGGGTGCAGACGTGCAGTTGTTCATATTATTCTTTGGCATACTGATGCTCAGTGAATAGTAAATTGTGGTCTTTAGACTAAGTAAAAGACTAGTCTGATGATAGCTGTCAGTTAGTCTTGTGATTAGGATCTATATCACCATTTTATTATATGAACATTGCTAAATGCACATTTGCTCATCAATATGGACTATGAATGACTGATTCAAAACATTGTATATCTTGACTGTGATTATATCTGCTTTGGATAATTGACCAGGCCCTAATGGCTGAGAATGATGGGATGATTGATGGACCAGGATGGAACTCTGAGGAGGCTGGTCAGATGGGAAGATGCCTTCACCTGTTGCTCAAGGCTGTCCATACCATCCTCTCATGGTAAGGTTACCCTAGCCAAGCCTCATAGGAGACTCACTGAACACTATCTACAATATATTGGCTTCTTGAGTCAGTGTAACACATAGCCCCAGGTCCTTACCTACTGAAAAAGTAACAAATCAGAGGAAAAATGATTATGGAATGATTGAGCATATTATTAAGTGAGACATATATTTGTGAAAAAATTCTGTTTAGCATTACTGGACCATATGTCTCTTTGTGTTTGTGGTCCTCAGTCTTTGTGATTATCCTTCCATGAAAACCCACCAAATGCAAAATTAATTCACTGAAAACAAATGTCATCTGTAACATGTTTCTGCTATTGCTCTGCCAGAAAAGAGAGAACCAATTTGCTATTAATTAACTGTTAGTGATACATCTAAATAGCTGAAAACTCCAATCCTAGATCCATTTAAGAGTAGTATAGTTATGAGTACTGTAGGACTAAGAGTTACAAAATTTAATTTTGAAAGTTGCTATGTTTTGCAACCATATGAGTGAATAGAAACAGTATGTGATGCATTCAACTTCAAGTCTACAGACAAGCAAGATGCTGTGTGCTTCCCATGATAGTGGAGATAGAAGTTACTCAATGAGAATGAGGACATTGAGTGCTCTCTTATGAGAGATTTGTGTATGATTATACAGTTGATCTTGGGATTGTCTACAATGATCTTTCTATGTTTGAATGTTGACTGTTTTACAGGAGTGGTTTTGTATCATCAGAGAACCAGAGTATGATAGAAGAAGCTCTGAGCACACTGAGTTCTCGCATTGCTGATGCAGGGAAGACAACCTTCTCAGAAGCAGAGATTCTCAAGTATGTCATTTTTCCCCTGTTTTTACTTTTTATGTAGCATTAACCTTTATGGAATAATAATGATTGCATATATTTAGGCAGAGAAAAATCAAATTTATCTAAAAAAAATAAAAAATCTATGAAAAGTGAATTAATCTGCAGGTACATAACATGATGAAAAGAAACATCAATATTGACAAAATAGACATAACAAAACAAAATATGAGAAAGTGAAATCTATGACAATAAACATCAAGATATCAATGTAAGAAATACAGCACCATTATGTAAGAGGACAAGGGGAAGACAAACCTTTGTTGAGTGCAGTTCCTATGAAATCAGCAGACTGATGAGTGAAATAACAAAATTTTTCTCTATTTGGCAATACCTTGTATGACACTGCATTTTTGCTGCTGACACGTTTTTTTTTAAAAGGTTTAATTTGGGATTTATCTCATACTTTTGATCTTTATATTGCTGTTTCCTGTGAACAGATTTAATGTGGATAAAGTGCTCTATGCAATAGTTTCCATGGTTACATGTCATGCATGATCCAACACAGTGCACTCATATGGCAAGATCACCTTGGAATATTGATGCATCTTTCCAACATGTAGACACTAACCATATCACTGCCCGACCTAAGCTAATAACATGATGTTTGTACAATAAGGCAAAAAGTTGTTTTTTTCAGCTGTCATAAGAGTTGTTAAGATTCAATGATGGTACAGTATTTAACCTGGTATCCATGTCTATCCAGAAATGCCTTCCACTACATAGAGAACTTCTCTGGTACTGTGCCAAAGCTTGGCATTGGAGTCACCATTCTCTCCATTCTTATGACTCTGAACAAGAGGGGAACCACAAGCAAGGCAAGCAAGAAAATAGGTCAGTCAATGTTAGCTCTCTTTGAGTACCCACTTCATTATCACTCTTCCATCCTCTTCTCTTTAATGAAACATGCTAGAATAAGAGTGGATGGCAATGACTTCTCCTACTACTGATGAAAAATAAAAGAAGTTTACTCTTGTGCCTGCATCATTTGATGAAGTCAGAGGCATTTGTGGGTGTTTGTCAGTCAGACTGTTATTTGTTTGGCCTTAGAATCATAATACACATAACTATCAAGGGAGTATAAGGTGAGTACAAGTGCATGTGATGAAGTGAATAACATGGTTAATTAAAGTGATCAAGTGAAAGCATTTGGAATAGATTAAGATATATTCATACGTTAGATTTTGAGATCATACAACTATACAGTAATAAAAAGTTGGTAAAATAATAAAATGTTGGTAAAATTCTGTCAAACTGTAAGACTTATAGCTGTGAGTCTCACATGCTTTTAAGATCAAGGCCAGTGGACCAAGCGTGTTCTGAAGCGTTTATATTTCAATACAATACCTCTAGAAGCATTGTCTTCCATGATTTATAAATGCAATGAAAAAGGATAAGAGACCCGATGTAAACGGGGCAAAATATTGTGCTTGTATGATGGCACCTTGAAGGATTGAATGCATGTTTTTGAAGAATTCTAGATCACAACTGACCATGCATGATGACAAAAGTCTGTGTTTCTTTTAGCTTCTTTGGCCGAGTCTCTGTTGAAGAGAGATTGGATGTCTGAAGATGGACTTCCACTAAAAGGAGCAGAGCACAATGAACAGCTGCAGCAAGTCTTGGAGTGAGTCTCGACATATCAAGTACAAGTATATTATCAAATATTGTCTATGGTTTAGCTCGTTTGTCTGAAGTATATATATATTTTTTTTATTTGATGTGCTTGTCATAAGTTTGATAATTATGTTTTATTTTCATTACTTGTTGCCTGTAGCTGTTGTTTCTTGTTCAAATTTAGGCTGGGTTCTCATGTGGTTGTTACAAGTTACATATTCATTTTTCCACCTCAAACATACCCTAAGCTTTCGTTGCGCTTCTCAGGGAAATCATAAATTTGATTTTTATGTCTCCCATTTATTTTTAGAATCAATTCAGATTGCATTCTGAGTGTCATATCAAAACAAGTTAAAGTCAGATATGTCATGTGGCCAGTCAGAGATCACAATAGACAATGAATATGGCAGGAAGTTGTAGAAGTTGTAGAAAATCATTATATTACATATCCTTATACATTTGTGAAATTATGTCTAAAATTGAATGTTGTGTTATACATATTTTACTCCAAATTCAAATGGAATATGAAACCTGAATATGGAATGTGGAATATGGAACTTGAATAAAAAAAAAAAAAAAAAATGAATGTCTATCTGGTTCCCAGCTTCTCTTACTTCATGAATTATTTTTCACAATTATTCAACTGAGGAATTCTGATATCACTGAATGAAATAAATCCAGAATGAAAAAAAAAAAATTGGAATAAGAATAAAAAACACGCTCTTCCTAACCATTGTCTGCAATATTGTAGAGAAGTTGTGCTATGGCCACAGTTATAGATTATCAGTGTTTTTGTTTTAGAACGCTTCAATTTGATAGTGTGTGAAGGTGTGTACCACTCACTTGTTGAGGTGAGTCAACCTCTATGTGTTTCCTACAGGACCTATCTACACCATGTGGACGACCCGTTGTCCACCATTGAGATGCTGACCACTGAAGCCATTCCAGAGTTACTCCAAGGAAATAAGAATACAGTATCTGCACTCTTCCCTACTCTCAACAGGTAGATGAACAATAAAATAGTTCTCATAATTAAAAGGGAAATAAGCTTCATCTATTTAGTGTGCATGTATTTTGTATTAGTTGTCCCACCCTGTTTGTTGTTGTTGGGTTGTTTGTTTGTTTGTTTGTTTGTTTGTTTGTTTTTTTTGGGGGGAGGAGGATAGGTGGATAAAGGTATTTATCTGTCATGCAGGGAAATCATGGCACCCTCTTTTTTTTTAAGTTTACTATAAATGATTCATCATGACCTATCTGATAATGAATTATATAGATCAATTTAAGTGCATTTTCTTTTTTTTTTGTCATTACAATTTACTTGTCAGAAAATAAGCCTCTTTAAAGCGTTGAGAGAATCCCCTTGATTATTTTGTAGTCATCACTGATCTCCTTGACAAAGGATGTTTCCCTTTATGCTGTATTTCCTCTGGCACATACCTAGTAATCATTACCGTTTTACATTTTACACAAGAGACTCTTAGCTTGATTCAAAGTGAATGACTAAAAGATGGACATTGTCATTAAATGTCAAAATAAAGAATGAACGGGAAGTATGAACATCTTTAGCTACATGATGATGTTACAGCATGTTTCAGTCTGTTGTGCTATAGAAGGGAAAATAGGAATATATCAAAAAGTTTGATTCTGTTATGACGATTTGTAGTGATTGTATGGTTTCCCTTCCGCCCATCAGGAATTCACTCAGCTGTTATTATCACACCATGCTGAAGGAACTGGTATCCAATGTCCAGCATCTTCAGCCATCTCTACAGTCATCAGCTGATGACCAGGGAGAAGTCTTTGACCGCTGGAGGTCTGCGGTCAAGGTCTTTGGAGGTCTGGTTGGCATCATCAAGGCTTTTGATATGAGGACCAACTTAAAGTCACTCCTAAAGGTAGACTTATCACAATGTGTCTCAAGTCTTGTTTGTATGCTGGTGTCATTTAGCTGCATTCAGTGAGGTAATGGTCATTGACTCATGAATCATAGATATATTTGTTTGTTTGATTTTGTTGTTTTTCCTTGCAACTGTTTATGTATTACAGGATAAACCTTTGACACCTTCAACTCTAGTAGCACCATAGATGACACACGGTAGTTATACAGTGTTGCCTGATGTTAACCTTATTGCTGTGATTTGTATTGTGAAATTTGTAGAAACTATAAGTCATGGAAGTGATGAATAAATACCAATTACTGAACTTCAGTGGAGAGTTGTATATAGCTGTATTTAGTTGGATTTTTCCCCACTTATGTGTAAAATATGCTGAGATGGCATAAAATTTGTTTTCCTGACGCCCTCCTTCCCAGTATGGGCGTGTCTTCCTGGAAGTCTTCCTCCGACAGGGGATGCCCCTCATGGATAAGTTGTTCAGGACACAGAGGGATGATGTTCAGTCGCTGCTGAAAATATTGCAGCAGGGTACGAGATCTCTGCAGCATGTGTGCAGTCACTCCAAGGTAAGGCATTTATTATACCAACATATGAAGGATCTGCTAATAGGCACAATGTTTTATATATATATATATATATATATATATATATATATATATATATATATATATATATATATATATATATATATATACATATGTGATATTATGTAATGTACGATGTAGGACAAATTTAGATATATATTATTATCTAAAATTGTACTTCTATCTCCAGATTTGAACCAGGAACCTTGAGTGCTAATTAGATAAAAAGTTGGTCATCATACATGACAAATACCAATCAGCAGACTTGAATGACTTTTTTTCCCCTTTGTTTTTTATAGTAACATCTATATTCCCCAGAATGTACATCTTAAGATATTGTAAATATTTACTTTGCAAAATGGCATTATGACTGTGAATGCTTTATGTGGATTTTCAAAGATTTTTGTTTGGAAAAGAATGAACTTGTACTTTTCATTAACTCTAAATATGTTGACTTCCAAATACATGATGAACCATGCAATTCTGATGCATGCCTGTTTGATGCATACAGGCTACAGAGGAGGTCCATTCTCCATACTGTCTGTCATTGAGTTTTTGTTTCCCACATCAGGTTGTTGAGATAGTGGTATTCTTTATGCTGTGTGTGTCATTACTGAATTTCTTTGCCCACATCAGGTTGCCAAGGACATTGCTTTGACTAGCCATGTGCCACAAGTGAAGAAACTTCTGGAGCAGTTTGTGTACCGAGTGAAAGCCATGCTTACGCTTCACAACTGTCTCGATGCATTTTGGGTCGGCAATTTAAAGAACAGAGACTTGAAGGTACAGTATGTCCCTAAAATTCTACAAATCTTTCTTCTCAATGGTATAGTGAGGTCATGTGAGGTACTCTTTGATTGATGGATTTTTCCCCTGTCGGATGCCTAAGACTCGGTAGATTTCATCCTCTCTAAAGAGTTCTTCTTTTTCTTTTAGAGTAAAGATACGGGTGCTGAGCAAAGATAACAGAAAAAAAAAGGACATCCTGAAATTAAGGCTTGTGCTCTTTCCCTCATTAAACTCTTTGTTTTTGTTTCATTGTTTTATACAATGCTTTGAGTTAACTGATAACCAGTTGTGTTTCAGTTTCCATCATTCAGACAGATGTTTGCTATATATCTTCTGTTTCCCCGTATTAAACTCTAAACACAGGGAGATGAGATTCCGTCCCAGATGTCGCATGCAGACACAGAGGAAGATGAAGAGGAGGAGGAGGAGGACGGCGATTTGGGAAGTCAGCTACTCTCTTCAGATGACAGCGATGATGAAGGCGACAAAGAGGTCAGTAGAAAATCATGTGGGAAATTTTGCATGAGGTATACTTTCTTTATTGCATGATCAAGTTTGAATTACTAATTGTCATGACCCTTTAGTTCAGAGATTGTTTTAGAATGCATCATTCTTATGGGATACTTTTCGTTAGAATTATAGAGGCGAAGAGATAAGTGGAAATACTCTGATTTTGAATGACATCGTGTAGCATATGTAATGTAGTCTTTATACTTTAATCTTTACAAAAAACCCAGTGAGATTTTTGTCATATTCCATATTCTCCTTCAAAGGCCAGTTTTACTTTTGTATGGAGTTAGAAAATAATCTTTTGGAAAAGTGAAAATGTTTTCCAAACTTTAGTAAAATCGATCAAATTTTGAATGCAGCCAGAGAGATGTTAGTGTTCTGTATTTGAGCCTGTTATGCTGAAGTGAGTACTGGAACCACCAAGTCCTCCTCCTCCTCAGGTGATAATCATACTGGTCGTGGTAAAAAGACATGAATATTTCTGTAATTTTTTCCTAGATTAACCCATTGAGGACAAGCTGATTTTAAATAGCTAGAACACGTTTTTCCGGCGTAGACTCCTGCCTGAGTATACTTGAGACTAATCTTCTGTTGGTTAAGACTACCATGACTATGAGATTATTACTTTTTGTACTGTTGAAACAAATTAAATTCTGCTCGTATTTCTATAAATGGATACATAAGTGCTTGAAACTTGGCATCTAATTTATTTCCTATCTTGGTATAGTCTTTGCATTGAATTGAAAGACCCAGAAAGTTTTCAAATGAAGGTCATTGTTATTATTTCAAGTATCCCTAAATTGTTATATTAATCATATCATCACAATACTGGTCACTAGGGCCATTCCAACACAATGTTTGCCTCACTTTTATTCTCTATTTTCTGTGGTCTGTGCTTTGTTATGCAACACCCTCTGTTGATGTATTCATGTATCTCTGATGTTTGATGAAGCTCCCTATTAACCTGTTGAGGACAGACTGATTTTGCTATAACACCCAATTCCCATAGACACCTGCCCGAGTATTCTCGGGACTCGTCTTCAACAGGTTAACAAAAGTCTGTAGAAGCATTTGATATTGTAGTTATCATCAAGCTACTGTTGATGTTACAGGAGGAGGCTGCTCCAGCAAAAGGCAACCAGTCAGACAGTGAAGTGTCCTGCAGTGAAAGTTTTTGATTTCCAGGATTATCACCTAGCAACAGGAGCTGGATCAACTCTTCCTTAACATGTGGCTTCAAGTACAATGACCCTAGTAGTGCTGCCATCAACACTTGCAGTAGTGATGGTCCTTGAAATCAGTCATTACCAGCAGGTACAACTCAAATTTGTTTGACATAGTGTGATAGCTAGAGGGACAAGGTGTGAAATGTTGTCTTGTGAAGTCTGAACAGAGGTTCACTGTGGGGTAGATGATGTACATGTGCTTTCCCTATTTCATAACACTGGCAATTCAGAATGATTGAATATGTCTCTCCAAGTTTAACATTTTGTTAGCATTCCTTTGTGTCAGAGGTAAAATATGACCTGATATCAACCTGAAAGGATATTAGCTTTCGATTCAATCATTAGTACAGTTTGTACTGTGTTTAATTCTCTATATACCTGGCTAGAGAAGAAATAAGACTCATATTCCAGTTTAGTTGTTGTTGTTGTTATTTTAAAGATCGAAAGAAGAGAGAGAGAGAGAGAGAAATGGGGCCCTATACAAATAATTTGCCCCAGACAGCACTTATAACATAAAACAAACATTATAGATCTTAAAGAGATATAAACAAGAATATTAAATGCATACCAAGTCTCCTCGAGGGAGCTCATATCGTCTCCACGAGGGAGCTCATATTGTCTCCACAAATAGTGCAGTCGGAAAGGGGGGTTCCCATGCACCCCAAACATATATTTTTTTAATCTACTTCATCTAGACCAATTTTGTGCGTAGATTTCAAAAATGCATTGTTAACAGGTCAAAGCGTGTCCCATAGTGGTCAAAAATCCGTTTCCATGGTAACACATGGTGAAAATGTCAGTATCTCATAAAAATACATGTAACCTTTGATAAAATTGTTCAATTATCATGGCTTTGGTATCAAATTAAAGAAAATTAAATTATCTATATGATGATACCAATTATGTAGGGGGTTATGCCAATCTTCATATTAATTTTGAGACTAGAATTCAATTTTTTCACATTTTTTAGCAAAAATGCATTTTTACCATAATACTAATCTATCTCTAAATCATACCAAAACACATTCAATTTGTTTGAATATTCTTCAAAATTATACCAAATATGTATGTAATAAAATGTGAAAATTTCATAGATATTGCTCAAATAACAAGAAAGTTACGGCCATCCAAAGTTGACATTGACACCTGTCAAGAATTGGTCAAGAATTTCCAGATGGATGATGATGCGCGCCCTCTATTGTGGAGAAATAAGCAAGCTTGCTTGTGATAGGACAAAAGTTTTGGTGAGAAGCTTTATTGTTTGGATCAGACCGGGATCAGTCAAAGAAATCTGCCATAAATCAAACCTCTGACCCTTGTATCTGATTGCATTTTGTGTCATATTATTGTTTTTAAAACCATTTTGCAACATACATTTATATTTGCCTGAAAGCAAAGTAAAAAAAAAAACTTCATCTATTGAAGCTTTTCCACTACAAGTTTTTATGTTCAGTGAACTTCAGTCTCACATGTTTAAAAATGTGTTAGGATTTAGGTATGACATGAAATCAGAACTTGTTGATGTGCTGTGTTGAATTGAGTTGAATTTACTAATATTTAAAGAGAACATCTTTGAATAGATTGTTATTTGTATAGTTACTTTGCTGAGTGTGAAAGTAACAGATTACAAGATTAGTTTGATGGAATGATACTGTCTGTAACATAATACTAGTTTTGGTGTAAACCTTAGTTCTGTATACTCCACATAATTTTGTATTCATTACTATAGATCTGTAATGTTAGAGTCTAGTTCTATGTAATTAATTTGATGGTGAAAACTAAAAGTAAACAGAAGCACCCAAATTTTATCTAAATTTGCAATATTTCATGAGGTATATTTTCATGCCTCTGCACTGAAGGTGGCGGATCGGGGGGGGGGGGGGGGGATTGGGGCACATCCAACAGGATTGGCATTTACTGTATACATCCTCTCACTAAATAGATATTTTGAAGCAATGCTTCTCCTATCATTTCCACGACATTTATTGATATAAAAGTCGGTATTTGCGTTCATAGTATCCGTGTGATGTACGGGGCTTGAGCGGCGGTGTTTATTTTGGACACTTCCCAGGGGATTGCTTTTGAATGTTGACCCTTTTAACAATATAGATAATGTAGAGCATTTTTACTTTTTGTGATTATATTGCATTTCATACAAACAAAAGGGCAATCGCTGAACAACCGTAACGACAATGTGAAGGCATGGTAAATTGAAACATATTTGTGCTACATGCTGGTGCATGTTTCCTATTTCCCCTGGGGGTTGGATGGTTATGAACAAATCCCACTCGGTTGCCATTGAATGTGCACCCTTTTGACTATGGTGATTGTAAAGCAGTGTCTCTATACCATTTAAAAATCATGAAAAGTAAACTGTCTTTATTTACCACTCGGCAACGACTTTACATGCATGTACAAGTGAGTTTACTGTGGCATATACATTGTAATGTATGTTTTGTTAATCTGTTTTGGGACCACGACGGTCAGGGCAGGGGTGATCTGGGCACTTCCCAAGGGCTTGACAAAATAGATATTGTAAAGCAACGTCTCCTATATCACCTTAATTGCATTTTACAAAAGCGTATGTGCTACACAGGCGGAAGGGCTTTTCAGAAGCATGTAACCATGGAACATTTTTCGCGGTTGTACAGTGTATAGTGCATGTTTTTCATTGCCTTTAGGATTACTTTGAGCACCTCCCACAAGGTGGTCTCTGCAAGTGAACCCTTTGGACTGCATAGATATTATGGATCAATGTTGTTATTTTATCTCTACCCCGGCAGTTTTTTATAGAAAAAAAAAGTGTCTTGATATGGCAGGAATCCAATTCAATAGAATTCAATTCAATTTCTATTTCATTTTTCGACAAGAACAGATAGACATCACTTTCTTTGTAACAGAAAATGAGGTGCGTAAAATTATGTCGAATGAGAAGAATGTACAATGATTATAGCACCATATACGATGATTAGATACATAATCACAAAACTCAAGTGATAGTCCTAAAACTCAAGGAACGACCTTTTTTTTTTGAGACATGCACTTTTGGAACGACTGTATATACTATAATTGCGTTGATATTTGCGTTACAAAGGTCATGTATAGAGGCAATTAATGTGCACACTTCCCATATAGTAGGCTCCCTTCGAATGATAACCACTTTAACTATGTCAATGTAAGTAAAAATTACAGAGCAATACATCGTCTGTTGACTCCATTGAATTTCATTAAATAAAAGTTTCTGGGCTAGAGGACCAGAAGGACTGTTTAAAGGCCTGTATCCATAGAACATATTCATGTATTTGCGCTGGTACATGATTATTGCATGTATAGACTGTCTTTGGGTGGGGTAATTTTGGGCACCCTCCACGTGGTTGTCTTCGTATGTGAACCATTTTCACCTTATACCAAGATATTGTAGAACAACAATTCTTCGAGAACTTCCACTGAATTTTAATGGAAATGAAATGAATAGGACGTTATGCACAGAGGTTTTTTTTTTTTTTTTTCGCTTCAAACAGCTGTATTCACGTGTGTATATGTTTTGAACCGGGCCGTGAGGGTATAGGGATAAATTCGGGTACCTCCCTGCATGCGAGTCACTTTGACTGTGCACCACTTTTTAAAGATGTACACATTGTAGAAAAATGTCTCCGCTGTCAATGCCAATTGTATTTCATGGAAATAACAAAGTCTTAGCTAGACGGCGAAACGACTTTAGAATAAAATCTTGTACGCTTAGAACAACGGAAATCGTGTTGGTTGATGCATGTTTTGTAAATGAATGGTCGTCGGATAATATGCTCGATTGGGGTAACTTTGGGCACTACCCACAGGGTTTCCTTTGACTGTGCCATCTTCAATATCTCAAAACCCTCAAGGATGCAAGAGCTTAATCATCAAGATTCGAACAAACCACCCTCCAAATAGAGTTCATTCATTACAAAATTACCGTAGACAAATTATAGATGTTGACACCTTTTTAATTTCGTACTTTGATTCTACGTAATATTAACGGATAAGCTATCATTATCTGTCTGATTACAAACTCTAATCTTATTATAATAATTCATGCTAGTTTACTAATGCTGTAAAGTTTGTTTTTGGTTAAGAGAAACTGAAATATCATATTTGAACACTCTTGATATCCTCATATCGGGCACTTTGATGCATCAGAATATTCCGTTGGCTCGGAACCCTTTGCATATTATGCAAATGAGGCCCAGACTATGTACATGGTGAAATGTTTGCATCGCACTAGTGGCATTGTAAACATAACTTTAAACACTTTCGGTGTTCCAATCTGAAAACTAGAAACCTAATTTTCATGGAAACACTGTATTTTTATCATAATGGGAGCTAATTTGCATATTATGGAAATTTAGCCACTTTGCCCCACTGGATTTCTTGGGAATTTTAGTATGGTGTTTAGGAGCTCATAACAAGTATAGCACTGCAGTGGAATTCCTACTCATTGCAATTAGTGTTTGGTGAAACCCTATTTTGACTGGACTAATGTGATCTATGACAAAATGTGTATCCGGTGTCTGTTAACAGTGCGTCATTTCTTTCAGAAGTACAGTATTTGTTGTAGTAGTCCATCGAGTATAATGAGTTCGCTCTGGTATCGTACAGCAGTTCATGCAGGACCCGTTTCACCAACATTGATTTCAGTGAGATCAGTGCCACTTAGTGTTTTCAGTTTCACTTAGCAAGTCCTTGTGACTGAAACATACCAATCAGAAAAGTGAGATGGCGAGACTGAAACCAGTGAAGTGAAACTGAAACCAAAGAAACGTTTGTTGAAACACCCTACAGGACTGCAAGAAAGGAAAAGGCATGAACTAACCATTTTTATTGGGATTGGGGCGGAGGTAGAGGAGGGTCTCATTTTATGAGAAATTGACTTAATCTATGTTCTGTGCCTAATTGACTTGAACGAAATGTCAGCTTGTGTCAAATGCAAAACAAAAAACAAAAAATCCAGCTACTGGGATGGAATATACAATATAATACACCACTAATAATAAAAATTGTGATTTCTGGACAGCTGTGTTATAATGGCTACAGGCAAGTTTGAGTGTAACCATGGTAGATATGGTCTCTAACAGGTTAGGTCTCAACTCCAGTCAATTAAATAGCTATGAATGTGCATACTTATGTAAATTTAAAATGGTGTTTAACGTTGAGAAGGTGTAGCATTTTTTTTTTTGTTTGAGAAAAACATTGTTTTTAGCATAAAGTTTCCATAGAAATGACCTAATTTGGGATCAGATTTTTTGAAAAAGAGGTCACATATGTGCCCAATTTTGTGTGAAGAAAGGCAGGAAATAAGAAATACATACACAAGAAACTTATCTCATGATTAAAGGCATAATTTACCATTTGCAGCTGAAACAAAAACCTAGCATTAGTGCTTTAAATTGTTCTAAAATGTGAGTTAGGGATAGAAACAACCACTGTAAAAATTTGAATCCGTATAATCGATGTCAAGTGTTTTTAAATACACAAAATATAAACAATAATTATAATAAAAATGTTTCCAGACTAAAGCGTATACAGTTACGGTTTATTGAGAAAAACACTGATATCTCCTTATATTTTAGGCTTTATTGCAAAACTTTTATATGGTAAGATGTTTTATGACACAACAGACCTACACATATGAATCAAATGTGATATCTTGAACATTTTTGAAATCACTACTCCCAATGGTAAACTGGACCTTTAAAGGGACTGTACAGTACTGGTTGAGGTAGGGATTCATGTTTTGAACATTCCTAAGTGAGGTAATGAAAAGCCTCCTAGGAACAGGTTATAAAAGAGCATGGAATTTTAAAAAGGATTCAACGTTTATTTGATGAAAATTGGTTTTCAAATGGCTGAAATATCAAAAAAAGTGCTGATAATAAAAGGCGACATGCCACAACTTTATTAGGATCTCTTTGTTTCACCTTGTCATTGGATATCTCAGCCATTTCAAAACCGATTTTCATCTAATAAACTTTTGATACCCCTTAGAACTGCATGCTCTTTGACATCTTACAGAATGGTTTCTGAATATCTCGCCAAACGTTAAAAGTTAAATCTTCACCTCGACCAGAACTGTACACACCCTTTAATGTCAGTTGCATAATGAACACTTCAGGTATCCTAAAATTCCCATTCATTTATCTGGTTTGTGGGGTGGCCATGTTGATGATGTTATTTCGGCATGTTCCGAAGCAGAACTTCTGGGTAAATTTTATTGGTAAGTTTTTTAAGACATATATGTATACTTTCAAATACAAAATTTGTTTGTTATACGATAGTTGCCAGTTGACCCCAAAATTCAGCCTCAATTCCCTGGCCTATAGACTTACAGTTGAAATCAACTACTAGTGTATAATCAATTTTAAACAGGGCCCCGGTATTACGAAATCCTATTGTTCGATTCAAGCTATTCGCATGCCCTCGATCGAAAACGTGCACCGTATGCCCGAATAGTATACTAGTACTGTACTGTTCTGCTATGTGAACTAATGATTTTTTTCCTACTCGCCCCCCCCCCCCAGCAGCGCGCTGCAAAAACTACTACCCTGACCTCAAAATTGATATGAAGATTAGTATAAATTCCGTGTGATGATTGGTAATCATTCAAAGAATTTAATACTCTTCATTCAAATTTGACATTCAAATCATGATAAGTGAACAATTGTATCAAATATTACATTTTAAGGAGATTCTGACATTTCCATCATGCGTTGCCTTGGTAACAGATTTTTTTTTTTTTTTTTGCCACCATGGGACACTCTTTGACCTGTTAATGCATTTTTTTTTTTAAATTCTACCCACAATACTGGTCTAGATGACCCACTTTATCACATCCAACTTCATTCTCATGCTTTTGGAACCAAAATATGATGACTGAAAAGTTTAAATGAGATTATTCAACAATAGAGGGCGTACATCACACTCCCACCTGCACATTCTTGACATGCTTGAATGTCAACTTTGGATGGCCGTAACTTTCTTATTATTTGAGCAATATCTATGAAACTTTCACATTGTATTGCATACATGTTTAGTATAATTTTGAAGAATATTCAAACAAATTGAATATGTTTTGGTATGATTTAGAGATAGTTAAGTTTTATGGTAAAATTGCATTTTTGCTAAAAAATGTCAAAAAATTGAATTCTAGCCTCAAAATTAATATGAAGATTGGTATAACCCCCTACATAATTGGTATCATCATATAGATAATTTAATTTTCTTTAATTTGATACCAAAGCCATGATAATTGAACAATTTTTTCAAAGGTTACATGTATTTTTATGAGATAATGACATTTTCACCATGCGTTACCATGGAAACGGATTTTTGACCACTATGGGACACGCTTTGACCTGTTAACATTGCATTTTTGAAATCTACGCACAAAACTGGTCTAGATGAAGTAGATTAAAAAAATATATGTTTGGGGTGCATGGGAACCCCTTCCTCCTACTAGACTAAAAGGAGCTCATAAAGTCTCCACATTTAGTTAGGAATACAAGTGTATCAACCCTACTCACATTGTACTGGTAAACATGTATATACAATGTGTATTTGCATATACATGTACTATACTTATGCAATATTGGCAAAGATATGACAATATGAATCTGTGTTTGGGAACCAAATGCAAAACTTGTTATTTTCAAGAGCTTCAGATGTTTGTAGCATTTGAACCCACTTTCCACATCATTTGTGTAGATTAAAGCATTTATGGCTGAATCTTGTCTTATTAGATGCAAATCGAATGTAACCACTTTCTTTTTCATGAACTCCCAGTGCTAGTCTGCCAACATTGCAATGCTCGAAAGAGAACATCATGTGTTGGGGATTGCTAAAATAATTGGTTTCACGTAGCATTAATCAGCATGGCAGTGTTGCTCAATTTAGTGTGGTTGTTTGGAGGCAACACCAACATCAGCACTAGCAAAAAATGTAAAAATTACTTAAGATGAAGCAGTTGCATTCTTCTGAATGAAAGAATGCTTTAAAGTAAAAAGTTATATTGAGAAAGCATGTGGTCACTGTTTGCTTAGCAAGTGAAGTTATAATGATACATATAAATATTATTGTAATTGCTTCTATCTGCACATTATCAGTGATGAAATGTCAAAATATCTAAGAGATATGGTTCTGTTCTTCTTTGATAGAACACTTCACTTTGAACAAAACACCATGAGACACATTGTTCCACAAGAACAGACTGAAGTTGTCTTCAACATAGACTGTTTGTCATTTATTGATATTTCACTTTTCATAATTTCTGATCTACATATTCAACATCAAGGTCAAGTCTGTAGTAGGAAGTTGTGTGAAAGACATTACCACAAAAACCAAGATAATATTTAAGTTCATTCATAAACTGAAAGACATGAAGTTACTTTTTGAAAGACGTCAAAGTGCTATGCACATCAGCAATAGAATTATTGATACAGTTTAGTATGAAAAACTAATACTTTTGCCCTACCACATGCTTTTGACATTTGAGCTCTCAACCATATACATAGTGTTCTGAACTGTCCTCCAAAAGATATATACAGAACATGAAATTTCCAATATAAACTTACTTTGTAGATTTCAGTAAAAGGTATCTGATCATTTTTATGTTGCCGTATCATACAAATTTACACATTTCAAGTTTATCATATGCATGAAAATTTGGTCATATAGAAGCTTTAAGAACAAGTGATATCGAGCTGTAATCTTTCCTGGAAATTTTTTTCTATGCCAAAATTATAGATGTATGTCAGAAATGATCGCTTCACATTTAAGGTGCTTAATACATGTACTTTGAATCAATGGTTAAATTCTGGTTGTTCTTTTTTCTTCAGTGTAGCTCTTCAATGTAAGATTGCATTGCAGTGTCGCTTTCATTGTGAACCAAAGTTTGAGTCAGGTTAATTTTTCACTACACAGTCAGTTGTTACTTAGCATTCACAAATTAGATGTGAGAAATATCTAGAGAAAAATCATTGTGAAAGCCAGCAGGGTTCCCAGCCCATCAGGGAAATCAGGGAAAATTATCTTACTTTTTTTTCAGTCAAGGAAAAGTCATGGAATTTGATAAAAAATGCCTGAAATCAGGGAAATATCAGGGAATTTTCATTTGCCCCAAAATTGAAAGTAGTAAGACTTTGTTACATTTTGTTGCATATCAAAACAACATTCATTGGATGAAACTGGATGAAAATTGGATGTGAAACTGGAAATGAGTTGAAATAGTTACCATGAAAATTTGATACTTCATCAGGGATAAATCAGGGAAAATCAGAGAATTTTGTTTTCTTGAAGTGCTAGGAACCCTGAGCAAGGGTGTTATCTTATAAAACTACTCAAGAAACCATGTACTTTCATGACAAAGTGAGAATTCTTTAAGCATTACATGGCTGATCTCGTGCAGAAATTGTTTGAAATATGGGAAATATTGCACTACGTGTTTAACGGTACAAAAAGCTGTGCCGTGTAACTAACTGCAGTGGCAAGCATACCCATCATCTGTATTGTTGTTGCAGACCTGTTTGTACATATATGATTAATCAACTTGCTACATTTTCTGTAGAAGTCTAAATTGTGCATAAAGGCACATGAATTGTAGACTTTGCATGTACAGTGTATTTCTGCAATTTGCATAATCACAAGATACAAGTACGTTGTATGTCACAGACTAATAGCAAAAATTGATTATCAGATAATCTAGGTTGATTTTATAATAAACAAAACAAAACCTGCCAAAAAGAAAGAATGAATATGCTTGAAGTAAGCAAAAGAATCAAATAGTGGAGGGGTTTAAGTCTGAAGTTTCTGCTGTGATTGGCTTGATTTGGTTCAAGACTCTTGAGATACATTGCAGAGGGTAAATTTTGTTGAATGCATACATCTAAAGACATACATTCCTTGAGCATTGTTAATGTATGCAGTGATGAAATCTGTTATGGTAACAGACATGTATGTGTCCCATTGATATTGTGGAAAACAAGCTGAGAGAACTGCATTTGTAATTCGTCTCAAAGACATCTTATTGCGACTTCATACTGTCACATACCTGCCAGCTGTTCAGTTTTAATTTTCACTAAAAGAAAATGCATTAATTTCAGTATGTTTTGATTTCTGGGAAATATTTGTTAATAGTAAAGTATATGAAATTTATGACAGTTCAGATTTTTAACTAATTTTTCTTTGTTTGTCCGATTTACAGTGTATTAAGTCTCAGGGTTGGCAAATATGCTGTCAACACACAAGCTAAATGGTGTAAATAAGATTTTAAATGCTTGATAGATATTCAGGTGAATTATAGGGTAAGCTCACCAACTGCATAAAACAAAGCCAAAGGAGATAATAATAATTGTACATCAATCTAAAGATCATTTAGTAACAATTAATATTGCAGTTCAATACTGAAAATAAAGCCATGATTGGAAAACTACTCGTATTACGAAATTCGCTCTTTTTAATATACAATCTTTTTTGTACATTAAGTGTGGCTTCATGTGCCTTGAATAAATTATCTACAATTATTTCAATTCTGTTGGCCTGATTATTTTGTTGATATTGCACTTTTCACCAGCAGAAACCTTCATAAAGATTTGATCTTTGCTTTGAAGCAAATCATATCATTTCACAAGAAGTTTGAAATGCCATGGCAGTAGTCTGGTGACACCGACATCAGCCTTGGTAGTGATTGTGCCAAACCTTGGTGGTACACCTATTGAGTGTTATTTAAGCACATGTCCAGTCTCCTTGAAGGAAGCAGTCATTTTGACAACATCCATTCCAGTTGATAGCTCCGTTCTGTATGCCATCAATATCACCTGTAAACAATAGGTCATAGCATAGTGTCACTTGTTAGGATCTCACTTCTTTTTCTTTGTGTGAAACAGTCACATTAGTCATGTCTTTGGAACAGCTGGGTTGAAGATTGGCGCAAATGTCATCATTGGCCACCAGGGAAGTTTGTATCGTACAGCAACACTGTAGAAATCCAGGTACAGATATTTCATATTTTTGGGTTTAAATCAGATGCAAAAGAGGAGCTTACCAAGTGTAATCTATGATATACCAAAATTCTAAAAGATCAATTAAACATAACATATTATACATACCCATTTTGCGACAAATGAAATGACTTTCCCGCATCTCAAGCACAGAAAAACTTGGGATTGGACAACGTATAATACTTGATGATTTGGACTTATTTTTTTATATCAATATAGACAAACTGAGACAGCTCAAGCAAGTGTAGCATGTTAGCATGGTATATGTGTCAGAATTTATGAATAGTTTTGAAATACGTAAAGCAACCAGCGTACCATTTACCAGCCAGCCCAGATCAGAAATCACTAGTTCTTCAGCAGACTCCATTGGAACGTCTACATAGCTGACAAACCCTGGAGTTGACTGGGCGTCAGTCCAACTACTGTCTGGAATGGCGCTCCAGGATAGGCCCGAGTCGCTACTCATGATGTAGTAGGGTGCGGACGAGTCACGAGCGATCCCATAGAGAGCGTTGGTCGAGGGATCAAGGCCAATAATGTTACGCACTTTACTGCTGAGGGCTGTCAGAAAGATAGAACCAAAATCTAATGACATCAACATTAGCAATGCTTGAAACTCTCTTTGGAATGCCGAAAACAGTGGGCCTAGCTATTGATATGATTTAGAGACTTAGGCAGACATTTGTGATAAAAGTACTTCATGAGAACGCTGTTGGAATGTTCGCAGTTGATGGAAAGTTAGACTAGAGCTGCTTTATGTCATAAATTTCATACTGCACTGCGCAGACTTGAAAGTGATATCCCCGCCCCAACAAACAAACACATCTGAAAGTGCCAGACTTAAGTCTTCAGACCTTAGAAAAAGAATTGAAGAAATGGAAGAATTGAAAAGAATGAATTGAAAGAATTGAAAAGAATTTGAATTGATGTACATGTATTTTGGAACGTTTGTCCTCTTGTATTCGCCCGATAGATATGCCCCGCAATCTGCTGAAATTATGCTACTTTCACAATGACCACACTAAAAAGTTATCTAGATTGTCCGAGCAATTGTTGATCATTGTACAAAGCAGTCTGTACAGGGAAGCTGTTTAATCCAAAGATCACTTCTTTCCCGTCTATTTAATCTCATGATGATTCGGAAAGGCATGTCCCTGTGTAGCGTCTTACCATTGGCGGCTAGTGACAATCCTCCTTGCAAACGGGTACACCTTCGAGTTGGTAACCTGCACGGATGACATTGAGACAAGTCGACATCAATTATAAAAACGCATATCATTATGCTGTAATATGATTAACCTCCTTGGTATAATCAGGGCACTTTGTGAAATGGTTTGGCTGAGAAAGGAGAGACTGACGTGTGTGTGTTTGTGTTGGGGGGGGGGGGGGGCAATCTTTTGTATGAGTGCCCCTTCCCCATACCTCGAATCCGTGTAGTATTTAGCTTAGTATCGGAGGTATAGCAACCATTCAAATATCTTGTGCTTCTGCATTAATCAAATGGTGTATCAGTGTCTGTAAGTAACTTTCACATAATCAGTAGTGAGTCGCCAGTGATTTCTTCAATCAATAGTGTTCACACTTTATAGATTAATGTAGCTCCTGACCTGTTCATACATCAATGATTACACTAGAATACCACATAGAACTTTTCTACTCACCGTTTGTTGAAGACAGACGTGACGCTATCGAGGTCTCTTTGAAGACCATTTGCTTTATCAGTCTGGGTGTCACACACGTAACCGAGAGAGTTCTGGTCGTCAGGCAGTACACCTCGCTCGAACTCCTCCGGCAGACTGGCGGACTGCGGGCATGTGTCTGCAAACACGAGGAATGGCTAAATCTTAAGGGCAATCTACGTGCAGTACAGCAGGTTTACCCTGAACATTGCACGTACAAATGAATATTGATAATACAGTGTATGTGTCACTGACTATTTTGATGCATTCTTGTCAAAATTATGCATTCCGTCTTTGAATAATTGCCCTATCTGGTTATGACAGTACGTTTAACCCTAAAAGGTCCGGGGGGGGGGGGGGCTGTATCCGCCCCCCCCCCTCGACGTTTCGCGCTATAATTCTGTTACGCGAGAAGGCCTCGTCGCGAGGCTTCTTGACTTTGTTTGTTCAAGTCTCGCGCAACTTTTGAGACCAAATTTGCGACGTCCGCGCGTACTTTTGCGAAGCCACGCCCATTTTGTAACGGATTGTCGCCCCAAAACGGGCACAATTTTGTGATTTTGTGTACATTTCCTATGGAAAACAGTGCTCTGTCGTGAAAGTCATAAAAACCTGATTATTTTTACAATTAATCACTTTCTTTGATTAGTTTTGCGCTAATTATGGTAGAAAAGTGGTCAGTGACAATTTCCAATGAAAAAACAAAGAAAAAACAAACAGTCAGACCATTATGTTATGTTACTCCCGCACGCACTGCGCACGGGGCTGCTTCGTGCGGCTGCGTGCAGGTTCGTGCGATCTCGCACGGGAGCGTATGGCTCCGTGCGCCCCTGTACGCGCCCGTGCGTAGTCGTGCACCTCCGTGCGGATCTGCACGCCCCCGTGCAGATCCGCACGCCTGCGTGCGGATCCATACTCCCTCGCACGCTGTCGCACGGTCCAGTGCGGGTCTGGCGCACGGGCCCGTGCGGGTCGGGCGCACGGACCCGTGCGGCTTTGGGGTGCGATTTCGCACGGCCCCGTGCAGCCAGTGCTTGGTTCCCGCATGATCCAATCTCACCTCCCTGGTTCCCGCAGTGCTTATACGGTACGTGTGTATCAGGTGTTTACCGCGTGCGAGTACATGCGCCATTCCCCGGAGGACAGTTTCAGCGCAAGCGTGAAATGAGACGATTCCCGACAATACAAGGCTTGTTACTTGCGCCAAGGAGCTTCAAACCCTTGCTTGCGCATTGCCAGTCAGTCGGCAAGCCGAAAAACCCCGTCACCGCGTTTACAACAGAACACCTGTGGACATACAGAAGGCAGTGCTCTTCTTTGTATAGCGTTAGTTTCGATTCAGAAGTATAGGGATATAAAAACGAGACCAAATTGGTTTAAAAATCATTTATTATGACTAAGTTACTCATTTGGAAATACTATCATAGCTTGATAAGCGTATCTATGTCCGACAAACAAAATGACACCAAAAAGGTTTTGCCACCTCGAGTGGTACCAACAACCCATTTTTCGGCTCTTGGCCCATGGACTATAGGTATTGGTACTTGCTAAACGCATCTCCTTTAGTTTCCATTGACAACAACATGGGGGGAGAATGGAAGCGATAAAGGCCCTCGCTAAAAGACGCTTGTTGTAATACGCATTGCGTGTCTTTCTTTCTACTGATTCCTATTGTTTGTGAGTTAAAAACTTGCGGCAACTAAGTCACCGCAGCCGACACAACGCTTACCGACTCATTCATGCGGCGGCAGCGGCACGGACACAAACGCACTTCAGTTTACATTCGGGATGCCGTATTGGTTAGAATAGTTAATGATAACTTGTCCTGCGATTGGGTCATTATCTTACACATCCAGGATATCGCCGTATACGGTAGTGCGTGCGATTGAGCGTAAACGCCGTCGCTAAGCTGGACTGTTGTATTGTTTCGTCCCATGAAAGAAACAGGTTGTTAGCTTGAACATAGCCCGAACTTATTATTATTATTATTGGCCTTTTAAATAGTTCAATTTCATATCGAAATTCCAAGCTAAAACGGAGCAGTATTGATGGTAACGAAAACTGGCACCCTAGCTGTATATACCACAACAGCGTAATTCAAATCATTTTGACTGAGTGAGGATGACAATAAATGTGTGTAATTAAAAAAAAAAGAATATATATATAGTGTGATGATGCTGATATTCCTACCGCACGCCTCTGTCATCTTAAGTGAAATTATAGTTGAGACAATGTAGATAACAGAAGATGTCGCATGAAACCTGCAGAGTTGTGAAGCTTTCGACCGTGGTCTTCCTCAGCTTTAATGTCTGTTTGTGAAACGAAATATATGTTTTTGAGCATAACAAATCTGAAGTCATTAACACAATATATTGAATATAAGTTGATATAATATATTTTGTTTATGACTTCAGATTTGTTATGCTCAAAAACATATATTTCGTTTCACAAACAGACATTAAAGCTGAGGAAGACCACGGTCGAAAGCTTCACAACTCTGCCGGTTTCATGCAACATCTTCTGTTATCTACATTGTCTCAACTATATATATATATAATGTATATGGTTGGAAATAAAAGAAATATGGATATAATGATAGAATTTAATATTTTTAAAATGAATATTAATAATTGAATCATAGGGAAATATAGATATTATATAGTCTGGCAAAAATAGTAAAAAATATGACTAATTGACATTAAACCTAAAACTACAACAACAACAACAACCCATCATTTTTTCTTAACCCGTTGGTGTCCCGAGTATACTCGGGCTGACGTTTTCCAGGCTGTGGACTAGACCCGAGTATACTCGGGCTGAGCGAGTGAAATGAAAACGCATTTTTAAACTTAGAATTTCACCAACAATTCAATGCCTATGTTAAAAATGAATTATATTTTGTGGGACTACATACATCAAAGTTGCCATCTGTGTATATACATTTTGTGATGATCGGTCATACATCATGTCTATAAACAAGCAAAATATCGGCAAACATGAGTGAAATTTTGATGACATTCAGACCTTTGCAACGGTTAGGAAACTGATCAATGACGAGCAACCATCCGCACGCTCTCGCGATCTCATTTGCATCGTTATGCAAAATGCCACACTCGAGTGAAAAGCGTGCGTGCGGCGGTCAAGAGCATTGTGTGCACGCACCTACCTTATTAGCACACATTTACATGATAAAGAATAACTCTATGTGGCATACTACGTCGTATATCAGTAATGTTACGGATTTTCTATGAAAGCCATCTCAGCATGGCGACCTGCTTACCATACTGGCATGAAATGTTGGCCTTCTTCTGCTGCCGAGTCCTGGGATTTACCAAAACTCGGCAAACTGAAAGTAAAATCTTTAGCGTGTCTCTACATGTTGTGTTGATATTTTTGTTTTTGTGTGTTATCATGACAGCAATGTTACTTATAGTTGTTTGAGGGGTTTTATGTTATAAAATCGTTAAAAAAAGACAACTTGGCCCGGAACAAACCTAGTACAGGATGTATGGCATACAAACAACGCAGTCGATTGTGCTACTTCATCGAAGTCGTATATTCATCATGGCGTAAGACAGCGTCACATGTGCACTTGTTTTGGGCGAAAATATTTTGAATAGACCTGCTGGCAATTTGAGTATCAGGTTACATTGTATCTATATGAATAGACTAAATGCAGAAACAAAAACATTCCTAGATAGACCCTCTCTTTGACGCAATCTAAAAGGGCAGGGGATTAAGGGCATAATAGAGAAGGTCATAGGTCGATTATTGGCAGTCTCTTTTTATTTTCTGTACCGGTCCATATAGAATGGATGTTAGCAATGTGCTTCGGATGTATTACGTAACCATAACTTTATGGTTGTTGGGAATCGAATGTGTAAGTTCTCATGTGCATTTTCCAAACATTTATCTATTATAGAAATTACAATACAACGAAATACGCTGCAATAAAGCGAATAAACAAGACACATTTTCTCTCATACGCCTATAGCATTTGGAGAAATTGTCTATGAAAATAACGATCGGTATTTGATATCTGCAACAGTTAAAAAAGTATATTAGATAAAATTATATCCCATATTACGTTGAAAGTGACAATAGTGATTTCGTCTGTGTGGTCTGTTTCTATATTTTTGTATGAATTCTTTATAATAATATGCTTCTTTTCAGCCGCAGTCGCTCGATAAATTATTCAAAATGTTTAGAAATCTGGGTCATTTAGTTCATTTGTTTCGTAAGTTCATAAGTCTAAATGATTTTGCAATCATTGAGTTGCAAGGATATTAGCCATACGCAAGTGGTTGTAGTTCAATTCATTTTCAGTCAATCGGATATGACAGATTATGCCAAAAAAGAAGAAGAAAGTATCTATTTTTTATGCAAATTTGTAGAAAGCGGTCAAAATTTGCAAAGCGCTTATTCAATTCTGCGACAGACCGAGATGTGATTTGGAGCCCTTGTGTAACACTCGACTTCTTTGGAGCAAGGTATTTCGAGCAGTAAAATACGAAATCAACTTCTTTTTAACTGATGTAAATAATGATTTATTGCTATTACTAAAGTGGTTTAAGCACTTATTGTGCATGTGTCTTCTCTCTATTTCTGAATTTAGGTACATGTTTTCATTCGAATTATATAGAGTTCATGAAATCGCGTTGCCGCATTTTCATATTCATAAACGACTGCAGCAAATGCTTGTTTGCTTTATAGATTATGAACAGTAAATGAGAAAAGTACTTTATTTTCTGTCTTTTAACGGGGGATGATTGATACACACAATGAAATAAATTTTGATTCACACTCTTGACAGAAGAGAAGATAATTTCATGGGAAGTAGCCGTTTGCTATGAGAGATCGCAGAATGTCGAGAGAAATGTTTTAATTTCAACAAACATGTTGTCTTTTCGTTATTTTCTGAAGTGTTGTATCGATGTTAAGCCTTTAAACCTGTGTGGCACGTGTTCACCATTCTTCCATGGTCATGCCGACTTCTTCATCTTCCAGGTGGCAATCTTTTTGTTGCTAAATTGAGTGAACTCCTCTGACGAACTCGGAAATGCTCACCTGCGACTTTGTTTGAAAAAAAAAAAAAAAAAAACCCAAAAAACCACTCTCTCATATAGAGACGAAAGTAAGTTCTCGATTGGCATTCTAATAGTCCATGGGCAAGGCCAGATATACCACCTGAGGTGGCAAAACCTTTTTGGTGTCATTTTGTTTGTCGGGCATATTATGCTTGTCAAGCTATGATAGCATTTCCAAATGAGTAGCTTAGTCATTATAAATGAATTTTTAACCAATTTGGTCTCGTTGTTATATCCCTATACTTCTGAATCGAAACTAACCGCTATACAAAGAGGAGCGCTGTTTTCTGTATGTTCCCGTAGAGCTGCAAAATGCAGCTCTATGGTATGTTCACAGGTATTCTGTTGTAAACGCGGTGCGCTTAGTCTTTATTCTAGACGGCGAAGGGAATATCCAAAGCTTATGATACAGTGTATATCCTTTTATCTGAAAACAACAACAACAACCAAAAAATAAAAAGATTCCTCTTGAATTTTACCGTATTTTGCAATTATTTATCATTTTCCGGTAAAAACGCTAGTGTGAAAACGCTAACACCACGCCGATGTCGCTTTATTTTCATCTCAACAAAAAAGGATAATGCAAAAACAATGTACCGGTACACTACAATACATCATAATGAATAATATTGTAAATAAACAGAGTGATTTTTGTTTAAAATTGATTTATTTGTTTAGAGGGTAGTATAAAAATAGTATAGATGGTCCCTTTTATGAGGAACTTTAGATATGATAACGGTACATTGGTCCAGATAAAGACTAAGCGCACCGCGTGACACATGTGGACATCATAACCCTTTGGATATTCCCTTCGCTGCCTTGAATAAAGACTAAGCGCATTGCGTTTACAACAGAACACCTGTGGACATACGGAAGACAGTGCTCTTCTTTGTATAGCGGTTAGTTTCGATTCAGAAGTATAGGGATATAAAAATGAGACCAAATTGGTTTTAAAAAAACATTTTTTATGACTAAGCTACTCATTTGGAAATGCTATCATAGCTTGATAAGCATATCTCTGCCCGACAAACAAACTGACACCAAAAAGGTTTTGCCACCTCAGGTGGTACCAACAACCCATTTTCCGGGTCTTGGCCCATGGACTATAAATTGAAGTGTGTTCATGCTACATTTGAAGAGATAGCATATAGCGAAGGGAAAACAAACCTGAATGGCCATCTTCAGGAAGCTATTTTTTGTTGGCGATTATGAATTACTTAACTATGAAATTGAAAGAAAAACATACAGAAAAACGACTGCAAAATCTTTGCATAATGTGCCATTATTTATAATCAAGTTTCCATTACTTTTTTTTAATGATACATTTCCTTCGATTAGTGCTCCTTTATTCTTTCCCATTACATTTCATCACTTTCCTTTCCAGCTATCCACTTCATTCTCGCCTACAAACGTATACAGATATTTTGCCCGTATATACAATCTAAAAAGATATTGCCATAACATAGATAGGCAAACCTGACCGGATATAACATTACATTTCGATTGCTAAAGTGTGATCGGATTACCATCCATCAAAAAGAATTTAGAAGACCATCATATTTCTCCCCCCCCCCCACCCTCTTTGATCTCTCTCCCTCTCTTTCCAGTTATCCAATTCTTTGATTGAATAGTATCATTAGTGAAGATCACTTCTCGATGATGCTTTGCCTGTATTATATATATATATATATATATATATATATATATATATACATATACATATATATATATATAATATATATACATTCATCAAACAACATTTAGAAGACCAGCCTATTTTTCTCCCTCTCTCTTTCTCTCCCTTTCAATCTTTCTTCTCATCGCATAGATTCCAGTATTTCGCCTGAAGACCGGAAGACCTCATAAATGTTCTATCAAATATACAAATTCCACAAAACAATAGTCTTTCTGGTTAGTGATGATTTTTCATCATAATTATATTATAACAAATAACTTCTGTCCTATCACTATGTGAAATCTTATTTCATGCGATTCGTAATGAGCAATACTTCTTAGCAGTAGAGTTTAAGTCAATTATAACATTGTACATAAAATTGGCAGCATTTAACCCCCTACTGTTGAATCACAAATGTGCTCATTGATCTCTTTTATTTATCCCATGGAAACCTTAAGTCATATCTGTAGGCAGACATAGTGGATAATTCCAGAAAGCAAACTTCTATACAAAAAAAAAAGAAACTTCTGTGTGGATGGCAGGTACCGCAATAGCATGGATTTTTCAGATTTAGTTATCATAAGTTGTCGAAGAAAGCAAGAAAGGTGCAATGATTTATTTGAATATTGAAAATCCCATCAGGCTCTTGTCAACATTATGAAAGGGAAAATTGCTGAAACAAAACCGAGAAACAAACTCGAATGAAAGATTGGTCTGCGAAACTCAACTTCAATGCTGCTTGAAGTTTTTTTTTTTTCCTTTCACTCATACTTATGAATGACAGTCTGATTATGTCATTCAAAGATCGTTCAAATAATTACTTGGCCAACAAACCAAATAGAGGATATTCTGCACAACATTCATGCAACGCAAGAGCCGATGGTTATTGCCTTTATGGGGTCCTATATATTCATCATGGTGAAACACAGCCTAACATATGCGAATGTTTTACGCAAGAATACTTTGAATAGACCAGGTGGCCAGAGTATCAGGTTACATTGTACCTCACTGAATAGACAGGATGTTGATACAAAGACATTTCTGGACGCGCTCGTAGAAAAGTCGGGGATTATGAGCATAATAGAGAAGTTCAAAGGCCGATTACAGACGGTCTCTTTTTTCTGCACCGGTCCATAGAATGCATTTGCCTTCGTAGAAAGCGCTCCAAATTTGCGAAGGGTGATTCAATTTTACGAGAGATGGACCTGTGATAACCCATCGCTTCAATTGAACACTTTGTTTAGGAGCAAGGTATTTCGGGCAATAAACGCATGAAGTGTTCTTGTCTTATCTCATGTGTATCGATGTAATCAAATGTTTTCATGCTGCTATTGAGAGTGGTTTATTCACTTATCGTGCCAGTGTAACATATATATATATATATATATATGTAACTTATATAAATATATATATATATATATATATATATATATATATATATCTGCATTTAGGTAGGACTACATTTTTTCATTCCATTAGACTTCGCGAACTCATGCACATTGCAGCATTTTCATATTCATAAACGATTGCAGCAAATGCTCATTTCCTTTATACATTATGCTTATTGAATGAGATTAGTTCTTCATTTCTTTCTTGTCTTTTATCGGGGGATGACTGGTACTGTATAAACAATAAAACAAATATTGATTTACACTCATGACATAAGAGAAGAACAATTCAGCAAAATTAGCCGTCTGTTATGAGAGATTGAAGAATGCCAGGAGAAATGTTGTTTATTTCAACAAAAATAATTTGTCTTTTCCTTATTTTCTCAAGTGATGTAATAATTTTAGGCCTTCAAGCCTGTGTGGCTTGTGCTTGTCATACTTCTATGATCATGTCGGCTTCTTCTACAGCTGCTGGAGTATACGCGATGGCCAGCCTTTTTTTTTTTTTTTTTTTTTTTGCTAATTTGAATTAACTTCTGCGTCGAATTCGGGAATGGTCACCTGCGACCCTGTTTGAAAAGACGCTCTCTCACATGGAGACGAATTTGAATTGTCTATGGACATTCTAATTTGAATACGTTTTTTGAAGTGATAAGATATAGTGAGAGGAAACTGAGATTGAATTATGAACATATTCATGGCGCTATCTTTTTTTTCTTTTATTTTGTCGACGAGTTTGAATTACATAACTGTAAAATTAGAAAAAAAAAACGTACACACACACACAGAAAAAAAATGACTATGAAATCTTCGCATAATGTTAAACCATTTTGAACACTCGAATATGCCATTTTCTCTTCCTTTGTAATACATTTGCCTCGATTCGTGCTCCTTCTTTTTTATCTTATTGCATCACATTACTTTCCTTTCCAGCTATTAAATATGTCTTCTTCATTCTCATCATCTTCAATTAGTCGTCTAGATTGAATATCCTCATCGATGGTGGCGATCACTTATCCAAGATACTTTGCCCGTATTATTATGTATAATCTAATAAGATATATCACCATAACACAGATTATAGGCAAACCTAGCCGTGTATAATATTATTTCATTTCGTTTGCAAAAGTGTGTTCAGATTACCATTCATCGAACAAAATTTAGAAGACCAGCCTATTTTATTTTTCTCTCTCTATCTCTCAATCTTTCTTCTTATCGCATAGACTCCGATGTTTCATACGCAGACCGGAAGAGCTTATAAATGTTCCGTCAACTGACTTGAACATGTGTTTTATAAAATTATATAGTTGTAAGTGGATATATACACACTGTATTATATTCTCCTCCCTTTCTCATGTCTCTCTCTCTCTCTCTCTCTCACACACACACACGCACACACACACACACACATAGACAAAACAATAATCTGTCCCGTTTGCTGATGACTTTTATCATAATCTATATGTCATATCACTGTGTAAGATTTAATCTCACTTGATGTGTAGTGAACAATATCTCATCCCGACATTACGGTATATAATAGGGTTGTAAGTGAATCGTGATTGCACATGAACTTTGCAACATTAAACCCGACAGGAAACCTACAAAAATGCGCTCGTTGATCTCCTTTGTTGATCCCATGGAAACCTAAGTCATATAATTACGGTCGAAATATGGAGGCAGTCATGATGGATAAATTCAAAAAGAAAACGTCTCTATACAAAAAAGTAAATAAATAAATAAAAAATAGACAAATAAATTAAACAGATCGTGGATTTCACAGGTTTAGTCATCATTAGTTGTCAAAGATTCCGAGAAAGGTGCAATGATTTATTTGAATATTGAACATCCCATCAGGCTTTTGTCAACATTATAACAATTGTTGAAACAAAACCGAGAAACCAACTCAAATGGAAGATTAGTTCGCGAAACTCAACTTTGATGTTGCTTGAATTTGTTGTTTTTTTTTTTTCTGTCATACTTATGAATGACAGCCTGCTTATAAGATCGTTAAATGAATCTACTTGCTGGCCAACGAACCAAATGGAGGATCCCTGTATAGCATTCATACAACGCAAGAGCCGATATTGCTAACCAACGGCGTAGCCAGGATTTCATCTTAGGGGGGGCGGTTAGTCTGCGAGGGAGCGAAGCGACCGAGCCCGAGCGAGCGGAGCGTGCGAGGGGGGGGGGGGGGGGGGGGAGGGTGTGGGAGGGGGTGTCCCCCCTCCCACGGTAAGAACTTTTTGCATTTGGATGTTGTAAATGGTGCAATTTGATGCATGTTTTTGCGCATTTTATCGACGTCGAACAGTCCCACTTGTTTGTGGTAGCAGTTTATTTTGATGTAGATTATTATTGAACAACTTGATTATAAAATGGTATAATTTACATACACTTCTTGTATTAATTCTTTTCACTGAATATCATGAACGCGACTGAACCCGAGCGAGCGGAGCGAGCGAGGGGGTAGGGGAGGGTGTGGGAGGGGGTGTCCCCCTCCCACAGTAAGAACTTTTTGCATTTTGATGTTGTAAATGGTGCAATTTGATGCATGTTTTTGTGCGTTTTATCGACGTGAAACAGTCTCACTTGTTTATGGTAGCAGTTTATTTTGATGTAGATTACTATTGAACAATTTGCCTATAAAATGGTATAATTTAAATACACTTCTTGTATTAATTCTGTTCACTGAATATCATGAACGCGACTGAACCCGAGCGAGCGGAGCGAGCGAGGGGGGAGGGGAGGTTGTGGGAGGGGGGTGTCCCCCTCCCACGGTAAGAACTTTTTGCATTTTGATGTTGTAAATGGTGCAATTTGATGCATGTTTTTGTGCGTTTTATCGACGTGAAACAGTCTCACTTGTTTATGGTAGCAGTTTATTTTGATGTAGATTACTATTGAACAATTTGCCTATAAAATGGTATAATTTAAATACACTTCTTGTATTAATTCTGTTCACTGAATATCATGAACGCGACTGAACCCGAGCGAGCGGAGCGAGCGAGGGGGGAGGGGAGAGTGTGGGAGGGGGGTGTCCCCCTCCCACGGTAAGAACTTTTTGCATTTTGATGTTGCAAATGGTGCAATTTGATACATGTTTTTGCGCGTTTTATCGACGTGAAACAGTCCCACTTGTTTGTGGTAGCAGTTTATTTTGATGTAGATTATTATTGAACAACTTGATTATAAAATGGTATAATTTACATACACTTCTTGTATTAATTCTTTTCACTGAATATCATGAACGCGACTGAACCCGAGCGAGCGGAGCGAGCGAGGGGGTAGGGGAGGGTGTGGGAGGGGGTGTCCCCCTCCCACAGTAAGAACTTTTTGCATTTTGATGTTGTAAATGGTGCAATTTGATGCATGTTTTTGTGCGTTTTATCGACGTGAAACAGTCTCACTTGTTTATGGTAGCAGTTTATTTTGATGTAGATTACTATTGAACAATTTGCCTATAAAATGGTATAATTTAAATACACTTCTTGTATTAATTCTGTTCACTGAATATCATGAACGCGACTGAACCCGAGCGAGCGGAGCGAGCGAGGGGGGAGGGGAGGTTGTGGGAGGGGGGTGTCCCCCTCCCACGGTAAGAACTTTTTGCATTTTGATGTTGTAAATGGTGCAATTTGATGCATGTTTTTGTGCGTTTTATCGACGTGAAACAGTCTCACTTGTTTATGGTAGCAGTTTATTTTGATGTAGATTACTATTGAACAATTTGCCTATAAAATGGTATAATTTAAATACACTTCTTGTATTAATTCTGTTCACTGAATATCATGAACGCGACTGAACCCGAGCGAGCGGAGCGAGCGAGGGGGGAGGGGAGGGTGTGGGAGGGGGGTGTCCCCCTCCCACGGTAAGAACTTTTTGCATTTTGATGTTGCAAATGGTGCAATTTGATACATGTTTTTGCGCGTTTTATCGACGTGAAACAGTCCCACTTGTTTAAGGTAGCAGTATATTTTAGTGTAGATTGTTATTAAACAATTTGCCTATAAAATGGTATAATTTACATACACTTCTTGTATTAATATTGTTCACTGAATATCATGAACGCGACTGAACCCGAGCGAGCGGAACAAGCGAGGGGGGAGGGGAGGGTGTGGGAGGGGGTGTCCCCCTCCCACGGTAAGAACTTTTTGCATTTTGATGTTGCAAATGGTGCAATTTGATACATGTTTTTGCGCGTTTTATCGACGTGAAACAGTCCCACTTGTTTAAGGTAGCAGTATATTTTAGTGTAGATTGTTATTAAACAATTTGCCTATAAAATGGTATAATTTACATACACTAGTCTTCTTGTATTAATTCTTGCACTGAATATCATGAACACTGTCTGTTCAGCAATAAAACAGAAAGAGCATGCATGCACACGAGGGTGTAGATAGGGGCATATCCCCTCCCACACGAAGGTGATTTTGCGTTTTCAGACCTGAAATTCAGCGATCTGGTGCACATTTTTGGTGCAATACTTTTTCATCGAAGTGTTAAAAGTGTGAATTTAGCTCTTATTCCGAATATGCACCATCTGTGCGTATGTATAAAGTCTAGAGCTTAGGGGAAGGGGATCCCCTCCCGCTCGCGGAGCTTTTGCGTTTTTAGAATTGAAATAAAGCGATCTGGGTATAGCCACAGTCTACTTCTTTGCATGGCGGGGGGGGGGGGGGGGGAAGCAGGGAGAAGGCGTGGGCGAGTGTTATCTCCACCCTTCCCTTCCGATGGAGCTTTTATCTTTTTAAGGTTGAAATTGAGATATCTCGTATACGCATATTTTATGGAATCAACATTTGGGAAATCACTAAAAAAAAAAAAAAAAAAAAAAAAAACTGATTGGGGGGGGGGGGGTTTGGGAGGAAAGGGTCGATTGAAAGGGGAAATTCTTCAGTTTTCGGAATATAAGTCTTGTGGACTCGGAATTATTCAGAATTTTTTGTAAATCTAAAAAGTGTACTTAGCTAGGGAAAGAGGCACAGAGGGGGAGGGTTTGGGGGGGGGGGGGGATACCCCCTCCCAAGCACGAGAAATTTTGCATATTTTGAACTGAAATTCAACGATCTGGTGCACACTTTGAGTGAACTATTCAAAAAAATATCTTATTTGATGAAAGGTTGCAAAGGAGACCCGCTTCATGTGCATGCATACAGTATACACGCATTTTTTTTCCGCCTCCCAAATCCCCGGTCCAAATCTTAGGGGGGGCGACCGCCCCCATCGCCCCCCCCCCCCCCTGGCTACGCCAGTGCTGGTGTCCTATATTCATCATGGTGAAACACAGCCTAACATAATTACGCGCGTGTATTACGCAAGAATACTTTGAATAGACCAGGTGGCCAGAGTATCAGGTTACATTGTACCTCCATGAATAATCAGAATGTTGATACAAAAACATCCCTGGACCATGGGACGCGCTCGTAGCCGCCATCTGAAAAGTCGGGGATTATGAGCATAACAGAGATGTTCAAAGGCCGATTACAGACAGCCAGTTTTTTCTGCACCGGTCCATTGAATACATCATAATGAGGTGTTTTGTATGTATTATGTAACCTTTTTTACGGACCCCAATGATTTAATGGTTGTTGGGAATCGAATGTGCAAGTTCTCATGTGGTTGTTGCCAACATTTATCATAGCATCTATGCTTCGACAATGACATACGCTGCAATAAAGCGAGAAACAAGACATATGGCAGAAGTTTTTTGTCCCTTTCTATCTCTTTCTCTCATACGCTTAGCATTCACGGGAAATTGTATATAGAAATTACGATGTTTGATATTTTGATGCTTGCAGCATTTTCAAAGAAATCTTGGGATAACTAGACCGGTGGTGTAATGTAAAACATTTTCTTGAGTAAAGAAACGATTCAATCAATATCTATATATATTTATGCATATGTATGTATGTATGTATATATATATATATATATATATATATATATATATATTCAGGTAGACTAATGATTTTATCAAAACATTTGGCTGGGTTGTATGACCTCAGTACTGTATCGATACAAAAGACATTTCTAGAAGCCTGGTCGCGGATGATGGCTTTCAGAGGTGTAATCCGCCTTTTATATGTGGCACAATGCGTTCTTCTAGTGAGGGTTACGTTATATTAAAGGTCCAGTTTACCTTTGGGAGCAGTGATTTCAAAAATTTTCAAAATATCATATTTGATGCATATGTGTAGGTCTGTTGTATCATAAAACATCCTACCATATGAAATATTTGCAATAAAACCTAAAATATAAGGAGATATCAGGGTTTTTCTCAATAAACCGTAACTGTATACGGTTTAGTCTGGATTTTTTGTTATTATAACTATTGTTCACATTTTGTGTATTTAACAACACTTAACATCGATTATACTGATTCAAATTTTGACAGTGGTTGTTTCTATCCCTAACTCACATTTTAGAACTATTCTATAGCACTAATGCTTTCATCTGCAAATGGTAAATTATGCCTTTAATTAGTGGCGGAGTCAAGTCAAGAGCTAGAATAATGTTTTTCAGATGCCGATAGCCCAAAACAGTTTTGATTATCGTAACGATCTCCCGAGGTTGTTCTTCATGGATTAGTTCCCCCGTCAGCGCAATGGAACAATGCATGGTTAATAATAATCCGATACACCGGATGCGAGGTACAAACTGTATGACAAAGAAGTATAAATATGACATGATTGTGCTTCATCATCAGAAAGTGCCAAACTAGGCTGAAAACAAAACCGCACCATACATAAAACTATTCAATGCATCGATCGGCAAGTCGTTATAACCGCCATGATGGATGTTTATTTACCCACATTCCCACAATGCACAAAGCCAGCTTACCAGTCAACATCCAGTCAACATCCAACAATTACGCAAATACACATGCACGCGATAGGCGCGAATGTTGTAGTGCATGAACCAGTCACAAATCGGATTTTCCCCGAGGTATTTGTTCGTTTGATTGTTTTTACGATACTCGCGGGTTAATCGATCATTATCAAAGGGGCATGTTGGTGCATAAGCCATCACAAGAAGCGTTTTAAATCCACATAAAATGACTTCGCTCTCTTCTAGCAATCTAGTAGTTGTCAGTATTTTGCCAAGATTACAAACCAATCGAGACGGAAACTGTTAATATACCGACATATCCTGCAGCGACGATGCTTTTTTTTTTAATCTCCTGCTTACGACAATGCGTAAGCTCTACATATATTTCAAGGCTTTGGGGGAATATCAGAAAGGACACAGAATGTGTGTGTGTGTGTGTGTGTGTGTGTGTGTGTGTGTGTGTGTTTTAAATCCGTTCCCCACGGGAACCTGGTTTACCAGGTTCCCAAAATGAAGACAAGGGTGCCTGCTTCAGTGGCCTAAATTCATTTTTCTTTGTGTTAAAATGCTCAGAAGAGTGGGTTTGATAAAAAGATCTGAGTTTATTCTATCAGGATTTGTTCTCCTGCTCTTTAAAGAAAGGGGTTTTACAGTATTATGTACCTTTTCCCGATTTAGTTTTTTGCTTGTTCTGCTGTAAACTCATACGAACATGTACATAAAATGATCAAGGCTGAGATCAGTTAGAAATGCGGGTTCGCTGACCCCAGTCACCTCATTCAGGTACCTGGTTTTGTATAGAACAAAAGATTCTGAGAGCTCATCAGCGCACGCTCTATTCATACCTCGCACCCGATCGATATTTCCATTGTTCACGGGCACATGTAGTTGACCGTAGAACGGGGGACACAATGAACCGCTTGACTGCCTTCACACAGCTGGATTACCAACCTGTGTGCCTCTCAGTCGACGGGCGAAAAGAATCTCGTTTGGGGGCATTAAAGGCTCTCAGAGAATTGCGGAAGGAACGGGAGGCAAAAATACATGTAGTACAAATACTAATACACCATACTGATAATGTAACAAAATGGAACATCTACAATGTACATTTATTACTATACCTTTTGAGTCATCATCAACATCATCATCACCATCAGCAAATGGTTTCCTTAATGTAATAATACAATAGCTTTTCTCTGTTGTTGTTGTTGTTGTTATTAATTGTCATTATTACCATAATTATTTCTACACTGTTCAAGTTATCGAGTGATAAAGACACACATACAACCACACAATTTTTCCAATTTCTTTTCAAGGAGAGATACATGTATAACACACGGTGATGGTACTCCATATTCTTAGAAAGATTGGCAGTGATCTCTGCAATGTAGAAAATTGTCCATTTTTGGACAGATATGAATGTTTACATGTAATACGCAGTTGCACACACTTATAAGGGCTTTCATTGAACATTTCACAGTGTGTACATCGTATCGTCTTCTCGCGATCGCTTGCAGGCAAACAGGCATGGGCACGCCATCCACAGACATGGACACGCACGCGCACACATAGCAGAGACTCCAACCCCAGGCTCCTTCTGATCTGGAGATTCTCCCGCCCGAAACCCCTAGCAAACGGGAGACTCCAAGTTGATGTGTGCGAAGCGCGAATTTCCTAGGATTCTAGATGTTCTCTGGTGCTATCTAAGGCTTATTTTTTCAACATACGATAGAAATAAGTAAGAAATCCTTTCCACCGGGAGACACAGAGCGCCAGGGCGGGAGAAATCAAATCTCAAACGGGAGAACGGGAGATTGTGCAAAAATGGGCTTTCGGCGGGAGATCTCCCGTCGAAAACGGGAGAGTTGGAGTCTCTGACATAGTCATGAGCAAACACTTACAAAGGGGACATTATTATTTACAATGCATGCCCGCACGGCCTCCAATGGATTCGCACGCAGGATGCTAGTCCACTGCCTGGACTGCCTTCGTAGACGTGTGTACTATTATGGTGTGTATGGTATTAGCAATATTTCACACGGAAATACCGTCGTTGAGGGCGTTTAGTATAAGGAGAGACAAAGTGTAGGTCTTTTTTCTTTTCTTTTTTTTCGGGGGCAGCAATTAGTAGACTCACGCGATGAGTGGACTGTCGCGATCGAGAAGACTTCTCGCGATCGAGAAGACTTCGCGCTACCGCCAATGAGGGCGTATGAGAGAGTGAAAAAAAAGAAAAAAAGATAAGAGTCCCGTATCGGGACTAGCAGGATGCTGGATTCGCACGGACTCGCACGGTAGCGTGCCAACACCACGCACGGTACCGTGCCAACACCTCGCACGGTAGCGTGCCAGATGGTCCGCACTCGACGGTGGCACGCAGCCGCACGGAGGCGCACTGACTGGCACGCAGCCGCACGGAGGCGCACGAGGTCGCACGGGGTCGCACGGGGGCGTACAGAAGCGCACGCACCCGCACGAGGCCGTACGAAATGGCACGGAGCCGCACGCACCCGTGCGAAACCGCACGCAGCCGCACGAAGCAGCCCCGTGCGCAGTGCGTGCGGGAGTAACATAACTTAATGGTCTGACTGAAAGTTGAAAAACAAAGAAATACATAAGAAATTCTGAAAACAATAAAATACATAAGAATTGAAATGAATTTTGGAAGTTTTTGTGATGCACAATTGTTGAATATGCTGCAACAGATTTACAGACCAAAAATTAGACCCTCAATGCTTTTAATTAGGCTAAAATATGATCTTGAGCTTAATTTGCATAATTAATTAATTAAAATTAGAAATTGATTGTTTCAAAAAATCTTATGACACAATCTTGTAGATTATGACGCAGGTCTCACGCATGCAAAATTTCATCGCGATCGCGCCACCGATGGCCGAGATCTCGGGGGGGGGGGGGGGGGGGGGGCGGAATCCATCCCCCCCCCCCCCCGGCCTGAGCATAGCCAAATTAAGCCCGGCCCCTTTAGGGTTAAAGGCCAAGTCTTCAAGCAATGTCTGTGGGAGTTCCATCAAGTACAGACAGAACGTACACAAAGCTCTGTGTTTGAGATCTAGGTACAAGCACTTGATAAACTTGCATCAGGTTATTCCCCATCCATATACAGTGTATAGGCTTAACAGCCATATCCAATTTCATTTTCAATGTGTAAGTGATGATAAATCCTGCACATACCGGTTTGCATAGGTTCGAGTGGACATCCGTAAAACTCTGTTCTGAGAACGTTGAAAAGACGGTTGGCTGCATTAAAGTCATATTCCCCGAGTCTTATGATGACGTAACGTGCTTCCACCGGATAGGCCAAGTTGTGAGTAGCAACACGATCGTACTGACTGGTACTAGAATCAGGGGTCGCATACACAGTGGAGTGGTCAAACTACATCCATCATTCCACACAAATCACCAGGAATTGAAGGAAAAAGACAAGATCGTGCCATCAATATCGTAGCTGTGATGAAGAAGATATCAAACTGATAAAGTTTGAGTAAGGGCAATTGAGTAATGCCAATTATTTCTGCCCTGTCATACAGTCATGTATAGGGTGCAAACTACATAATGTCATTTTACTCGATCAAGCTAGTATCTCTCGTATTGATTCCAAGAAGTGAACATTCAATTTGTGTTATAGTCAATTAAAGTTTTAACACTGGTTTCAATTAGCAGATTGATGACATGCAAAACATCGCCTGTATAAGTCAGTAAGGGATAGTGGAGGAAATACTGTAGTGTACCTCGTTACTGGCTGGTTGTGCTTTGCGGTACACTACATCGTCCGTACTGTACAACAGCTCGAACTTGGCGATGTCACCCTCAAACTCTGGCGTAGGGTCACTACCCGTCACCTTGGCCCCTCCTTGAGTAGCCAAGCCGGTCAGACCAACTCTTCGACCGAGGTCAACCTTGAGGTAGCGAGAGAATAGGAAATCCCCTGCACGAGCTTCTGTCTTCCAGCCTTGGATCCGTCAAAGAATAAGGTAATAAGAAAGAAGAAAAAAAAAAAAACAACAACAACACCCACACATATTTTAGCACAACTGTATAATGCAATGTATTACTCGGAGCTCTCACTCTGTGAGAAATTTCTATTCAGACTGGATCTGAAACAAAAGATCTTGGGTTAGAATTCCACCCGATGATTTTTGTTTACAATAATGTTCCTCCTCCCCAGCTGTAAAACGGGTACCGTGCGATGCTGCCATGCTTGATGCAGTATATTTGATCTTGGCAGAAAGCCAAGGCAGAGCATTGCAGAGCGGAGTTGACCCTGTCTTGGTAAAAGATAAGACTATCATCTCCTGCCGATATTCGGGGAATGTTCGTTATTTGAAAGGTCCATTAATCCGAAAATGAAAAAAAGTTCCATAATAAAAAAAGAAAAAAAAAAAAATGAAATAACATTCGTTGATCTGAAAATTCAATGATAGTGCGTACAAACAAACCTTCGGAATTGCGAACTTCATTTCATGTTCGTAATAACGAACCTTCGAAATAACGAACTTTTTTTTTTCCATTTTGGGTTAACAAACCTTCGGAATAACGAACTGTGAACCCGATATCATGGTGCATGAGGGTGTGCTGCTTCAACTTGTTAGTCAATGCATTATTTACTTTTTTTGTGTGATCATTTCTGTTTTATTCCAGATAGTTGGGGGCCTAAGGGCTCAAAATGGGCTGTTTGGTTCAGATTCTTCCAAAAGCACCAAATTTGGCTCATAGGTCCCTTGTACCATACTCTTTCAATTTTTGATGGGCGCCAAGACTAAAAACCCTTGGGGCCGCCATATTGGTGAAATCCAATATGGCCGCCATCCGGGTTAAAGGTCAAGTGCAGTTACAATTTGAAAAGCTTGATTGATGTTATGAATCCCATGTGGAAGATTTTACGGGGTTAGAGAATGTGATTCTAAATATTATTTCTGCAATTCAAGGTCACGATCACCTCTAAAGGTCACTTTCAAGGTCAAATAAGGGTCAAATCAGGCATTTTGTGCATTTTTCGAAATGGCGTCTGTGGGCATTCAACTGCAATTCACTGGTACCCCTATTTGTCCCATTTGTCATCTCTTCCAACTCCTTAAATGGTCAATTGGGGCCAAGAGTGGTTCCATCCCAATACATATCAATAATGATTATGACAAATAAATGAAAAAAAATCATATTTAAGATATATATACATATATATAATCATTATATATATTGAAATCTTTGAGCACAGAAAACGGGCTTCCATCGGTTTCGTTTTCTTTTCTCATTTTCTTTGCTCATTGTTTCTGGTCAATTTTATCTTTCTTTGTTTCAATATATATATATATATATATATATATATATATATATATATATACATGCTTAAATACGGCCACCATCCTATTCCAAGGTGCCGAATCAGGGTGCAATGGCAAAGAGGGTAATAAACACGCCTAATCTTATTTTGTCTTCGTTTTTCCTTCTGACGAGATAGCTGGGTAGCCGGTATGCAACTAGCTGGTCAGTTGTATGTACTTGGGGTGGACCACTTTACCGGTTTGTGCACCTTGAGTTTTCCGAAAGCGGAATGCCGATTCGGGATCTTTTCATGTGTCTGGGTTTGTGATTCTTTCACACAAGAGGCTTCCATTGATTTGCAAAGTGCTGTGCCTCTACTAGAGGGGACGGTATGACAACAAACACACCATTGCTCAGCTAGACTTGAGATAAGTGGGATTCGAACCCGCGCCGGAACACAAGTCTTTAGACCGCAAGCCATACGCTACCGACTTAGCCACCTCGTCAGCTTTCATGGTCAATTATATAACTTTTCAGCTGGCAAGCGATATGATTCTCCGCCAACTGAAATTGGTGTATGCCTGCTCTCCCTTGACAAGACAGCGTCTGCTTCTTCAGTGAAGGAAGCAATGGCCGAAGCTTCCAGGGAATCGAGCTCCTCAATCCAGGTCAGACCAGTATTCTAGGGGCAGTTAACAAAATTCCATCATTAAAGTCCTTAAATGGCAGTGTCTTATCAGAGTAGGTGAAGACACTTCAGCTGAATGTTTTTTTTTTTAATTCTCTTTTTATCAAACAAAACCGTTTCTTTACTGAAAGCGCAAATGACTAGGGAAACTGAACACCTATTGATGTTGTATGGGATACTAATCCTGAAGAAAATAATCTTAACATTTTTGCGCAGCAACACTGTGCAGTCCTCTGACAAGAGATGGTGATGGCACCACTCAAATCTCAAATTATGATTGGGAGAGCGTAGCGGCTTCCTGAAAATTAAGATTGAAAAACAAAGAACTGCCCTCATTTATCAGCGCACAGATATCCAAGAATAAATGGGACGGACAACTCACCCTGAGCACCTGATTCGAGAAGGAAATATCCAACAGGAATTGTGATCTCACAACCTTTCAGCTTTTCAACAACTTAGATGCGAACTACGCAAAGATATCCTTACGAAGGATGACACAATGTTTTCTGAAAGCATTTTCTGAAAACAGTATACAATCGCACGGATGAGCATAACATCAAATTTTCGGTAGTGTGCTTTTTTTTAATCCCTTTGATCTGAGGGAGTTACGGGTGGGTCGTGGTATTGAAAAGATAAAAGCCTTTTCAGCTCTTTCCTGTACAGCATACCTCTCTTCCAGAGCCCAACATCAGGCACTGACAGGGTGCGACATTACTTCAGACTTTGCAAAATGCGTAAGTAGTATGGGTCAGCAAACCAGAGCTCACTAATACATTAACTACTTTGATAACCGTGCTCATGTCCAGCAAGGACTGATGAGCAACAAGGTTTATGGGGCAGCCAGCGTCAACGAGGGTAGGCATCATCTCGGCGTAACGTGGGAGCAAATCATCAGAAACCACCCTATCTGCTCAAGCGGCGCTGTATCAACATTTCGAAGATGAGTGCTGCAGCAAGTGAGTTTCTACTGGAATCATGACAGCATGAGTCATGATGTGATCCCTGACTTCAGGGAGTGGAGTTGGAGGAAAGATGGCACAGGTAAATGGCAATTACTGGTACTATCAGTCACTCTCCGCAATGCTTCAGCACCAAATTTTATTCTTCTGCACCACAGCTGTTTCAAGACATGCATTGGGAGGTGGAAAACATGGAAATGAAAAAAAATAATGAAATGAATGAATGAATGTATGAATGAACGAATGAATAAATGAAGGGTGAAAATGCACAATGTAGAGCAGGTGTCAGACGAGCCGTGGTCAGTATAACATAGTTTGATATTGCTGCAATCTTAAAGTGGGGGGGGGGGGGGGGGGAGATTGAGGGCCTATCTGACGGGAGGAGACATTGTCGCAATGCCAGCGTCTCGAAGAAATTATTTTCGCTGTCACAACTAACGCGATTTCCAGGGCGATGTCCAAGACGTCTTCGAACAAAGGGAAAACTTATTTGCTGGAAGTCACGGGGATGTTGGCACGGCTTTTGCAGTCGCATGGACTTATCAGAGACGTCTTTTCTCTGCAACTTATCCCTTTCGTCGCCATTATGTTATTACGGTCTCCACAAGATACGGGGACATCTCGAAGATGTTGCAGACAAATTTAGTCCCCACGACATGGCCACAGTGATGGAGACTTCGCAGAGACGTCTCGGAGACAAGCTGGAAGACGGAAATAGTCTCTGCAAAAATCAAAAATATTCGATTCTCCTGCGAATCCTGGAGATTGGGCTCGTCTCCAGGAGACATGCGTCGTAGAGATGTTGCGGAGAGTAGAGTTGCAACCTATAGTTTTCAGATCAACGAGATACCAACTCATAAAGTCTTGTGATATCATACCAATTTGAGTCCAAGCACTTTGAAATAGAATCTTAATAGACCCTAGAATCTAATCTGTACCCCTGTTAATGGTGTCACTGTGGCACCTGTGAAATATGCTTGTTCCCTACATGGCGTCACCAGGACCGTCATGTTCTCTGAACGGCATATTTAGCTGTGGAGGCACATAAAATTTCCTATAAGGACTTTAGAATCGAACTTTCTTACACAAGTTCGAAAATAGCAAATTGATGACAACCTGATGTACTAAAAACTCTCTTAAACACGACAGATTTTTTTCTTTTTTCATCCAGATTAGGAGTGATCTTCATAATTGTTATTCCACTGAATTTAAATCTTATTTATGAATATTTATTGTGATTGAGGATCCCTGAACTGCAACAGAGAAATAAAAACACTTCTCTTTTTAGTGACAACGTCAAGGACGCTGGTAATATAGAGAGTAGCCCCCCCCCCCCTTATTGCTAAACTATTAATATAATATTAGGTAGCAATAGGATTCTATTTCTCATATATGTATGTTTTTAGCGCATTCCTTGCAGATGAAGATGAAAATAATAACCCAATAATCAAATCTTGAAAACTCTTTGAAAGGGCATTACCCATAATTCTAACTAGCTCTTTTAGCTGTCATTAAAGCAAATGCAAATATATTGAATTCCGCAAATATGACCAGTCGGTGAGGACATTTCCTCTTAGCGCCTGTAATGTAAAAATAATCAGTGGAATGATTTTGACATGAACTATGATATTCCATAGCTTTGGACAGAACCTCGCTTATAAGCTTGCGTAGCAATATTATAACAGGCCATAATTGAAATGATGCAGAAAAAATTACCGTAAGTAATCATCAAAAATGAAATTGAAGGGTTACCAAGTCTTCAAATTTAATTGTGAAATAAGGATCTGTGTAAGATCCCTTAAACCTAATTACTCTCAGAAAGGGGTTCTTATTATAATTCATGAATGTATATCTAGTGTTTGAAATCTTAACACGAAAGCAGATATATTGATGTTACTCGTGAGAAAGCCCACCTCTCCCTCTCCCACAACCCTCAACAACTGCAATTCTATTAGCAGGGCTGGCATTGACTATAGGCAAGCCATTTTCTAAATCACCTATTGTAAATATAATGGTTTGACCCCAAATGACCTTTAGGGAGACCTTATAAGGAAAAGCTGACATCCGACCATAAAAACAACTTCAGAATCGAATTCCTTGACCCATAAAACCTCTAAAGCTGACTTTTCAAATTATTGTGACACTTTAAAGGTTTTTAATCGTTATACTGGCCTTTGAACGTAGGTGGCAGCCATATTGGATTTTGCAAATATGCCGCCCAGAGGGCGCCCTTCACAAGAAATACGCCTTTTTTCAGCCGTCGACAACTGCAATTCTATTACTAAGGCTGGTATTCCTGGAATATTGACCATGGGCAAGCCATTTTTTTTCAATAAACTGTTATGAATACAATGGCTTGACCCCTAAATGACCTTAAGGTGACCTCATAAGGAAAAATTGACATCAGACCATAAAAACAACTTCAGATTCGAATTCCTTGACCCAGAAAACCTCTTAACCTGACTTTTTAAATGATTGTAAACCTTTTATGTTTTTAAATGCAAGTGACCTTTAAACCTATATGGCGGCCATATTGGATTTTGCCAATATGGCCGCCCCAGAGGGCGCCCTTCTTGGCGCCCATCAAAAATCGAAATAGTATGGTTTGGGCTACATGTGTGCCAAATTCTGGTGCTTTTGGAAAATTTTGAACCAAAAATCCCTTGCGCCCCCCACTAAGAGGCAAGAACTGTCCTAATATAATCGTTGGTTTATGGAAGATTATTCAGAGTATCGAGGTAACAAGTGAAAATCCCCTACCTCCACACCCCCCCCCCCCCCCCCCCACTGAGGTCTTCTGTGCTGGCATTTAATTAGACCAGTTTTTATGCCTCCGCCACGAAGTGGTGCCGGAGGCATTATGTTTTCGGGTTGTCCGTCCGTCCGTCCTTCCGTCCGTCCGTAATGAATTTTGTGGACAAGGTAACTATCGAAACCTGTTGAGGTATCCTAATGAAACTTGGCATGTATGTGTATTAGGGGGTGAAGTTGTGCCTATCAACTTTTGGGTGCACATGCTCAAGGTCAAAGGTCAAAAGGTCAAGGTCAAATACATAAAATTTCACTATTTCCACCATATCTATTGAATGCCTGAAGATATTTTCTTGAAACTTAGTGTATACATGTTTTACCCAATTAAGATTCTCTGGTGAAAGTTTGGGTCATGAGGTCAAAGGTCAAAGGTCAAAAGGTCAGGGTCAAATACATAGAAGTTCACTATTTCCACCATATCTATTGAATGCCTGAAGAGATTTTCTTGAAACTTAGTGTATACATGTATTACCCAATTAAGATTCTCTGGTGAAAGTTTGGGTCATGAGGTCAAAGGTCAAAGGTCAAAAGGTCAAGAAAAAATATTAAAACTTCTTTTTTTTCTCCGTACCTTGGAAAATTGTTCAAGGTATCTTCATGGAACATAGTATATGCATGTACTGACTGGAAGTGATTATCTAGAGAATGTAGGGTTCATGGGGTCAAAGGTCAGGGGTCAAAGGTCAAGTGCAAGACTTCAAAATGTTACTATTACCCTCATATTTATGCAATGCCAGCAGGGTTTTTTTTTTTTTACACTTGGTGTATGCGTGTGTAACCTAATAGAAATTCTCTGGAAAGTTTTTTTTTTTTCTCTTTTTGCCTCAAAGGTCAAAAGGTCAAAGATCAAGTGAAAGTGCTGAACTAACTTTTTCTTCCATATCTCGGAAGTGGCTCAAGTTACCTTGAAACTTAGTACATATTATGCATGTTCTACCTGAAAGTAATTATCTTATGAATTTTAGGGTCAAGGGCCGGATGAAAATGGTAACAATTTACTGTTCAATTCAGAAATTGCACTTTTTCTCCACACTTGTACCTTGAAAATATCTCAATGCCTAAATGTATGAATGGGTCAAAGTCAAGTTAAAGTCCTTAAATCCCTAGATACATGCTCTCCTATTCATCCAATTAAACCTACGTCAAGGAAGGTGAACATTCAACACATTTGTGACAAACTTGTCATTCCAATATTTTGCCAATTTTGTGAAAATGTAATCACACATTGTCCACATGTACTATCTAGACCTATTGGGAAAATCATGCATTATGGCGGAGGCATACCAGTCGCCAAAGCGACATTTCTAGTCTGTCTTTCTGTTTGTCTGCACGGGACATGAAGATGTCGATTAGGTCTTACTTAATTGTAGATGTTATGAACTGACCGATTGCAAGTGAAATGTAAAATTTTTATTTTTGGATACTTGCGAAATATTTTCGAACTCTAGCTTAAACATATCCAGCTAACACATTCTAGCGTGTACTATGGCATGGTACATATATTGCAGTATAAGCAAATGCTTCACTATTCAATCTAGTGCTCGTCACCTTCGCTATAATAGGGCCTATACAATCAAAATTCAATACATAAATTAGTAAAGGCAAGGTTCACCCCGCCCGGCCACTCCCTAACACCCGTGATAAGTTAAAGTTTGTGCACCTGCTTTACCTTTTATTGGGTTAAAGTTCAGGGGTTAAAGTTTTGAGTACTCACCTGTATCTCTGTTGAGTCTAGCATTGTGAGCAGCGGCCGTTGTGTCTGGTTCAGACGATGCCGATATCTGACAGTCTGCAATCGATCCATCTTCCATACCCAGAGAGGACGGGGATTCGCATGTCGTTTGGGGAATGTAACCTCAAGGAGAATGACCAAAATTAAAAAGGTAGATGAATTTTCACCTCATGTAAAGCGGAGACGATTATTTTTACTTCCAAAGTAACATTGCGGAATCTAGCAGTTGTTAAAGAACTGAACAAGAATCCTTGTATTTCCAATTCTGTTCAGAAAACCAATGCGAATATGTCAGGTTTAGTATCAAGTGCACTGTCAATTACACCTTTATTAGCAAAAGGGCCCACTCAAGAATGACAAAGTTATCTCAGATGTCATAGAATGACGGTCAGATTATACTAATTTTCAATATCACCATATACTGATCAAACAATTAATAGGGAGAAAATGAGGAAACCAACAAGACTCAAGAGCCTATTAGTAGTCGTGCTATGAACGTAATCTTATGCGAATATTATGGTATAAATCTTCATTAGACATGACGTTCCTTTACAGTTTCCGATTTCTGCTTAGGTCAATTCAAATGAGAACTAACTATTTGATGTTGCTGACGACGTGGTGAACGAGTATGAAACTTCTGCCATGGGTGCGAAGAGCGTTTCTCCGTCCGGCACACTGTTGCCAGCACGGTGGAGCATATTGTATGATGTTTGCATCGGTGTGACAGAACGCCATGTTGATTTGCCTTTGAACGAGTAGCTTGTACTAATGGAGCAGTTTATCAGGAATGCGATCACATCGGTGAAGTACACATTTGGGAACTGTCCAAAGTAAATCACACAGAACATTTTGTGACCTTTAGGGAATCAGTCACCCTTATTTGCTCAGAATGCATGGTTTCCAGTCAAACTGGATAGTATTTGCTGATACCTGTTTATCGGTTGTTTGTTTTTTTTTTATTCTTGCTATCGAAGAATTTAATCCGATCTCATTGAATATGCTTCCTTTTAACAGGGGATTTATGAAAAACAAAACATATGCATGTTTTTAACAGTTTAAATTGACATGAAATATGGAAAAGTTATGTCAACCATGTCTATTATACTCTTTCAGGAATATTTGGCATAATAAATAGGCTTGATTGTTTTCTGTCGAACTATTTTCCTTTACAACACATTACTTCTCCAATAAAATTATGTGTAATTTCTCATCATACATGTGTACTTTAAATACAAATTCTTTTTTTTTATCACAAACAAAATCAATATTTCTGACCTGGTGCTACTTATCATACCCTGGTTATATTTGGTGTTTTGTTTGTTTTGTTTTGTTCTTTTCATCGATATTTCTCATCAAGTCTTTAGCACTAAACGTATTATATGTATATATATATATATATATATATATATATGCAATATATATCAACAGTACTCTTTGGATCAGAACCGAAGTTTATGGATGGTCGCCTTAATCCCGTCACATTCATAGCATCAAATGTTTTAAGTAAAATCATATTTTATCACTTGTTATTAACATGATCCTTTGAACCTTTGTTATATACGAGCTCCATCTTTATGTTTGTGCTTTTTTGAATAAGTGTATAAACATTTCTGGCAGCAGGATGGAATGAGTGAGATAACGTTGGTTAATGTGTTTTTCTCTTTGTCCTTGGAGGAGAGGCCTAGAGGAAGAGAGGGACAAGATCGGCCTGCCTGAAATTGGAGTCCATTCGTGTCATTGGCCGTCACAGGGTAGCTAGCATCATTTGTCGATTCGTCCTCCTCCACCGACTCGAAGTTCATGTAAGGTGGAAGAAAAACGCGAAGCCTTGCGTTGAGTGCTTCGGCCGATGAGCTATCCTTGTGTTGAACAACTACTCTGTACCGCACGATGTCACTTTACGTGAAGACCAAAGAAGAGAACAATATAGAAGATAAATTATGAATTCACAAGATATTAATGATTGTCATGGACACGTTGGATGTAGCGTCAGTAAACTTCACACGTAGACAACTTAATAGACGCACTTCGATTGAATAGATAATTGGTTTAAATGTACACGTCCTGTGTACACCAGACCCTGAATCCAGTCCATTCATCAAACAGTTTAAGTATATTAAATTATATATATATATATATATATATATATATATATATATATATACATTTGTTTACACTGCAATAAACATAACGAAATTCACACGAATTCATCTAACAAATGACTTCTAAATGAACACTAACATTACAGAAGAAAAAAACTTGTCGTTACATAATATATTGAGCGATAAAATAAACATGCACTTTCATAGCAAAGCAAAAGTGAACTATCATAGCTTTGTCATTACCCATCACTCAAAAGCCAACGTGAGTCGTGTGTGGTTCTCCAAAAAAAAAAAAAAAAAAAACCCACCCCCCTCCAAAAAAAAAAAAAAAACCCAAAAAGTTAGTGCACGCCTTCGTTTAAACTTTCCCGTCTTCCACATTGACTTTCTGCACACATTACCATGTAAGAATTATCTCACATGCTGCTCTACCCTATATCAAAGCTATGGGCCCTTTCGCAGGATCTTTTGATGGAATCAGACTAACAATGGTAGATACCAATGCCATCACTGCCAGCACCATCACGGCAGTCGATCATCAGTACGTCATTGTTCAATATGTCAATCAGTGTTGCATATCGTGTGTTATTTAGCAATACATTTTGATGTCTGGAAATCAAGTTAAATCTAATCAAGTTAAACTAAATGAATATGAAATAAATGGATACTGTGTGACATCCGTACCCGACAAGGAGATTGTCATCATTACTGTCTATGGCGTATGAGACATTGAGGTCTGGCTGCTCATCACCATTTCGCGATGCTTCAATGTAGAGATTCGAAACCCACACATACGCCGAGTCTAAACTCACACCAGAAGCCAGGACGTGCTGAGAGGCTTCAAATACTTCTTGCGAGTCCGTGAGCTGTACTGTCAACTCAATCACGATATCGTTAGCCTCCGCATCAAGCGAAGTTTCTGAAATTCAGACATGCACAAACAATCAAAGAAAGTCAAACTGGCTGTGTCCAAAATTGTTTCCTCAGAAAAAGAGCAGTGAATTCTGCTAATCCTGAAAATCATCACAAAGTAGAGATTTACAGACATTCGTTCAAAAAGCCTTACAAGCAAACGAAATCAAACGAACTAGTAGTGTATTATGGCATGGTCCTTTTTTTTAAGGTAGTGAATAAAACTGACCGGTATTAGAGAGTGTTCCGAGGGACATCTTAGCCCGATCTTTCTGGCTGCTGCTTGGGTTGACGTAACTCGAAAAAGTTGCTGTTCGTCCTACGATGTCGCCTAGGCTGCTGACAATGTTAGAACCGACCTGGGAGACGACCACGCTTCGAACTACCAGACCAACGTAGGAAATATTCAGAGTAGTGATGATCTCAACCGACGTTTGTACGTCCTGGTCAGTCAGATTGATTGTGATGTTACAAGTTTCTTTTTCTCCTGGTGACATGGTGGCGATGGAGTCGGGACAGCCAAGTTGGAACGTACTCTGTTGCCAGTTATAAAGAACAGCAGAAAACGCTTGCTAGTTAGCAACTCATTCGTATATTTGCCCCCCCCCCCCAAAAAAAAAAAAACAACAACAACAACAACAAAAAACAAAACAAAAAACCCCCAAAACAAACAAACAAAAAAAGAAAAAAAAAAACAACCAAACAAAACCAAACAAAACAAAACAAAAAGCACACACACACACACACACACAAAACCCCGAACACTACATTGTGGTTAAAAAAACTTTTGCATTTTGATTTATCCAAGTTGCACCTTTAACCCTATTCTAACTGGGCTATTTGAGACCAAGTTTTTACTGGGGGGGGGGGGGGGGGGGAGTCAATTTGACCCCCCCCCCCCTTCAGATCTCGGCCACCGATCGCGCGATCGCCGCAAAATTTTGCCTGAACATAGAGCCGGATGTCAACTACAAGATTACATGGTCATACAATAGAAAAATGTTGATTTCATATTTTGTAATAAATTAATTATGCAAATTAACGCATGAAATCATATTTTCACCTATAACTCCATCAAAAAGACTGAAGGATTATTAAATTTTTGTGTCAGAGTTCCTCAAGACACATCAAACAATTTTCTTGTAAAAAAATAGTGCAATCGAAATCATTTTCTTTTGTTTTTTATTGTTTTGTTAATTTCTTATGTATTTTATTGTTTTTTCGATGTTTTGTTTTCTATTGTTTTTTGCCAAAATTTGTTGGAGGCACTTTTCAAGCTTATCTGTATTAGAATTGATTTATTTCTATGGTTAAAAGTTGAAATAATCTAATTTATATCAATTAAACAAAAAAACATAGTTTGCATTGGATTTGCAAACGAAATCATGAATTCAATTTGAGCGGTTTTCGGGTTGACATGCATATGCAAAACATTGCATAACTTCAGAACGGTGTACCCGGACGTCGCAGATTTGGTCTCAAAATATGCGGGAGACTTCAATGAAAAAAGTCATGAAACGATGCGGCAAAATCTTTGCGCGTTGCGGAATCGGTGGCGCGAAACGTCGAGGGGGGGGGGGGGAGTCAATTTGACCCCCTCCCCCCAGTTAGAATAGGGTTAAGATTGCACCAAAGATGAGTAAAATCGACATGGTATATGCTGTCGATGGATATGCACTGCAAATGCACAATATGCACAAATGACAGCTCACATGAAATCAAAATCAATCAATCAATCAATCAATCAATCAAAGAGAAATACACATAATAACGTTACACTTGGGTGTACTAACGGTATAATTCTTGATTTCGGTAGCGTTGATCGCAAAGAATTCCAAGTACTCAGAATCGGAAGCTTCCGTTGCGCCCGTGTACACTACCACTCGTGACGTCACATTAGCCTCATCACCATGAGTAGCTCCAGAATCGTTCCGCGCGGATACAGTCACAGTGAAATCAATCTTTTTGGTAAAATAAACCAACAGAAGAGATATTAGAGGAGAGAAAACTCAGAGGAAAATGAATTCTCTGTCACTGTTAAAACAAAGACGACTGATTAATGTTAACCCTGATAAACTTTGACCCCGTTTACAGTGCGAGGCTCGGCCGCGGCTCGGCCGAGCCCAGCCCCGCTTCAGTGTAAACGCGCAAAAGGCCAAATGCGGGGCCAGAATTGGCCTCGCATTTGGCCTCGCTCAGGGGGGTGTTTCATCAACGTTTGTCGGCGCTGACAACTTGAATCACCATAGTAACAGTCAGTAACCAGAGCATCTCAGCCAATCAAAACCAAGGATTTTGCTGAAATTGGTCAGTGCCAACAGTTGTCGGCGCTGACAAGCGTTGATGAAACACCCCCCTGGAGGTGGTCTCGGCCGCGGCCGAGCCCGGCCTCTTAATACTTGGTGTAAACGCAAACTGGGCCAAATGCGCGGCCAATTTTAGTCTGGCTTCCAGACCCTCTGCCCGTACTATTTCGCTAGTCAGGATATTAACCCCCTCAACGTCGAAAGCTAGTATAGTTTAAGGTGTTTTTTTCCTGCAAAAGATTTTTCCTTCGGCAAAGGCCTTTGCCCGAACGGCGACTTCGTCGCCACGGAATTCAGTTGGCAAAGGGTCTGAAAACCAGGCAATACGTAATTGCGTTTGTTTACAAGCAGCGAGCGCCACTACGACAAAATATTGAAAGGTTTGAATCAAAAGCGCGGCCGAGCCCGGCAGTGTAAACGGACAAAATTGCGGGGCTCAGCCTCGCAGTTGAGGCTGGGCTCAGCCTCGCAGTTGAGGCTGGGCTCGGCCGCGGCTCGGCCCAGTCCCGCACTGTAAACGGGGTCTTAATGAAACGTAATGATACGCGCGGATATTGATTAGCCGTTTTTATTATAATATAGTCTTAAAAGAATTGACAGTGACAGTGATATCACTTCTATTCTACTCCTGTTTACTTTATCCTAAAATGCTACTACTTTTTTGCCAAGAAAGTTTCCGTTATGACATTTGATTAAAAGAAAACCATGAAAACTACCACACATCGTTGAAGAAAAAAGGTGTATTTTGACATTCAATTCAATGAAAATCGTAGAATTCTCTATACACTAAGATGATAATTTTTAGTAAACGGCAAGACAGTCCCGTTGGTATTATTGGAGACGGCTGCTTTGTCGGAGGTGACCAATGGGATGTCATGTCCCACGACTTTCAAATTTGTTTGTTAGGGCATATAACTTACTGGTATTGGATTTCGCTAGATGCAATCATGGATCTATACTGCTTTCGTTTTAGTTATCATTGATAATTAACACTAACATAACTCGTCGCAAGTTGCACTAGTGTTTTTCATAGTTTCATTTTGTGAACTCAACTACTTTTTGCAATAGGAAATGATTAATTACTTTGACTTGTTTATGACTTTTTTTTAATATTCAGTTTTTCCACCTGTTTTGTTCCCTTCACACCGAGACACTAAAGCATTCTTGACCGCTCTAAACAGGCCTGATGTCATTTGAGTAATTATAATCACGTGAAAGGCAAGCCTTGTAAGTAGAGAACAGAGCTTCCATCCTATACCTTGCAGTTTGTCGAGTCATCGTCCAAACACGCCACAAATCCTATGTTTGAGACAGCTGTCGAGCTAGAAAAAAAAACCAGGATATAACAAATATTGTGATAAAACAAATCGAATCCACTTGTCCGTGTGTGTGTGTGAGCACTTTACGTTGTTAAATCCTCTACAAGTAGTTATTTTAATTATTTCGACAGGGCTATCGTCCAGTCGTTTTATCTGCAGGCGATCTACATGTGTTAAGATACCTCCAATGAGAACTTTGATTGGAGAGAACAACAACAGCAACTAAACACACACACACACACAAAAAAAAAAAAAAAAAAACTAGAACTTCGACTGCCTAGATCATGTAGACAAACCAGGTGATTTAAAGAAAACTCTTTCAGACTTTCACGTACTGGGGTATATAACATAAGGTGGACTGAATTGAAAAACGTTTGATCTCCGCGGTATATGCAAAAAATTGAGTGACAAAAGGACAAAGAGGAATGATTCTGATGACAAGATACTCCTGCGTCAGCAAACTTGCCCGTATGTTGTCACTAAGTCTGCTGACGTCAGACCCCCTATGCTGCTTCCGGTGGCAGTGAATGTGAGGTCAGTGATCTCCAGCCACGCCATGTTTGTTTCATACTCAAGACGATAACCCAGCGACGTGTCTGCTGAGAGCGTGATTGAGTGGATGAACGACGATGTTTTACCGATCTCGACGTCCTGGGCGAGCACTGACACGAAGTCAACTTCATGGTTGGGTAAGGTAGCCTATTGAAAATAGTGCACAAAGTGTGTGGATATAGTTAAAAGGAACAGTGCTTTATTAAAAAAAAAAAAAACCAAAACATACCACAGTGCTTTATTTAAAAACATCAATTTGCTTCACGTGAAATGAACAACAAAGGGGGATCCAGGAATCCAGGGCGCCTTTAAAAATTAAAGTCGACGCACGCCCCCCCCCCCCCCATTTTTCTTTTTCTTTTTGTTTCAATAAAAGATAAAGGGGGGGGGGGGGGGCGCCCGGTGCGCCTCCGCCTGGATCCGTCACTGGAACAACATACCTGGAAAATGTAGATAATTTTGAATTATCAATGTTGAATTTGTGGCTTAAAAAAACAACAACAAGCACTTACCACTATCGGAATGGCAGAATCGTAATCTGCTGTAATGCTAGTTTCAGCGACCGCTAGATCGGTGTAGGGTCCAGAGCTAACAGAAACACGGATGGAATGTTGTGACCCGTCACTGACTATGGTTCGATCTCCTTCTAACATGACCGTCAGAGTCAGGTTGATAGATGACGAACTTGTCACTGTAAATAGGAGTGACATTTATTATACATTGTCATCAATTTGCTGACTGATAATTTGTGTATTTAAGACACTTATACTTGATTTGAATTCTGATTTTGTGCCATAGGCACTTATTGTGTGAATGATTTGGGATTATGATGTTCAAGGAATGGTATAGTTTCAGTTAAGATGGTGCTTCAGGTTTTCAACTTCTTTATTTTTTTCTTTTTTGGAGATAATGTGAAACTTCTTAAAAATATGAGAAAGAGATAATTCTAAGAGGAATTCAAAGTTTGTTTGATGAAATTTGGTTTTGAAATGGCTGAAATATCCTAAATAAAACCTGAGTCCTCATCTCGACCAATACTAAACCATCCCTTTAAGGAAATGATAGCAGTATGTAGCAACAATCAAGAACATATTCGTAATTATCACACGTGATAAGACAGCACGTAACTTTGATGCAGTATTAAATCCTGCATTGTATTATAGAATTTCAAGCATACACTGAGCGAAAGAGGGGGAGCATCAAGAACAATTCTGCATGGCGTTGGTGTGTAAGAGCCCGGGATAAAGGGCAAGTGGTATGGCACTCACTGGTGGCGATACTTACTAGCAGCGCTAATAACTCCTAAGTCTAGATAAGCCTGTTGATTGGTTTTATCCCCATCGAAGGACGAATACGAAGCTTCATTGTAGATTGGATCGCCGCAGGGGAGGTTAGAACCTCCGACCACACCCTCCATGGACAATATACTGACTGTAGATTCCGCCACTGTTACGTTAACGCTGCACGCCAAACTGGTGTCGCTGGAAAACGTAAGGGTGAGGAGAATGGTAGCTAGTGTGCCAGGCGCCACCAGATTGTTTGCTGGTTCCGTGACAATCAGATCGGATCCTATGCAGTTCGTACACTGTAAATAACAAGTGAATTGCGGTTCAGTGACAACTGTTACATAGTTAGGTGTTTCAAAGCACGTTGACTGAGTCCATGTTGTGGCCGTGTTCATTTATAAACTTATGATTTGCTTGGGATGAATAATTATTGCGGATAACGACTACATCGATGATGGGAAATAGGCACTTTAATGTTAATCAAACTTGAAATTTGAGTGCTCATGGAAACAAGAATGTCAGAACTTAAAATGAAACAAAAGGTTTAGATATTGATTCCTCTGTATCTACATTATCAAAAAAAAAAAAAGAAGAAGAAGAAGAAGAAGATTAGTCTATGTAAATGGAAAAAATATTGATTTATTCTGCTAAAGTAAGTTTGGACTAAAGTAATTGTACAACGAAAATTTTTCATACATTTTTCTCCCACTCTGTCACGTCGGTAATACCATCCACTGTAAAAGTCTCCTGGACTGCGTTCCCTACGCCGTTATACGAAGCCGATACGGTGATCGTTCTCTGGCTCGTGAGATCAGCGTCATCCTGCACGACTCGCCTGATGAGGAACTCGACAACGAAACTCTCTTCGATACTACTCGTGTTTGCATTCAGGTTGGACACGATGCCTGAGCTGACTTCCACCTCCTCCTGAACATACGTCCCCTGTCTGTATAGGATGTAATTTGTGTTTGGTCAAGCACGCATTGACTAGTAACATTTTAGCATTTTGTTTGGCTGTCGTTGCTTTGATATTTGTATAAAATAATTATTGTATTGGGTGGTCGTAATAATGATTCGTTGACTTTATGTGTTGGCAGAGGACTGTCAAAATCTAACAAACAAACCTCCATGTATAGACAGTCGATACCAAGTTATTACAACACTTGAATGATTTTAGGAAACGCATGCATACAATAAATGTACAGGCTATACAACTGTATTCCCTTTCAAAAGAGGAATGCGTAGATTGCGCGTGTGTACAGAAGCCAATGGCAAACTTGCTATAGAGAGGGCGATGTGCATTTCTTTGCAATTTCAGTCTGATACCAAACTTCCACGATTGTGCCCCTCAGTTTAACTCTACCTAATCTCTCAAACCAAATATTGCATCAAAATGAATATTGTGTAGATTGGTTGGAGACTGTCACAACACTTCTGAAATCGATGGTTATGATATGTATAGGCAGCTGCTTTGCCATAAAGTGCTGAGCTTTGCCATATAGTGATGAACTCTATGACAGCAACAAGGATCGGTCTACTTTTCTCTCCCTTCTATCTCTTTTTTCTTCCCCTTCTCACCCATGCACATCAGACTGTCTGTCCTACAATTTACTTACGATGAGGTTGATGTGACATCGACATTCTCCAAGTTATAAGGAAAACAACCCATTCCCGTGGTGGCGCTCTTCACGCGTCCCTCACATATTCCCACCAGTTCCTTGTTGTCTTGAAGCGTCGTCGCAACCGTGATACTGATGTCGGAGAAGGTGGCACCGGCGGGGAGGACGACCTCTACGTTGACCTTGGCAGAGGCACCGTTGGGAAGCTGACAACTTGAGCCACTGCCGCATGTCACCGTTGTGTTGAAGAAAAGAGAACCGGTTTGCTGGCGAGTGGAAGGGATGAATGACCGTCAAATTTAAGGTGGGCGAACACTGTGTCATTGCTGTCTTGAGCTGATGTAAAATATCTATGACATTGCATGTAGAAAGACTTGCCTCCTAAGGAAACTTATCTTAGATTGAAAGAAGTTGATTGAAAAAACAGAAACCTTAATGAGTTGACGACGAGAAGTGATAAGAGAAATCTTAGTAATAAAAAATTGGAGTCTTTGAATGATAAGACAATATTGCTTCATTCTTTTATCAAAATATCTTTGATCGAAAAGTGACTCGAGACATGATCTATCTTTTTGGCAAGGCAATATAAATGTTTTACTCTTTTGTTATTATTTAATACTTTAACCGTTATTCTGCTTAAACTTGGACCCGAGGCCTATAACATTCTCTTCCTAAATCTCCTGCAAGAGGAAGAACACAAATTCAATCTCAAAGATCGAGAAGAAGATATTGAAAACCTAATGAGCCATTAATAGGCATGAAACATCACAGCAATCACAGAATTGATGCCGACATGGTAGATGATCATAAGAGCAGCATTTGACATCTGATCTTACCATGGGCGTAAATCCGGGGGGGGGGGATTTGGGGATATATCCCCCCCTGAAATGGAGGAGGGGGGATTGCCTGTACAATCATCCCCCCTGAAATTTGAGAAAAAATGGAGGAAGCAGACATGTGATTGTATCAATTTTGGCATATTGCATGACGTTCGTACGCCCGCCTTCAGACAGGTAACAGAGCTGAACAGTATTCTATCTTGTAGAATAATGTATACATATTTTCTCAAGCGCTCGCTCGCTTCGCTCGCTCGCGAAGAAAGTAATATCGACATAAGGTATGGTCTAGACGTTGACAACGTCAACAGCATAGGCTTATATGTAAACATGCTATGAAGCGAGCAACTCGGGACCATCCGCAAATTATGTACGAAAACAAACAAACAGTAACAAAAACTATACCGCCATGATTGAACCCCCCCCCCCCTATATTTCCTGAATCATTCCTGAAACGATGATGACTCTGATACATGTATGGGCATACAGGGATGATCAGGGGCGTCGAATCTATCTCGGGGGGTGGGGGGGGGGGGGGGGGCAAAGGGGTATTTGTCCCGCCCCTACGGAAATGTTGGGGGCAGACAAATCATTTGTTCCCTAAGCAATTCCCGAGATGAGGACAAATCTCGAAATTTCTATATGGAAAATTGGACAACTACCGCCAGATTTATGCACCGGATCGCTGAATTGCAATCATAAATATCTAAAAGCTCCGCTACTGGGTCCCTTTCGATAGACTTTGTACACTTTTGAGATTGACGTTTTATTTCCTTATATTTATCAAAGAGTGTGCAGCAGATCTTTCACTTACAAAGGCTCCCGCATATGCAGAGGCGTCGATGGAGGGGGAGGGGAATGGTTTCCCGCATAAAAGTATTGGGGACAGACAGATCATTTTGCTCCTCCTCGTAACTCCCGAGATGTGGAAAGGTTCTTACTTTTTTGATAGAAAACTGTCTAAATATTTCACCCAAAGATGGCTGAATTTCAATTTTGAAAATACAAAATCTCCCTCGCGTAAGAGGGGGATAGGCCTAACCCCTCCCATACCCACCCCGTTCAGTCATTTCTACTTAATACACTTTAGATTGACAGATTTCAAAATGTTTCATCTAAAGTGTGCACCAGGTCTGTTACTTCAGTTTAAAGAAATGCAAACGTTCCTTGGATGGGAGGAGATATCTAGATACTTTCAATTAACGTCGGGTTCCCCCCCCCCAAAAAAAAAAAAATAGTATACACTTCTGGGATTGAAATTTCCCCAGATTACATCATAAATGTGTTTACGAGATATTTGTTGCTGCCAGTAATTGCCAGCAGTTGCGCCCGGTGCGCCCCCATCCCTTAATTTCCAAAGCGAATAAAGTACAGCTATATACAATCGGCAGTTTTTGGACTGTAAAATGTAAAAATTTTCAAGTTCGCTCGCTTCGCTCGCTCGCAATTAATCGTTATACCATTCTCCTGATGTTGCTGCCGGGTAATTGCCAGCAGTTGCGCCCGGTGCCCCCCCCCTTACTTTTCAAAGCGAAAAAATATAGCTACAAACGGCCGCTCGCTCGCATTTAATCGTTATGTCATTCTCCTGATGTTGCTGCCAGTAATTGCCAGCAGTTGCGCCCGGTGCGCCCCACTCCCCTTAATTTTCTATATAAGCGAAAAAAGTACAGCTACAAACGGCAGTTTTGGGACTGTAAAATGTCAAAATTTTCAAGTTCGCTCGCTTCGCTCGCTCGCAATTAATCGGTATACCATTCTCCTGATGTTGCTGCCGGGTAATTGCCAGCAGTTGCGCCCGGTGCCCCCCTTACTTTTCAAAGCGAAAAAATATAGCTACAAACGGCAGTTTTTGTACTGTAAAATGTCAAAATTTTCAAGCTCGCTCGCTTCGCTCGCTCGCATTCAGTCGTTATGTCATTCTCCTGATGTTGCTGCCAGTAATTGCCAGCAGTTCCGCCCGGTGCGCCCCCAACCCCCTTACTTTCCAAAGAAAAAAAAAATAATAATAATAAAAATAAATAAATTTTCCTACAAACAGCCGTTTTGGGACTGTAAAATGTCAAAATTTTCAAGCTCGCTCGCATTTAATCGTCATGTCATTCTCCTGATGTTGCTGCCGGGTAATTGCCAGCAGTTGCGCCCGGTGCCCCCCCCCCCTTACTTTTCAAAGCGAAAAAATATAGCTACAAACGGCAGTTTTTGGACTGTAAAATGTCAAAATTTTCAAGCTCGCTCGCTTCCCTCGCTCGCATTTAGTCGTTATGTCATTCTCCTGATGTTGCTGCCAGTAATTGCCAGCAGTTGCGCCCGGTGCGCCCCCACCCCCCCTTAATTTCCTAAGCGAAAAAATATAGCTACAAACGGCCGTCTTTGGACTATAAAATGTCAGCATTTTCAAGCTCGCTCGCTTCGCTCGCTCGCATTTAATCGTCATGTCATTCTCCTGATGTTGCTGCCGGGTATAATTGCCAGCAGTTGCGCCCGGTGCGCCCCCCTTAATTTCCTAAGCGAAAAAATGTAGCTACAAACGGCCGTTTTGGGACTGTGAATGTCAAAATTCATGATCACGTTCATGATCTTCAGTGTGGGAATCAATACAAGAAGTTTCTCTAAATGATACCATTTTGTAGGCAAAATTGTTCAATGATAATCTACATAAAATGTACTGCTAACTTAAACATGTTGGACTGTTTCAAGTCGATAAAACACGCAAAAAAATGCATTAAATTGCACCATTTACAACATCAATATGCAAAAAGTTCTCACTGTGGCAGGGGGAAACACCCCTCGCATACCCTCCCCCCCCCCTCGCTCGCATCGCTCCCTCGCATCTAACCGCTCCCCCTAAGATCAAATCCTGGCTACGCCGGTGATAGGCCCCACTATTTAGTAGGCCTTCACAGTGATGTCGCACAGGCGGAGCAAGAGCTGAATACCACGATGTAGTCATTCAATTATCTATGAATATTTCTTTTTCTTGTTTTTTTACTTTTTTTTTTGGTAGGAAAAATCCCAAATTTCACCAAAAGTGTACACCAGATCGCTGAATTTGAGGTCTGAAAATGCCAAATTTTCCTCGTGTGGGAGGGGAATACCCCCCTCCCACACCCTCCCCCCCCCCCCGCTAGGCCGCTCCGCTCCCTCGCACAGATATTCAAACTCAAAGTCCCTCCCCTACCCCCCATCATTAAAACGTAACGATGCCCCTGGGATGATCGCTTTACTGACTTAAATCAAGAAAATTGAAGAATACAATTAATAGCTACAGGACGATATCTACTACGCTATTACATACAAAGAAATGGATATCCTTACTAGCATTTTATCGAATTTATTTTGGCATTATTCAGGGCGGCGCTACCTTTTTGAAAGGGGCGGGGGGGGGGTATCAAAATCGCCTGTCAGTCAACAAGAAAGAACACCAAAAGACAAGAGAAACAACAACAAAAAAGTCTTCATACTTTTAAGGTCTGATTTTCCGCCGAATGTCGGCTGACAAGCAAAAAACAAACAAACAAACAAAAACAAGAACAAAAAGTCTTCATATTTTTGCTCCCACTTCCCTCCCACTTTGCATGAAAAAGAGTGGGACATTTGATCCCTGTAAAGTGTGTGTGTGGGGGGCAAGCTTCTCCCCCCCCCCCCCCCCCCCAGGGCTGCGCCGGTCCGGTTATGGGCTTGTAATCGTGGTGATGGTGACTATCGCCAATCATCCCCCCCCCCCCCACTCCTCAGTACGGATTTACGCCGTTGTATCTTACACTGACCAGCTGTTCTCAAACACGTATTAAGACGTTTTCGTCGAGCGTGATATTTCCAATTATTTTTCTTGGACCTTCTCACCTTCAAACCACAAATTTGCAATTGAATTTGAAATACATTAAATGAATGAAAGACAGAAACGAAATAATCTTGAACTCTAATCATGTCAACCTTTCTCCGCCTGTTTGTCTGTGTCTCTCAAATCTTGTCTTCAGTCATCAAGGTCCCTCTGTCTTTTTTAGACTCACCTGGTCGGAAGGGACAGTATGCAAGACGGTAAACGATGAAGATGATGAGATGAGATCCCCGTTAGTAGCATCTTTCAATTTAAAGGTGACGTCATACTCCGTGTTTATGGAGGCGCTGTTAGGTATTCCTATATAAACGTCCCACTCTACTTGATCGTCACCTTCCTCAGACCTACTTCCGGTGTTACGGATGGCGCCCAGTGAGAGTGTGTTTGTTAGTTGGCCGTCAACCGCTGTGATGTCATTACTACAGTCTGGACAAGTGGATGAGATGCAGGGAAGGTTGAAACCAGACGAACTAACCACAGCACGACACATGGTAGCGTCCAGCACACTCGGGGACGTTACTGTAGACTCCAATTGCAAATTGTACTTTCCCTCCGGTATTTTAAGCGTCACGCGAAAAGAAATGGCGCCTCCAACGATGACTTCGCTCCACATCGGATTAACACTCGTTATTTCAAAGTCTGCTGCATTTGGTGTCTGACGGTGAAAATAAAAGTTGTCAGGATTTCTCATATTTTCCAATTAATTTCTCAAAAGATATCACACAGTATCATGCTGCCTGGGCCAAGCATTAGCAAATTCCCTTACAATGATTAATCAACCCGCGTAACCGGAAAACGACCTACTACCCCTTCATAGCTTCCAAGCAGTACATAAATGAATGCACACATTGTTGAGAGTTTTGACACCTTGATACCAATTTTATGATGGTCATATTAGATATCCAGAAAAGCAAGTAGAGATATGATTTTATGTCATTTTTTTCACAGAGATTATTGGGATTAAATGGATCATACACTGCGATTCCCATGGACAAAAAAAAAAAAAAAAAAAAAAATCAGCACACACTGCAAAAAGTCCGGTGTTATATATGAAACACCGAGTTGGTGTTAAATTTTCGGTGCTCATTTATGGTGTTAGATTAACACCTCCGGGTGTCATTAAAAATATATATATATTTTTTTTTTTAACTCTTAGTTACTATTTTTCTTGTTGATTTTGAACTTCAACAAGACGAGAAGAATTTTCCGATAAAGTATTGATTGTTGAAAAAAAGGTGTGAACACATTTACACCAAAGTAACACCAGTTGGTGTGGTCTCATATTGAAGCTGGACGGGTGTTATACCATTGACATTGACACCAGCAATATCAAATCAACACCATGCGGTGTCATTGTTGAATTAACACCAGCGCAGTGTCAAAAATATCACCAGCTACAGTGTCAAATTAACACCACGAAGTGCCAGGTGAACACTTCAACACCATCACAACGTACTTTCTACACCTGTGGGTGTGGTCCTCTATTGACACTTGATCGGTGTTAGATTTAACACCCATGGTGTTAAATCTAACACCAATGTTTTTGCAGTGCAAGTTTGTAATGTGAGACAAGTACTTGAGGCTTTAACTTACATTGACCGCGTTGTTCTCAGTTTGGGCTCTTAGCTGACTTGAGGCGTTGTATTGGTCGTCGTTAATAATCACCGACACACCTAGATTGTAGCTCGAACCAACCACAGCTTGCCCATTGCCTGGGAGCCTTACCACTATCTCCATCGAGATAGTACTATCCGATGGGTCATTGACCATTCCTGAATGCAAATTATGGGTGAGTAGGCCTAATGGTGTTACACCCTCAAAAGATTCTCATGATATTATTCACAAATCTTGACTAAATTTTAATTCTGATCTTTGCACATAACGTATTCCACTTGCCCACTGACTACTTTTAAACTGAATTTAATACATCACTGTAGGAGATTTGAAGCTTGTACAAAGCAATGTGAGAGTTGTGACCATATATAAAACATCGAAATCAGTTTCTGTTTGACTGAGCTCATTTTATTAGAATGGATTTGAATATGGAACAGTGTTTCCTTTTAACAATGGAAGAGTCAAAACATTACAATAACATTTAGAACATTTGTGAGTATAGGGTTCGTTCAGGGAGGTGGATTCCACCTCCCTGGTTCGTTTAAGCTCCAGTGCTATTGTAAAGCAACAGAGTCTATAGGCGCTGATGTAATCAAGGAGGTACGAGGTTTGCTTAGTACCTCTTTGGTGTAACATCAATAAGCGAATACGTCGCATGCACCAATGAAAGTACGAAATGTACTCTATGCAAAAGACAGAAACTGAAACATTGAATGTAAGCCTACCTCTTGTATCGAGATAAGGATTGCGATGTGAGCGTATAAACTTATGTGTATAACGAAACACCCCTCACAACTTCACACCGTTAAAATTGAAACAAATTCGGATAATAAAAGGATGTTTGATGGCAGTAAGGAAGAAATAAATTTTACCTCCGTTGATGATTTGACTGAAGGGGAAAGTTGCTGCATTATTCGTGCCGTAGCGGCTGTCTTGTGAGTATTGCGCCTTTACGTCATAATTCAAGAGACAGTAGCCTCCTCCAGTGGAATGAATTCCCACATTACAGATACTGGCCACGCCCTCTTCCGTGGTGAATACGTTCACCGTGACGTTACTCGTCATGTCGTAAATGTACATATCGAGCGTGAACACCCCGAAAGAAAGAATGTTGATATCCAATGGGCCAGGAGTGAGGGACACTGCTGACGCGTTGACACTCTGGAGTAAAAACAAAACAACAAACAAACAAACAAACAAACAAACAAACAAACAAACAAATAAAAATTCAGGAAAGGAAGAAGACAAATAAGATGAATATGCAGTTACTGAGAACAATGCTTATTAATGCCATATCAGTACAGTCCACGGTCTTTATAGTCTGTAGCCTAGTGTAAATGGGTGATTTCAGTCCACGGTCTTTATAGTCTGTAGCCTAGTGTAAATGGGTGATTTCAGTCCACGGTCTTTATAGTCTGTAGCCTAGTGTAAATGGGTGATTTCAGTCCACGGTCTTTATAGTCTGTAGCCTAGTGTAAATGGGTGATTTCAGTCCACGGTCTTTATAGTCTGTAGCCTAGTGTAAATGGGTGATTTCAGTCCACGGTCTTTATAGTCTGTAGCCTAGTGTAAATGGGTGATTTCAGTCCACGGTCTTTATAGTCTGTAGCCTAGTGTAAATGGGTGATTTCAGTCCACGGTCTTTATAGTCTGTAGCCTAGTGTAAATGGGTGATTTCAGTCCACGGTCTTTATAGTCTGTAGCCTAGTGTAAATGGGTGATTTCAGTCCACGGTCTTTATAGTCTGTAGCCTAGTGTAAATGGGTGATTTCAGTCCACGGTCTTTATAGTCTGTAGCCTGGTGTAAATGGGTGATTTCAGTCCACGGTCTTTATAGTCTGTAGCCTGGTGTAAATGGGTGATTTCAGTCCACGGTCTTTATAGTCTGTAGCCTAGTGTAAATGGGTGATTTCAGTCCACGGTCTTTATAGTCTGTAGCCTAGTGTAAATGGGTGATTTCAGTCCACGGTCTTTATAGTCTGTAGCCTAGTGTAAATGGGTGATTTCAGTCCACGGTCTTTATAGTCTGTAGCCTAGTGTAAATGGGTGATTTCAGTCCACGGTCTTTATAGTCTGTAGCCTAGTGTAAATGGGTGATTTCCAATTTAACACATAATGCTGAAAACAGGCTCTTGAACAAACAACAGCAAATGTTTTCATTTCCTGCCTGATAATCTTGTGTGGGTTCGAATTATCAAAATAATGTAGATAGGTGGGCATTAATGCGCAATGATTTCGAAAACCTAGTAGGCCATCAATCCAAGGTACGTGTAGTCCTTGTTGATCAGTATGCCTACGTATGCTTCAAATATCATTCTCCCATGATCAAAGTAAAAGTCTACAATGATTGTTTGTGATGATTATTGTTTAGAAACCATTCGAAGAAGTTAATGTCGTTCGCCAAAATTATGTGTAATTCTAGCGTCATGATATCAATAACTGATAATATCAATCAATTGATATCATTTCTATTGCTGGAATCAGTAGAAATTAGTGTCATCAAAGAGTATAAGACTACACACCACAGTCTCAGCGGGCTGGAGGTAAAATCCCAGCTGGCCAACCCAGATCAGGATCCCGCTGGCGAACTCTACTCCCGCCGTGATCCAACGGAGCTCATCGTCACTGAAACCGACGCGGCTATCGTTGAGTACCGTCAAGGCGAACTCAATGACGATCTGAGAATCTTCGGTCGCAGAGCTCGCGTTGTTATTTGTGACGTTGCCAAGGTTCAGATACGCTGCCGTTGCCTAACGTGTAAATGCAGAAGTGGGATGACAAATCATACAAGATTAAAGACAAATAGATCAATTTTTGGTCAAAGAAGATATTTCTCTGCACAAAAAGAATTATGTAATAGTTATCTGAGTAGAAAAATGAAAAAAAAAAGATTCCAAATGAACAATTTATTCAGTTTAGAATTAAAAGACGTTTTTATTTTTTTGCCCATATCCAAGGGGTTCGATGAGAAACAGTATTAGAGTACATGTTCAAGCACAGTAATCGAAAGTATTGATCAGTTGATAGGAGATCAAAAGATTTTAAGAAACACTACGTTTCGAGAAAATTTGACAATGAATGAAATACTGCGAAATAAATCATATCTTATGCTGTCAACATTACAGTCACGCAACAAAAACGGCTTTTTCGAAACGTCTATAAAGCTAACTTGGCATCTAAATCGCTAAATTAATATTTTGCTCATTATCATGTGCACTGTTACTTTATTGCACTTTGATAATCCATCATATAACTTCTCGTCATTTTAAACTGGATTGCATCATCTTTATGTAATCATTCATACACGAAATGATAAACTTATAATAGTAAGAACATTCTATTTCATGAGCACTCTCAATAAACACGTTTCTGAACGTCTGTCCTGACGATGACATCAAAGTCATGTTTGAAAACCCTTGGTTATTGGGGTAACATGGACATGCGTTATTGGCTGACGAAACGACAGTCTCATACATACTTGCGTCATCCACAGATTCAAGTATACATTGGCTTGACTGTTTATCCTAGTGACCATAGGTCTTGAAAAGAGATATATCATTCTTCTGATAAGAGATATTATTCCGTTTCACAGCTCTATAGATAACGGAGGTTTACAATCTTTGGTGGTTGGTCGCATGATTCGTATTATTATTTTGATTTTGAATCAAGTTCAGAAGTCTAAGCAGGCGGTCATAGTGTGCACCACTGTTCGGACACGTGATCGCACACAGGAGGTCATGAAGTCACAATAAAATCTCTTATAGTAGGGTAAGATTATACATTTCTTGATGCCATTATCGCATTGAAAAGTGAATTGGAACAAACATTGCATTCATTGTCACTGTCGATCGTTATTGTTCATGGCATCATGTCGCAACATACGCCTAAAGTGTCGTTATCATTCTGTCGGATTTACATGCATATGATATCACATTTCATATTGATTTATTTGTTTTCTTTTTCTATGTTTAACTCACAAGAAGTGGATTTTCGGAGTCGAAATCGTACGAAGGAGTGGCACTCTCGCTCTTGATGTTGGAACCGACGTGGGTAATATTGGGCGGACACAGAACACCAAAGCTGAACTCGTTCTCTTCGGCGTACAACTCGACGCGTACGTCTTCTGTGTAAGTGGCGGCAGGGACGGTCATGGCCAGTTGAAATACAACTTTGATGCCCGCCCTCAGTTGGCTGCTGTTCGTCTCGCTGGACACACCGGAGAGTGTGAAGTCGATGGTATTGTTTTCGTTCACTGGTGTGAGATCCTGCAGCCAAAGAAAAATTCATGGATTTTACTTTAAAAAAATCTTATCAAAACATAATTACTCGTGATCAGCATGAGCTATTTGTTCTGTTTAGTTCTCATCAAGGTCCTTAGATAAAATTCAAGATACAAACAAGTGACCAATCTCAATAAAAATTATCACTAGAAAAATATTCCAGGTCAGCTGCAACAGCATGGCAAAGAAAACACACCAAACACACATAAAATTATCAGCAGAATAAAAGTAGCGTCTTCAAATTCATCCACCTCTTTCAACGCTCAGACTACAAACAACTTCTGTCATTGGAGAAAGCTTTCGTTATCCTCATGATCATAGCAACCAAAAACATTCTAAAGACATAAATACAGGGTCAAAGCAAAGAACGGATAAATCCAGGATTATAAAAAGTAGGCCTACCCCATTTATTCATATTTATATTATCTAATATTATTAAAACACAAAATATGAAAGAATATTCACATATATAAATTGAGCTAATCTTGACTAAGTTAATACCGATTGACTGAATTAAAAAAGAAAAGAAAGTAATTCTTGCCATCCTATAACCAGGGAAAAGTACTCAATGATAAAGAACGTTGACATACATCGTCAGACACCGCTCTACGGACTCGATGACCACGCTCGACCTCCGGTCCTATCGAGTCATCATCCTCAACGATGTGCACGACGAGTGGAATGTCGGTAAATTGTTGCCCATCCGAGTTTGACACACGGATGGTAAGAGTGAAGTCCACATAGTCGCTTTCTAACACTTGGATGGGATCCCGCAGACTTAAGGCACCAATGTTGTCGATCTTAGGGATGCAAATATTACGTAATTTAAAATGATTGTCAGATGAATAGTGCTTAGACATCATGAAGGGTTAAGCCAGACTCAGTAATTGGACCCTGCTGAAATGACGGTTTAAACTTGTTATAATTTTGTTTGTTAGCTGTTTGAATCGTTATGAAAGGTCAAGATGGAAAACGCTTTATGTATGCAGAACCATTAAGGCTTCTGGAAGAATCCTCAAAAACCTCGTATGATAAGGGAGCTTAACTGCTGAGGTAAATATGCACAGGTTAAATCGCAGAAGCTAGAATAACAGTAGTTTGTTGATGTTTGCAAACATCTCCAGAGGGAAAATATGTTTTCGATCTAATTTCATGCATTCACCTCGCTTGGGTAATTTCATTAACAATCCGGTTTGTACTTCACTTCCACTCCATGGTCTCTGTTAATATTTCATTAACGTTTCAATGCAGAAAATCTATATTTTCGCGCATCGATCTCACTCTTTCTCAAAACCTCAATTTGACAACTGACAGAATTATAACAAAACATAAATAAGGCCATGTTATTGATGGGGCTGCTACCTGAAATGCGGCACTCCTTTTGCCGTCGTGGTCAAGAACGCTATATACCATCTCGGCACACACACATGTGATTTCCCTGCAGCGGATATCGGCGTCACCATCCGTTGCCATGACAAAAGCAAGCGTTCTGTCCTCCCGTCCTCTCACTATGTCTCCACGGTTAATGTAAATATCATCCATCTTTAAATCTACGATGGGTGCGTGCTTATTGGCTGGAAAGGGAAAGCATCGGAGAACAATAAATCATTTATGTCATTTATCATGGAGAGACAGAGAGAGAGAGAGAGAGAGAGAGAAGGGGGGGGGGATATTATGACCATGTATATCCGTACAAATAACTGATTTCAAGCCATGTTATGTGACGCAGTTTAACAGGTATAATTTAGATTAATATGAGTACCAATCACCGACCATTTTGTCAGATAGATAACAAAACAAATCATAGTGTTTTCCCCAGTCTTAGAGCTGATATCGTTCACCCGTTCTCACCCATTTTTTTTTACCTTCCATGAAGGATTAAAATGCGTGTATGAACTTATGTAAAATCCTATACAATTTATTTTGTGTACCTTGAAGTATGAGTACGTTCAGAATGTTATAGTTGTTCTCATGTAATGGGATTTTATGTTTAGTATTAACGCTGACCATTGAGACTAATCAAATTTGGAAAGCTATCATTATAACATTCTTGCTTTGAGCTAGCGATAGTGCAAACTTGTTCTTCTTCCTTGTGAAACAACATGGATATTTTTTAAGTTTTTTTCATCACTCATGAACAGATGATATTGACTAACCTTTAAAAGAAGTGGTAGACTTCACCATACTGGTGAACGCGAACAGGTTTCCGTTTGCCTCGAGCAAACAAATACACATTGTGATTTATCTTTCTCGATATCTTCCCCCACTGTTTAATTAGAATGACAAATTTGAGAGCGCATCCCACACTCAAATGACATCAGTCAATATAACTCATAGAGTCCGCTCTAATTAATCCAATCGGCACTGGACCCAAGTGACGTCAGTAGTGGGAATTGTATGGCAACTCATCTAATATCTATTCAGTTACCCCGGGCTTATTGTTAGCGTTATATCGTTTCATATACCAGTTCATACAAGTAATGCAGCCAAGGACAGATTCCATTATATTGGGAATGCTTGATGCAATACGACAGACTTTTATCAGGCTTAGGGTATAAATCACTTGATTACTCATCTACAGGGAGCATAAAAATTCTATATATGCCGCCCAATAAATTCCTAAATACCGACCAAGAATAATGACGCGACGGGCTAACGCACGCGTGGTATTTCCAATCAAATTTTGATATAATGATGCCATCAGGAATTTGTATTATATAATTCATAACGATGAAAGGTAATCCATTAATCCATACAGGGATGTATGGACATTAAGGACTACCGCTCGAGCACTGAATACCTTAAGCTTTGCATGAGTCGAAGTCCTTGGGAACGAAGTGCTTCAACTCATTAAGCGATAACATTTAATTCGACTAACACAATTTTCAGAGTTTCCATTTGTTCACGCCGAAATTACAAGTATGTATGTTTGTATGTATGTATGCATTAACTGTTTTTATGACATCTGTTGCATGTTGCTGTTAACTACACAGAAATTTTGTCAATAAATTGTATTTAAGGATTTCTGGGACGAACACTACGGCTCAGTCGGTAGAGCAGCGGGCTAGCAATCCGGAGGTCTCGGGTTCGAATCCCGATGGAATCCCATTTTCTTTGCTCATTTCTACTAATGAATTATATTCATTTCTGGTCAGTTTTTTTTTTGAGTCTATAGATTTGACCATCATTATACATTGTACATGCCAAGTACAAAATTTCAACCAAATCGGTCATGAAACGGCGCCTACATGGCGCACACAAGACATCCACCAAAAATAAAAGGCGGAACACTGAATAGTCAGCGTTTCGTTAATTTTAGATTTGTCAGTCATTTGCAATATCAGAATAAAAGTGTATGACTTGATTGACATCGACATGTGCATTTTTATTACATGACCACGTCTTACCAGCTACATCGCATCGACTCCCCTCCCAACATGGGTGACAGATACAACGATCCTTCACGCAGTCCCCGTGGAGGCAAGAGGTAGGTACATCTCTGAAAAAAAAAAAGTTGGGTCATTTTTCAATTCGTTTGTAAATAACCAGGGGGTTTATTTATTTATTTATTTATTCATGATTTAAAAAAAAAACAACTACCATGGCAGCCTAACAAGGCCGAATTGAGGTAGTTTACACAGTAATACAACATAATATAACGATATCACATAAAAATTGCTTATAAAAAAACAGCTTACATTACAGAACAGATATGATCATCCACATTGTAACATTGCTTATTCATTTCACAACTCAATTTCCAAAGCATAGATATAACATTAAAAAACCGTCAGACATTAAAACATTCGTGTAATACAAATAAAAACGGATACAATTACACTCTTAAACACATTCGACAATTTTACCCCTCACATACAGCGTACACCTCTCTTTGGCAAAAACTTTGGCACATGCATCACATACTTTCATACACCCACACAAGCATACACATCTATATACTCCGCATTGCATATCGTAACCCAAATATTTTGCGTTTGGGTATTATGTAATCGATGCGTAAACGAATACCGGCGTTATGGACACACTTGCTTCTACACCCAAGCTGACAATGCATGTTTGCACCTTCCCTTTTTCGCTCATTTAGAGTGTTTTTATACTCACATGATGTGGACTAGTGCACATGATATGCATTCACAGGGTTATACCTTTAAAGATGAACAAACACATTCAAGTAGGCGACCATAAACCTGGCCAGTTATAATGAGGGGAAGAAAATATAGCAAACTTGAAGGGAGAGAAGAAAAAAAAAATGGCATTGACGTCTTACATTACTGAACAGGTATAGTTATATGATAACGTTGTAGTATTGGCTTATTCGTTTCACAACTCTGTTTCCAAAACACAGATATAACAATAAAAACCGTCAGACATCAAAACATTCATAAATGCGGATAGAAACGGATACAATTAAACTCTTAAACACACTCGACATTTTTACCCCTCACATACAGCGTACACCTCCCTTTGGCAAAAACTTTGGCACATGCATCACATATTTTCATACACCCACACAAGCATACACATTATTACTCCGCATTACATAGCGTAACCGAGATAATTGCGAAAGGGTATTATATAATCAATACTTAAACGACTACCAGCTGACTACCGGCGTTATGGACACACTTGCATCTACACCCAAGCAGACAATGCATGTTTGCACCTTCCTTTTCCGCTCTTTAGAGTGTGTTTATAATCACATGATGTAGACTAGTGCACCTTAACACATACAAGGGGCTTGACACTAGCTCACACGCATACCGTAAAAGCACACGCTAGCGTGTACACACACATTATCAATTATGCATTCACAGGGTTATACCTTTGAAGATATACAAATAACATTCAAGTAGGCGACCATAAGCCTGGCCAGTACAATGGGAGAAAGAAAAAAAAAAAAAAGCAAGCTTGAAGAGAGAGAGAGAAGGTAAAACAAAATAGCATTGACACCATATTGACTTATAAAACAAAAACAAAAACAAACGGCGAGTATGAGAACAGTGTTCACCTATCTTGTTTGAAATACAAAATTCACCAACCAGAATTCTATTTATAACTGTTGACACTATCAAAAATTATGTATATTCATTAACCTCATTTGATATTAGGGAAGGGGGTATTGAAATAACCAAAAAAGATCACAACCAAAAATGTCTTCGTTGCCATTGAGACAAAATAATGTGGATAAAAAAAGGGGGAAAAAACAACAACCAATTATACACGTTTCATAAAGCTGCTCTTAAAGTTACGAACGACTTCAGATTGACTGGCAATCAGTTCTTATTAGCTATACTTATCAGAATTTCAATAATTAAGTACAAGAACTGACCACCAGTCGTTCTTAACTTGTTCGTAACTTTAAGAACAGCTTTATGAAACACCTCTTGATGTACAATGCCGATGTATTTTCTTTCTTTGCACTGCGATTAACATGCGTATATTTAGACTTTCTTATATGTTTCAATTATTTGCAATACCTGTTTTTGTTTGTTTTACATTCCTGTAGTATTATGTAAAGTTATGTTTTATTAGCAGTGTCCTTTTACCATGAATTTCATAGAAGACATGGTATAATGCTGTTGTTTTTGTCTTAAATCTCGAGTTAAAGTCTGATATGAAGAATGATAAATGTGTAATTAATGTGAACCCATCGGCACAGTTTGTCATTTGTTATAGTTCAATAATCACCTGGTAAACTGTTAGTGTGTTACGCCTTGGCCATCCAAAAATCGGAGATAATCCACGCTTGTCCATTTTTACATAGTAAGTAAATGATCCATTATGCTTTGGTCATTTCAACTGTGGGTCAGAGCTGATATACAGTGATCGATATGGCCCGCACTCAAGCTGTCAATGGAGTTAATTTCGAAACGAATGACAATACCGCACATTTGGCTGCATAATGAGATCTGTCATTCAACCTTCCCTCTCCTTCTCCTCCTCGTCATTTCCCCCTCATCTTCCTCGAGACTCCTTCTTCCTTCTTCTATCCCTCCTCCTCCCCCTCCCCCTCCTTCTCCTCCTCCTTCTCCTCCTTCTCCTCCACGTCACTTCCCCCTCATCTTCCTCCTCCTCGAGACTTCTTTTTCCTTCTTCCTTCTCCTATCCCTCTTTCTCCTCCTCCTCCTCCTCCTCCTCCTCCCCCTCCTCCTCCTCCTCCTCCTCTGCAGCTCTCGTATCACAGAGGGCTGTTGAATTTTCACACCTTATAAATCACTCTCAACCTACAGCCGAACAAAGAAACAATTTAAACAAAAGCAAACATTGTTTCCTTTCAATGATACATACATCCCCTCCGTATCCATGGTGACAGTAAATCTAATTTGGAGCACATTTGACATTTCACGGGGCTCGATGATTAATCATGTTTGCTGCTGTTGCTGGAATATCATTGATAGAACGCTATGTCTCAGTGCGGAATACTGTACGAGGAGGGAATTTTCGGTCGCTATACTGAGAATCAGGTTGTATTTCCTTAGAGCCATGGAACTATCTCCATGCTTTAGTACGTCATTACATGTATTTCATCATACCGACCACTCTAATACAGCTACCTATGCAATAGATGGATTTTATTCATAAAAAATAGAAAAACAAACGTACAAACAAACGACACCCCAAAACACTGTCCAATTAGAAATAAAAAATCCCAAGCGAGAGGTAGTAATTCACATAGTAGGATGACAGGTGAACTCAGTAAGTGTCAGGTAGAGCAGCTGCTAAAAGCACTCCAATGTTTGGATAGGTACAATGTACAATGTCGTGCCATCAATGCAAACCTAGCCTATATAGTACTACAGTGTTAAGTCAATATAAGTGCTTGTCAAGCAGTGTAGGGCCTCACAACACAAATTATTAAACTCTAATATCGCTTTCAGGTAGAGTACAGATGCCTTGAGATCATCTATAAGGTATCATCTGAATATGATTCGTGAAAGTGCGCTCTTTGAGCTACAATTCTAAACAGGTAACGTTCTCGTGGACAAAATATTCCTGTCCTTGGCATTGTCGAAACAAATTTTACAGTGGTCTGTTTTACTCCTCCTTCAGAATCATCAAATATTTGGTATGGTTGCCATGGGAGAAGCTTGCATCCCTCTATCGCTCACAAGTTTGTCTCGCCCGTCAGCAGGAATACGCCATTTCATTACCTACTCAGTCAACACCGGTTGGAATGCAAACATTTGGCAATCTTTATTCAATCATTAGTCCGAAGTGTTAGCCCACCACAAAGCATTCCTTCGTATCATGTTTATACAGAGAGGAATTCATTTTTTGCACATTTTCATTTGGGATTGTATACACAATACGCTGCTTTTTAATAACACTTTTGGTGCGACGTTCAGACCATGTGATGGTCAAGACAGCTTTCATTACATGGTGTCTGCAATATCAGCGATATCAGCATGGCGTTTGAGAATTCGTCTATGTGCGAAAACAGTCTTAAGAAAAGCCAACGTCTCACATAAAAAATGGTATAGCTTTATTTTGTGTTACGCTACTATGTGAAAGACGCCTTTTAAGCTAGAAAATAAAGTGTTTTACTACTTTTTTTTTGCAGTGGTTTTATCATGCTTGATGTCAATCAATTAATACTAGTCAAATCACTAGATGGAAGAATCTGGCTATGATAGCTCTCCAGGTCAGATCTCCTTGGTAGGATGCAACTTGTATGTTAAGTTTTGTGAACCATCAATAACGACCAAGCATTATAAAGATGTGCAGGCTAGACATTGCTCTCTCTCTCTCTCTCTGCGTGTCTCTGCTTTTTTTTATATCTATGACGTCAGCTTAATGACCGTTAATGTACATTTTTTACATTAAAGTATGAATTCTTGTGAGATTTAAAAGAAACAAAGTCCTTTTTTCACACGTTATGTATTTATATGTTATCGCTTTGAGAAATATGAACGTAAATTAGAGTGAAAATGAAAATTGAAACATATTCATAGCTAAAATATAGGTATCCCTCGACAACCTGATTCATGATGAGCTGGCAGCATTTTAGATTCCATTTAATTTGTTGAAAATTCGTGAGAACGCCGTCTCTTGTATCATGCGTATACATGCACGATTTTTCTATCTTCCTAATGTATACTGCACCTTACTTTGCTAGTGATGTCTATTCTATTAACTCCAAGGCTTATTGCTAATATAGTTCCTGCAATTTTCATGATATGCATTGGCCGCGGAAATAGTTTTCGTGTGTGTGTGTGTGTGGGGGGGGGGGGGGGGGGGGTTGCAGTCCCCATAGTTCTGCGGCCCGCATATGTAAAGCTAATTAATTCGAACGCTATTTGTGTAATAGCATGATGTGACAAGGTTTCCTAACCTCGAGGTTAGGGCCTGCCGTCTGAACGTAACTATGGTCCTATACTACACACATGGACTTTTCACGGAGGTTTACGTTTGATATCATCATTACAGCCGCCACCGGATTATATATACACATTATGAGCGTCCAATGAGTAAATTCAGGTGTTTGGACAATGACGATTGTGTAATCATGCATCGTCACTGACAAAAGAACCATTTCCTTCATTTCGGTCTTATATGGCTGAGGTGTCTTTTTAGACGACTGCCTTTGACTAAACACCAATGACAGGGAGCAACAAACCTTAAACATACCAAACTTTATGGTCATAAAGTTGACTAAAGAACAATGCTGTACTTACTTTGAACACGATCCTGCTTGGCTATAGGAACAGCCGCCTGGATTGGACTTTAAATCGCACGACTGGACTTGGATAGTTCTGTCGTCTGCGCCTTTTACTGAAACAAAGTCGACATAATAAACAGAGACTACATAGTAATCAACTTCTATTAAATCATTGGGAAATATGCAGTAACTTTTTATCATCTAATAATTTTCATACCGCTTGCTGTCAAGACTACCTCCTACATGTCCTAGTAGTGGGCCAACATGCAGTGAAAACTCACCATCTCGAAGTTTGAATTTTGGTACTTTTCCCCTTAACTCTTGACATACCATAAACACGCAGAGCGGGTGTATAGCTGCCTTTCTACTCAGAGAACGTGCTTGACCGAACCCAAACCCACAAAGTCGTCTACTTGTAGCACAATGAGTTAGGAATAAAACATAACAAACAACTTGCATGTTGTATATAGGAGCATGAAGCCTCCCACACTCCTAGCTATATGTGCCATGGAGTATAGTCTCATCTCTTCTCATTTCCTCAGTTTCTGCTCACGGGCCAGACCGTGCCAGAGGGATGTTATCCTCCCAAATAACTCTTTTAAAGGCATAATTTACCATTTGCAGATGAACCCCCCCCCCCCCCCCCCCCACCAACAACAACCAAGCATTAGTGCTTTAAAATAGTTCTAAAATGTGAGTTAGGGATAGAAACAACCACAAATATTTTGAATCGGTAAAATCGATGTAAATTATTGTTAAATATAGAAAATGTGAACCATAGTTATAATAAAAAATGTTTCCAGACTAAACCGTCTACAGTTACAGTTTGTTTGTTTTTTTTTTGTGAAAAATACAGATATCTCCTTATATTTTAGGATTTATCACGAAAATTTTATATTATTGGCTGTTTTGTTTAGTTCAGTTCAGTTCAGTTTTATTCACCATCAATTTAGGAGTATACAATAAAAAAGATACACAAAGATACATAACTATATACAAAGTAAACAAAAACAAAGCAGAAAACAATTAAACTTGATGGTGGGAACCCCAGGAGAAGCAGTGCTTATAAATAGGGGCCCCAGTAATGCTTAAATATTAATATACATGTAAAACAAACAGGCACAAGAATTAATATACATTTCAAGGTTGTACATTTGGTTTGGTGGGAATGGGAAAGGAAAAAAAAAAACCAGCATGCATATATAAATACATGTATATGCACAGATACCATGGAAAACAACAGCGAAAATCCAGGAGAGATGAAAGAAGAGTAGAAAACAAGGTGAGTATGATTTGGAAAGGTGGGAGTATATAAGCGATAGACTGACTATAGACGTAGTGCTCGCATGCAATGATTTTCATTCATGTGAGTACAAGTGTGACTCGGATGACAATAGATTTTTTTTTTTTCAATTTTCCCTCGGAAGGAGCAAATTAAAGGACAATCTCTTAAATCGTGATAAAGTAGAACTATGCTTTATACCTTCTGGAAGAGCATTCCATAGTTTTGGGAATTTTACTTGGAATGAGTTCAGGGCTAATGTTGTGCGTACCTTTGGTTGTCGCAGTGAGTTTCTCTGACGGTTATCATACAAATGAACAGAACTATTTAATACGAATAAATCATTAAACACATTTGGTAATAATCCAGCGTGAAGCTTATACATAAAGACTAAAGAATTAAATAATATCGAATATGAGTAATAGAGGCAATACACGAAGCTGAGAAAACAGGTTGCTCGTGTGGGCATAAAATTCAATACAAGAATTAGTTATAACTCTGTCTTTTTTTTTTGGAGTATTTCTTATTTTTTCAAAGTTGACTTTTTTATGTATGACCCCAGATAATATTACAATAATTCAAATGTGGCATTATGATACTATTATACAATATTTTAAGTACAGTTTGGGGTAAAGTGTGCTTCAATCTTCAAAGAACACCAAGGCTTTTTGATATCTTGAGTGAAATGGCACTGATATGAGGCCTCCAGGAAAGATATTCGTTTAATACAACACCAAGAAATTTTATATTATCCACCATTGACACTGCGTGACCTCCTATACATACATTTGGGTGGTTACATGGTATTTTTCTGTTTCTTGTTCTAAACAAAACATATTTGGTCTTATCAAGATTCAAAAATAATTTGTTACAATTAAACCACTCATATAAATTAACCAGTTCTGCATAAACTATTTTTATAAGATCATTCAGATTTTTGTGGGATACGAGAATTGTTGTATCATCGGCAAATAATAAAAACTTGACTATATTAGAAGAAGATACAATGTCATTGTCACGGGTGGAGTGACAGACGCTCTCCTCCACTGAGGTCAATTTGCATGGAATTTGTAAATAACATTCTCACATTTTCAATTGGAATAATTCGTTTGTGTAAATGATATCTGAAGTGAGAGCGAATTGTGATAAACGCTCCAGTTAATATGTGATATAGAATATAATGGTTGTTATTTATGGTTACATGAGCCTGAATATATTTGTATAATGAGGTAATTTGAACGTCAGTCAGGATGTGAATGTAATATGAATGTGCTTCAGTGCTCTGGTTTGAAGTAATGTGATTATTTCAATATTTGAAGGGTTTCCGGGTTTCCCGAAGGGTCAAGGACCCACTGGTACTGCAAGAGGTAGGCACATAAAAGGCTTCGACTGTCGACCAGCTCCGAGGCAGCAAGGGAGCATAGACTGTCGACTGAACTTCATTCCTGGATGCGGAGGTGACATCGCGAAGACATCCGTCGGGAGAGCAACCACGCAAACGGCAATCGCGACGAGTTGCTACGACAGACCACGCGACAGTCCATACCCGCACCAGCGTAACGGGGCCCTGTCATCGACCGACATCGTCATCGACCTGCATTGTCATCGTCATACGTCGTCGTCATAAGCCATCGTCACACAACGTACATCCGTGACAGCCATTTGCATAATCGAGGTGAAATAAATCCAATTTAAGTTAAACATAATAAAGTCCTAAGAGACAGAAAGCCACTGCATGAACAGGAAGAATTTTATGTTCGTTTTTTCCTTTTTATAATTTGCTGTAAAACCAAAAGTCACAGTTATAGAAAATTAAAATATTTGAGTTAACTGAATGCACATTGTTTCCTCCGTTTCATCTTGTATGAGTTGCAGCCTGCCAACAGTTCTCAGAGGTTATGAAAGATTCTTGGTTCCGTTTATTTCCATTATAAAGGATGGAAATCGGGCAAATTCTGTGACAGTCATTAATATAAACAGGAAACAAAAGGGGTCCCAGAACTGAATCTGCAGATGATACAAATGTATTTATATCTGGTAGAAACGCCACCCAAATAACATCTATCATAACAACTGAAATACCCAAACTTAAACAATGATTTTTATCAAATAAGCTGTTGGTTAATATGAAAAAAAAAACAACAAACAAATTGTATAGTATTTAAACAGAAAAATAAGAGAATAGCAGATGATATAGCTGATGTTGTTATAAATAATCAAAAGGTAGTGCGAGTGTCTTGTACATCATTTCTTGGTGTTATGTTAGATGAACATCTTAATTGGGCGCCCCATATAGATGATGTTTTGCATAAAATATCCTGTGCAACAGGTGTGATTTATAGGATAAGACATCTGTTATCGTTGAGGATTTTATTGTATATTTATAACGCCAATATATTGCCACATTTAACATATTGTACAATGATCTGGGGCCAATGTGCAAAATCTCTGTTAAATCGTGTGTTCACACTTCAGAAAAGGTCATTGCGTGCAATAACAAATTCTCACCCTTCAACACCTTCCCAACCTGTTCAAAAAGCTCCAGCTTCTTACTGTATTTGATATATGTAAATTACAAACAGCCTCATTTATGTATATGTATACTCATAAGTTGTTACCCTCTGTCTTTGATGATAATTATGTTCAAATATACAAGAAATATTCATTTATACCTATAACACTAGACAAACTGGTAACTTATATTTACCTCTTCTGAGGTATGTTACATTGCAAAGATCTGTTAAATATCAAGGAGTACATGTTTGGAATACTGTGCCTGAAGAAATGAAGAACTATGTCCTTCCCTTGCCTCTTTTAAACGTAGATATAAAATATATTTGTTGAATAATTATAATTGAAGTTTCTGCAGAAATTTAATCTGATAACGTTTATATGATGTCTGCAATGTGTATTTTTTTTCTACATATTTTCACTCGTAGTTTGCCTGTTTTCATTTTTCTTGTTTTTTAATCGTCTTTTTTCCCTCCATTTAAGTGTATCTTATAATGTACACACACACACAAAAAAAAAAATCTCAAGCGGGAGTCCAGCCGTAGAAAGGCCAATGGCCTCTGCTGGCTCCTCCATTTTCTCTCTTAGAATATCCTCTTTGTTTTTCTAAATCTTTTTTTTTTCTCTTCATTGTGCTTGTTTTTCTTGTACATGTATACTGTTACCGAATGTAATGTTATTATCTTCACCTTGTTCTTTGTCATATGTATTTTAATGAGAATTTGGAAATAAATGAAATGAAATGAAAAATGAAATGAAATGAAATGATCCCTGTGGGACACCACAACAAAGATTACCAAAACTGGATTTAACACCGTCCACCGCAACGTACTGTTTTCTGTTCGTCAAGTAGGTCTTTTGTGGTACAACAGACCTACACATATGCATTAAATGGCATATTTTGAATTGTTTTAAATCACTGTTCTAAAGGTAAACAGGACCTTTAAAGTCACCCATTACTATTTTAAGCTGGTTTCTAACCCAATGACTAAAGCAGGGGCAGAAATTTGTCAAGGCTGTAAGACACACACCATTTCATACACGATATGCCGTTAATTGTCCCTTGTTTATAGATACACCAAAAACGGATTACTTTAAGAACTCTTTTCATTACCAAGCTTCAAATATGTGGAATAATTTGCAAAATTTTAATCGAAATGCGCAGTCATTGTTTGTTTTCAAAAAATCATGCAGGGTACTCAGCATGATAGACAGGTTATGAAAGCATGTATAGAGGTATATATATATATATATATATATATGGAAAATGTATCAAAATCAACTTAAATTTATGTGTTTATGACATTTTGTGTTATATGTCATTAAGTTTCTATGTTTTTTTTTTATGAAGAACTGATAGTGAAGTCCAAAATCCGAAGGTATAATAACAATAATTGTAAGGGGGGGGGGGTAGGTGAAGTGCAAATACTTTTATGATTGCCCTATCAAGCTGTAATAGTAATAATGTTTGAGTTTGTTTGTATTTTTGTTTTTGTGTATTAGTGGTTGATTTGTAGTGTAAGCTATTAATTGTTGTTTGTACTTTGTTTTGATGTTTATGACATTTTGATCTGTACATAATGTGAGCAGGGCCCCTTGGTAGAAGAGTTAACCAACTGAAAGAGCTACCCTGCTTAAAGAATAATATTGAAATGAATAAAAGAATAAAATAAATAAATAAATAAATAAATATGTGTTACTACCTTTGAATTCAAGTTCTGTCTCATAGAAATACCGATGCGCAAATCAAAATCAAATCAACTCAAATATTGGCACCCGGTTTGCACTTTTCTTCACAAATGGATCAAGACAGGTAGTGATGGAAATTACTGCAAACAGTGTGGAATTAAATCTGTTTTGAGAAGGTATGTTTTACTGCTTCTTCTAGAAGTTTGAGACCACAGCTGTGTCTACATAATGTACATACCACGTGGCAGATTCACGTCATATGAACTATATGTTTGAGGGATCTTTTCTGGTCACAGTTTATTATTCCGAAGGTTCGTTAATCTGAAAAAAAAAGGTTGTTCCCTAGGCTCGATAATCCGAAAACGAAATATGTTAGCAATTGCGAAGGTTCGTTAGTACGCATCTTTTCATATTTTGACTAACGAACCTTCGGAATAACAAACTTTATTTCCTTTTCGGAATAACGCACCTTCGAAATAATGATACAAATGTTCGGATTTAGGAACCCTATTTCATTTTCGGATTAACGAACATCTTGGCATAGGGAATTCGTGTAATTCGGAATAACGAACCTTCGGAATAACGAACATCACCCTCTTTTCTCACATAATGCACGCTTGTCAGAATCGTCCACACGCAGCTCATTGCAAAATTCAACGAGAACATATAACCTGCTGAATTCAGTGAGAAACTCAACGAGAGCATAATAATTGGAGCTATCAGAATTTCAAACTCCTTTCATCCAAACTATCAACTTGCTCTTTGGATTAAAGAGAGGGTGTTACCGGAACTATAGAAACTAAAAGCTGTAATGTTCTTCCTAACATGCCTTACGGGACCATTCTACTTCTTCCACTTTTGAGGAACAACCCCCACCTCTTCACCATCTTTATCAACTACCTCCTTCCCTTTACCATACAAAATCCAATATTACTTCAGTCTTTTCAATGACTACCAAGGGCCTCACCATGCCCTCACCAGCAACTATAGCAACCTGTGAAGCCTAAGGCCCAGCATTGTCAAAGGCTCTCTCCTGGTTACCCCTCACAGCACGTCTGAGAGGGGCACGCACATACACAGACATAATCGAACACACACACACAATTGTATATATTTATTCACCTATTTATTTATGTTCTTTTTTAATCTGTGGTTAGACTGAAGAAAGAAATGCACGAAGTTTTATATTTGTAAGTAGTGTCATTCGACTTCCTGAAAAAATATTCGAAAAAATGTCCACTGAAAATTTTTGATAATTCAACAGGATGTTATAATATAGCTCACATTTGTAGATATACGTCGTGTATCTTAATTTCCAGAAAAAAAAAAAGATGTCCTTTTGTATTGACTACCATCCTTTCATAATCATCCTCCTGTAGAAGGCGTTCTTGCCAAGGGACACACAGGAATTCTCATTTCGTTCATCGAACGAAATGAGAAGTCATAACGCTCTCGCCCTGACGAACTGGCTGCAGGATCGCCTCCGGACTACAATCAATACACATGATTGAATACATTCCCTCTCCCCTGACTACCTATCGATTTTTCATCTATTGTCAAGCTTGGTCACTAAGGTCGTGGACAAAAGATGAATCAACCCCGTTCAAAGTTAATGAGATATGATCAAATTAATCGCCTCGCAGCTTAAGAATAGACGTCGCCTAAGAGACGACTTTTGGTCTCGTCTTCTGTAATTAAAACAGTGAATATTTAACCAACTAGTACCGTGATACATTGATGGTCTAAGCAACATTGTTTCTATTGCTATTCTAAAATATAGATAAAGTAAAATCACGCAAACAAGATGGTGGAAGGTTCGATTATAAGCAGATACAATCTAGGAATTTCAAATTTGTTCTTGTTTTGATTCATAAATGATAAGGAAGGACGTGTACCATTGTTAAATTTTTACAGGACAAGAAATTTTGATAACAATGAAAACTTTCCTACATTGTCTCACAAAAACCCAAATAAAGTCTTGATGCAGATTGATCATAACATAGAGTACAATGATAATTTATTGCGTGCCTTACCAATGAGGATAGCTCTCCTATAGGTTTTCCTCCCGTATTTTCTAAAATAAGCAAATTTCATTCATGGTGCATTATTTGCGATAGACATTTGTTTATGAAATTACAAAAATTGCAACATATACATGAAACCGTTCTTTGAGCAGAAAGGTGTCTCAATGAAGCTCCTTGCCCCTTTTTTGTTTATATAATAATAATAATAGAGAACAAATATATATCAAACTATATATTTTTGACCATGGGTGTAAATATGTATCAAATAAATCAATGTTCGTATGTGCGTCTTGTATACTTCGAATTAATGGGAGTGTTTGAAAAATAATTGAATATTACTTCAATTTTACGACCAAGACCGTTCTGACAGAGAGATAATTATTTGTTAGTATCGTACAGCAATTTTTATTTACAGTTTCAAATGATGACAAAATACAAATTTACTCGGCTCATCTATGCCCAACTTTGCTAGTATTGTTCCCCCTATAACTCCTACTTAGACGTTACTCATGCTATTAATAGGAGTAAAGCTTATTGCTTTATATATACAACACGTAACAATGGCTGACTCGATGTATAGTTATGATCATGTCATATCATTAAATCCAATCCAAATCCAAACTTCTTTCACACAGCTTCATGGAATAAGCTGTAACAGGGTGCCTTCTTCCACTTTAACCAATAACTGAATGCTTTTAACATCCTATTTCAAGTGGCTTAATTTATCTATATTACAGGACGAAGTATTTGCGGCAGGGAATATAAAGTCATTTCATCAGTTTGCTTGAGAATAACGTAGAATTATTCATACACTCTCACTCACGTGTAATTGGGTTCTATCGCGACTTTATCATTACAATATATTTGAGCCGAACTATTCTGCCCTTTTTGTAAATCGGCCGCTCTGACAATAATTGCATAAATCCTCTTGCCATGTTTAGGAATTCACGCTATGATAATACACTTGGTGTATGTAATGTTGTAATATTGTACTATCTATTTCATTTCCATCTGAGAAGATGGCTGAATAGCCCATATTCAGTTGCACTAGCTGGTTTTCCGTGGGGTCCATGTTGAATGTGAGGCAGGACCACTTCACCTGGTTGTACACTCTGCTCTTTGCGATGAATGAACTGATGAATGAGCGGGATATTTTACGTGCATGAGTTGTAACTCTCTTTCTCACACGGGACCTTCATTTCATGTCTTATATGAGGGACAAAGTGTTTTTGCCTCTCAGCCAGAGTGTGCAAAATAACCGCACCTTTTACTTTCCTTTGCAGAATATTGTAAAATTATTTACAACACTCTGCGTCCTGTATAGTTGCTGCGAGAAATCATACCGAACATTAAGGTCTCTTTACGTCTCCCATAATAAAGTATGCAACCCAAATAATCTTCAGATTCTATAGTCCTACTGTAGTCCTTTTACATTGACATATGTACATTGCATATACGACGCATGTGTGTGTGTGTGTGTGTGTGTGTGTGTGTGCGAGTGGGTACAAGAGATTATCTGTATATGTGTCATGTGTTCTGCAAGAAGAAATAGAACCTTGGAAACTAAAGCACATCTTAAGGTCAGAGGTATCGCCTCCACCTCCGTCTCCCCCCCCCCCAAAAAAAAAAAACACAAAAACAAAACAAAACAAAACAGGATAATAGAGGAAGGAAAAATGCGGAGAAGCAGCAGCAGGAGGCTCTACTTACCGACATACATCAGCATGAGGAGAAGAAAAGCCACCCATCTTGTGTTACATCCACTGCCTTGCGCCATGTTTCTGCTGAGCAATTGGTAATCATTCTACGTAGAACTAGACGATTCCATGCAGATTGCGCGCTTGAGTCTTTGTTGACCGTCTACATACTACAATCCTCACTCAGCTTTGCTGCCTGCAGTATGAGTCGTCGCTTCGAATTTCAGTCACAAAAATTAAAGTCCTCTTTAAACTATATTCCAGAGGACGATAACAAAGTACATTAAACCAGAAGCACAGAGCGACGAATGAAAGCAGCGAGGCAACTCTCATTATATTTAGGTGTGCTGTCGAAAGCGTAAATTTATCATATCCAGCCTCGACATGAATAATAATACGAGCCTATTGTGGAGATGCGAGGCAGCAAATATCAATCAACGAGTTGAGAGCAGTGGATCGATAGAAAATAAATTAGTACTGTGCTACTCCGTGGTTGCGAGGCCAGCGAACAGAGGAGTCTGTGTCTGCAGAATTAACCAGATATGTGCTTTCAGTGAAAAAAATCACGTCATTTCAGCATTTCAATTGCATTCTATTTCTGTATGCGAGCAAATTGACTAAATTGACTTTTGATATATAAACATATATATATATATATATATATATATATATATATATATATATACATATATATATATAATTATATATATATATACATATATATATATATATATATATATATATATATATATATATAAGTATATGATGGTTAGTTTTTTATGTACATGTATGTGTCTTTGTGTCTCACCATGACTGTACAGCAGTTTATTATCCCGTTTAAAATGGTTTTCGTGTCAAACGAAGACTGTTTTATGTTGTTTCCCTTCGGGAGTAGAATGCGCGTGTGTCATATCAACAATGGTGTGGTAGAATTTAAAAAAAAAAAATCTTATTTGAGGCACACATTAGGGACAGTAACTTTTACTTCAAATAACTGTTAGTTAAGTCTCATAAAAACAATAAGCTCTTTATTCCTCGTGACACAAGTTACGTATGATTTGGATGTTCTCAATTAAAGTTCCTTAAGCCCTAAACCAATTACTGCACACGTAGATAGACCTATAAAGAGGTACGCTAAGTAGTGGAATAATATCGAGAGATAAGTAACTCCCTCTATGTTATTTGAAACTTTTAAATGCTACGTAGAAATATTAAGACAAGATATCATATCGGCATATAACTTTATCTGACTCATTTTGCATTTAGCTGAGAAAAGGGTTTGTATTTGATGATTGCTCTGTTGCTCAGGTATGTTTTGTAGGGCCTATACTTTTCTTATACTTTTGACTTACATTTTTCTAGTATATTGCCTTAAAAGTTAAGCTTTGTTGTTGGTTATGTATTTGCATGATTTTGTTTCATGTTGTCTAGTGTATTTTAGATTTATTTCACTTTTAAAGTCGTAGAGTTTGTCTCTAGGTTTTAGAGGATTCTGATTAAATAATTCTGTTTTTAATTTCTGTTAGTGAATTGCCATATTTTCTGTTTGTTTGGATATGTCGTATATTTTCTCAATTTAGTCTCTATTCATTTTATATGCATTGTAATAGTATTATATCTGTATTGTTGTGCACACATTCTTTTAACATTCTATCACTATACATTTTTATATTCAATATGTATCTTATTGTTATTTAGTTAGGTATGTGGACCCCAATGGAAGTTAGTTTTGCTGACTAGGGTGTTGCTCACATAACGTGAAATAGATTCATTTCAATTCAATCAATTTATAAGATACATAAGCTTTGATCTGTAAGTGTGCCACTAACTCCCCCTTGGCATTAAATGTCATTACAATAACCACAACTTTTTCTTTCTCTCTTGCAAGAAGAAGAAGGAGAAGAAGAAGAAGTAGAAGAAGAAGAAGAAGAAGAAAAGAAGAAGAAATGATCAAATGTCTGCTTATCAGAAGTGTTTCTTCTCATCTTTCACCAAGACCCACACGCAATAACTTAAGCTATATCGGACTAAGATAGTGTATTGCCCATCAAGACTATTATTCTATCATGACTCACATACACACATGGAAACAGACCAACACACACAGACGTATATTCACGATATTCAATGTATCCTCTGATCTTTAATTCTAAGTACATTAATCGTGTTCGTTTCAACATTATTGTCAATGTCCAGACTTTCAGTCGTTATTTATAGGTCAAAGGTCAAATTCAAACCTGAAACGGGTGAAATAAAGACTTTGATAGTCGTGAACCATTACAATAAATTCAGGATTTAATCCTTCGTCAATAATCTATCTCATTAACATCAACAGAATATATTTACAATCACGATTATAATAGTCCAACACTCTGATCTAACATTGGATGAATTCATGTTAGGACTTATTATTTTATGAAAATCCGAGGAAAACGGAAATAAAGTAAAAAAGGGTTATTCTTGATACTCCCTTACGTTGACTTGTCGAACCGTTTAGTTATGTCATTTAAATCTATCAAACTGGTTAAGCAGATATTTTGACAAGCGGGCTTGTTTCTCTCCTGAAAAGGGAACAATGAGTCTATAGACACCGACACAAGAGTTTTCAGCATCAAATTTATGAACTGTATGTGAAACGTTTGCCATGATTTTTTTTTGTTTAAGATAATTTCCCCATCTCAATAGCAACTCATAAATCTTTAATTACAGCTTTGATATCTTTCCCTGTACTAAGGGATAAAGGTCTTCATATTTTGATAGATTCCAGTGACATTATTTTATCAAATCAATTCCACACCCAACAACTGCATCTGTGTTCTGACTAGGTCATGGATTCAGTGTTTGTAAAATCATAGAGAGATTAAGATGAATCTCATAAAAGCTGTCTCATGAAATGACATTATTTAGAAGTTCTCTTGGGTAGTAATGATTTCTGTCTTTATCATCTTAAAGGTACTGTTTACCATTCAGCGCAGTGATTTAAAAATGCTTGGGTTATCATATTCGATGCATATGTGTAGGTCAGTTGTATCACAAAATATCCTGCCATATAAAAATGTTGCAACAAAGCCTAAGATATAAAGAGATATCACTATTTTTCTCACTAAACCATAACTGTCGACGGTTTAGTCTAGAAACAAATTTATTATAACTATTGTTCACATTTTGTATGTTTAACAGTACTTTACATTGACTATATTGATTATTTTTTTTTCACTTGTTGTTTCTATCCCTAACTCACATTTTAGAACAATTTTGAAGTACTGAAGCTGGGGTTTTGTTTCATCTGTAAATGGTTAATAATGCCTTCAATGTATTCAAATAAGATTGATTAGACCTTTATGACAGATTTTGTAAATTCATACAAATTCGAAAATACAAACTCGAAAATTAAATCAAAATCATGTAATTGGCACTTGAACCTGAATTCATCTTCACGTTAAATCTCTTATTACATAAAATACCTTGGATTATTTATACTCTAGGAAAATTGTCTGTTTATTTACAGATATTGAAAGGCGCAAAACTAGACACATAATAATTTTACGTAAACATTAATCCTGAACTAAATCTGTCAACCTCGTTTTCTATGACTCTCTTAAAAATAAATCATTTTATAAAGATGATAGCATTGATAAATGTTTTCATTCAATCTCATTGAAACGTTTCCATTCGTAGATAATTTGGCATAACAAGTTGATATATATATATATATATATATATATGCGATATTCTTTAATCTGCAAGGAAATATAAAACATAAACAACAAAACAAAACAACATTGTATGACCTCACATAACAACAAAAAATGTCAAATGATATACCACTTGCAGATTATATCCGTCATGTATACATAATATCATCAAACTAATAGAGCTATGTAGAGCACTGGTCTAACAAAAGATTTTTTTTTCTTTTATAAACAAAGACTCATGTCTTCTTTGTTAACCTGACAAACAGAGTGGCATCTCAGACCAAAACATGTCATTTTAATCTCATGACACACCTGACAAAATAACTATGCCACGTAGATGATTTAGAATTCTTAAACCTGAGGCTACATAATGTACAGACAAATACAGTGGTAAAAATCGCATCAAACTACTAGTATTGTCATTCTCCGAACAAGGCTCAGGGATAACCCCATTCGCCAACCAATGACCAGCTTGTGGCTGTAGAATTCATTTGGTCGTAGTACACTTCTCGAAGATAGAGACCATTCCCGGCACCTGCAGGTATTAAAACCGAATAGATGAAAATCATTGTCAGCTTTATCATATCCTTTTCATTGTCGTTGAGGGAGTTATCTCATTGATAGTTGCATCAAAGTCAAACAAGGGCCGTGACATGTGTTCATGTTCATAATAGACCTACACTGACTACATTTGTCAGTAAAGTCACTCCGGATATTAAAACATTGTGCACAAATGTTAAACACATTAACTTTCATTTACAAATCGATATAGCTGTTATTAGTCTTTTGTTTTAGCCTAAGGGAGAAAAAAAAAACACACACAGGAAGCTGTCTCTATATCATTTTTAAAACAAAAGTTCTAAGCACTAATCATTTATTCGTTAATGAAGTATTGTCCTTCATGATGATTTGGTTTGCCTGAATCAACGTTTTGTAATTGCAATGCGTGAACACTTTGCGAGCGACTCCGTGAAATTAATTGAATTAGATATATCTCAACAATCTTCTTAAGAGTCCACAGGGAGCACGGTAAAGGTTCAATCAAATGTATCAACTACTCATCGAGGAAAGCCCATCAGATGATCAGACATTTTATTCATAGTTACACAGAACATGTAGAGTGGACCACATTTCACAAGCATTCTATTCTAGCAGTTCCCTCCTTTTAGACTATCGATAAACACTGATATAAATTAACAAATGACCACTTCATCGATTTTTTTCGTATGTAAATATGTCCGTGCGTCATTCATCATAGCTCACCTGCATATTCGAGAAACCTTCCCGTGCTATTCCCTAGTGGTTCAATCATCGCCATCATACTATACTCCCAGTACTCGGCATCGGGCACGTCAGCGAGATCGTCCCAAGGAAGCTGTACGGTGGAACGGATACGTCCAGGCTCGTCGAAGAGCTCGAAGAAATAGTCGTCATTGACGCTGAAGAACGATTCGCCGAAGTCCGTACTGATCATGATGGCCTCTTTGTTCTGTGAGATGCCGTAGAGCTCACCGGTCTCATTATGAGCACCGATCACGGTAGCCACGTTGTTATCGATAGCTGTCAGGAAGGAGATCATTATGACGTATATGAGAGATAACAAAGTAAGTTATTCTGATATGTTTCATGTGAACATTTTGTACATCCAACGAACAGTAGTAGCTATAGGCTAAATAAGTGGAGCCCATTACTTGTGTGTGGGCGTGTTTGGGACTAAAACAATGAGTTATGTTTTAATGAAATCGACCTAAAATAAAACAAAACATAACAAAACAAAACAAAACAAAGCAAACAAACTCAGTCACGTCAATGGTCCAATACATTTTCTTCTGTTATTTGAATTATGGAGATTTCCTTCACTTCTACCCACTAATACGAACAGGTGGATATTTTAGAATGATGTATGATTTCTAATAGAACATCCAACAACGACACAACATTGTGCAGAACATTTTTGACTCATGAGAGAGTAGTTAATTGCGATCTGTTTGTTAACAATATACTTGAGTTTGCTCAGTCGGCTGCGCGTCTTCCTCACGATCCTAAGGGCCCGGGTTCGAACCCGAGTCTGGACTGAGCAATGTTGTGTGTAAGCATACCGTCCCCTCTAGCAAGAGGCAAAACACTCTGTTCCTCGGATAGGACATAAAATGGAGGTCCCGTGTGTGAGAGAGTCACAACTCATGCACGTAAAAGATCCCCCTTCATTCATTCATTGCAAAGAGCAGGGTGTTTAACCCGGTGAAGTGGTCCCACCTCACATCCAATTGGACCCCATGGAAGACCAGTTTAGTGTAGCTGAATATGGGCTATCCAGCCATCTTGACAGACGGAAAATGAACAATAGAAATAATTAAATAAATAAATATTTCTGCTTATATCTGGACAAGATTACTGATGCGGAAATTCTGAAGAATCTCGGTAACTCATGTCATGATAAAGCAATTGTGACCCACCTTCCCATGTTGTTCCATTGTCTTTTGAATACGAACATCGCGTCGGGCCACTGAAATTGAACAAAAAACAGCTTTGTTGTTACAACTATATATGTTATGGCCGATGATGATTTCTGAAAGGGTATAGTCATAAGCATTCATAAATTACATCTGAACAAATGAACAGTTCAAGTTTTGGTTTATAATTATAATATCATTATGATGATGATGATGGTGATGATACTACTACTACTACTAATGATAATAATAATGATAATGATGATAACAATAATAATAATAATGATACCGGTATATATATGTCGATAATGGTCAACCAACAGTAAGTTAATCTTAGTAATCCCTCACCAGACTTGAGCGATCAAACATCAAAATTCACTGCCAGAAAGTAAAGCGTCTCTTACACCTAACTGAAGGATGCTTTGAGATCACTTGCAATGCAAAATGTTCACAAGTGTTTAAATAAAGTAGGGCCTACATGTGACAGATACTCACTCTATGTACTCCAAAATACAAACGATGACAGTATTTGAAAGCGGCTCAACCAGGAAACCTCGCTCGAAGTATCCAAGATCTGAGGGTCAAAGAAAGGTCAAATTGGTTTCAGATTTTCTTCAAAGTGCCTTTTTCATTACTTTGGAACAATATATTGTAACCATTAGACAAAATAAAGAGTAGACACATTAAACCGCAGTTACTTAGTATGTGTACCAATCTTTCCACGAGTGCACGTCACGAGACTGACACCCACGAGTCATACAGCCTACGAGTTATACAGCCCACTAGTCATACAGCACATGAGTTCGACACTAAGCAAACAAGGTCCCTGAGACCGACACATTAAACCCCGTGCTGTATATGTCGAACTCGTGGGGTGTTTTTACCTAGTGTCGGTCTTTTGGGTTTTATTTGCCTAGCGTCGAACTCGTGGGCTGTATGACTCATGGGTGTCGGATTGTGGGATGATCCCTTTCTACCGCCATGAGTGTCTAACGAAGTAGGTGGAGCAGAGGTCGTTACGTCAAGCAGCAATGATACTTGAAGCGCATTGGACTTGTGTCAAACCTATACAGTCTGACTGTCATGACTGTTGGACTGTGTGTCAGACCAATGTTTTGTTCACTTAGGATTTATACCGGGACAACGTTCTGAGTATTTAACCGTCACTTGTTAGCATGTCAGTTGCACTCGTTGGCATCCAAGCAGCGTGCACTGACAATCAAATGCCAGGATGATATCAGACCACACAACATTGTTTGTCTGACTGCCCAAGGTCCTAAATATTAATTTCCTGTGGTCGTAGAGAAATTTGCAAATTATCATCTTCAACTTGAAAATACAGAAAACACACAAAAAGAATCACTATTAACGTTCGTATCTTACCTCTTTTAGTTGGAGGTTGGCATACATCTGTTGAGGAAAGAACAGAAAAAAAATGATTATTGTTCTCTCACAAGAAACATCATTATGCAATGTATGAAATGTAATGATAGGCAGTCAAGGTGCAGATTTGTTTATAGCTAATTACCTGAACAGGAATTTGATATTGATCAATAAGCAAACTCCCGTGTATAAGAAAAGTGCAGAATTGTCATTTCTGATCTCTCACGACACCAATACTGTCTGTAATGACTGGAGTGAATGGGCAAACGTAACTACATATCAAGTCAATGACATGAAAGAATGATAGAGATGCTCTGTAGGAAATCCGATCATTTCATTATATCATTCAACCTTTCTCGCGTATGCACTGGTCCTGACAGTATTATTGCTGTTTAGTGGATGCAGATGAAGTGTAATTCAGTTGTGTCAACGTTAATAGAACACGAGGTTTGACGTTCCCTTTGAAATTTTCATTTGGTACCTTTCATGACTGCAGATGATTTGTATGGTATAACGAAAGTGAGGGCAGTTCTTTTACTGAGAACATTAGTTTCTGACTGATACACCCAGTTCAGTTTTTCGGGCACACCGCTAAACCTTAACATACAGTTTGGTATTTTACTACGAACAAAGGGTCTTGCGTAGTTAGAACTATTATTCTCATGGTGAAAAGGTTACATGAAATTGATTCATAAAAAAGACGTCATTACCGTTGCTTATTGTTTCTTCTCGCAGGCACCCGATGAGTTCAAAGCGCAGAATCGGGTAGTTGGTCCCGCCTTTATGTGTCTGTGGTCGTACCCGGATGTATCGACCGTTGAAAGGGTTGGCGAAGGTGTGAATCACCCACGGGTCCTCCGTAACATTGACTTCGGGCACGAACGTGGTGTAATCGTTTTCGAAGGTCTACAAAAAGGAAAATGAAAGTCCAAATAACTGGAGTCACCAGGGCCCTGTTTTATGAAGATTTAAAATTGGTTGATTTCAACTGTAAGTATATGGCAATCTGTGTGGTAAAGAAATTTAAAATCGATTTTTATCTTATGATAAAACGTTGCCTACAGGTTTCAAAGCTTCGAAGCATTAGGGAGACTTAGGTAAATATCGAACATGGAGTAAATGCTACTAAGGGAATGGATAATATTCACCTAACTCTTGAAAATACGGAGAAATTCTCTAAATATAGAATAGTTTGCAGCCAGAAAATATTTTACGTTCACCGCGAAACTCATCCAGAGATGTAATGCATGTATTGTTTTGTCTTACCACTTCAGAGCCATCCTCTGTGTAGTCATACCAGACAATATCCTCCTCACTATAACTGATCTTGAATGTTTCCACGTAGTGACTTCCGTTTGGTCCTTGCTGTATCTTGATTCCACTGAATCTCATTATTGAAGGAAACTCGATCTGACAGAAGATAATCATAATAAGCACATGTGAGCAAATAATGGCAGCCACCTGTATAACTATTACATTAAATAATGCTTATTATAAAATGGGTTTTAGAATCTCTGCAATATGATTGGTCAATAGTCATGCACCGATTTTTACTGGTCCACACTGAGCCGTGCGTCCGGTAAAATCCGAACGCATGGCTCAAGTCTTGTACAGTGTTGTAGGTGTACCGGCCGCATGATGGGGAAATTGATTGTCTTTCATGAATTTACAGGCCCATTTCATAACACTTTAATGATGCACAGGCCAATTTCGTGGATCAGTGAGAATTGGATACTCTCGTTGTTATGTAATGATACATATTTTACATCCTGTAACGTCATTCGAAATATTTTTGTAAAATGTGCCACATCATGTTTACGCGACTATCATACAATGGATTTGTCAATGTGTGCGTATTTGACATAAAGTGGGCTCTAAATACCTCTATACGGAATTTTTCTTAGAGTATATGAGTTACCCAAGATAACATGAAAGGTAAAATAACAAAATGAGGGGAAAGATAGTATGAAAAGGGACTTTAATGTATAAAATGATTAAAATAGAATTAGGATTACTATTCAGATGACATTGGTATTTTTCCGGGGTGTTCATTTCAAATGTTGATGTTTGTCTGTCTTCAATTTTGCTGATTGTGATGACAGTACAGTGAAATGAAGACAGAGAAATATCAGAATTATACAGTAGAGAGGGGTAGAGAGCAAGTGAGAGAAGTAAAACCAACCTGCAGGTAGTCGTTGCCCTGGTAGGGATTTGTTAACCTGACTCCCGGGGCCCACCCCGTTGGCGAATTCAGACGTGACTGATGAGCCGCATGTGATTCATTTAAAGTCGAGCTCGCCGAAAACTGGCAATCATTAATAAGGTAGTCCATGCGATCCGAGCAGTCTGTATGGTTCATGAGAAAGGAGTGTAAGAACTCATATCTCTTCACCAGGTTTCACTGCAAGAAATTCACTCATTATTCTATTTTCTAACAAACAGTGAAATATAGTGCGACATGATTCAACGTAGCACTCCCCTAATCTGCCTTTTGGGCCTAGAGAATCACTTCATTGCAACACAGATCAAATGAGCTCGTTTAATTTGAAAGGTGTTATCAAACACCAACCATTTTAATGAAGGTTTAATTCACGAACTGTGATTAAATGTAATTCAAATATTATCTGCTATTGCATGCGATTTGATTAATAAGTAAATATATCAACATATTTCTAGTCAACGGTACCTTCAATGGTGTAGGTAAGATCCAGTAGCAGCATTTCCGAGTTATACCTGTCCCCCAGTATTACGTAACCATCGTTGTCAAGTCCACCTGTTTTGTAGTAGACGATCTCCATCGGGACTGTGGTGTTGATGACATCCAGCTCGATCGACATATGTCGACCATCATCGATCGTGAAGTTAAACCACAGAGTGAAGATGTCGGTGAAGAACATCTCAGAAAACTGGAAGGAACATTTCAGCACAGAATCAACGATTTATTAAGTGACTAACATCCTTCAATGCAGACGTGACTGATACACAAATACCACCTTGGAGAAAAGTTTGATACTAACAAGAGCAAAACGATCAGAGGTATGAAGAGTGTGATGACAAGCAAACCACTAATGTTCCCTCTACATAAACTCCTGCTACTTCAGCAATCATCCCCAATATTAATGAATACTAATTACGATTATTAACATGAAAGATCGACCCCATAACAGCCACATGGATAAACCTTGTCTATGGAAGAGGAAAATAACTATTCGTTTAATAAAAGTAAGAAAATCAAAAACGTGTTAAATATAAAGACAACGTAGGTCAATTGCATACAAAATGATGATAAAGTAAAACCACCGACTGAGGCAGCGCTGGTAGATTCTTGGATTATCACAACGAATGGCTCTTTATCTATCAAGTATCTAGTACGTAAATTGTCAGGGCTAGTCAAAGGGATGAAGAATGATCGAATGCTTACGTGAAATTTGATTCCCTCGTCACTAGTTTCTGTACATAGTGACGGTCCCTCGATCTCGACCACGGGATCGACGCCGATGTAATATGGAATCATGAGATTGACCACGACTCCGTGGGCATGAGCGGTAGACTCCTCGTCGTGTTTGAGAGACAGGCGAGCATGTACCACGTCGCTATGGTGACAAAGATACAAGAAAACAAAAACATTTATGGTATCCATTTAATATTCTACTGCAATCCAGACTGTCAGAAAATGGGAATATATCATTACTCAAATCTTATCAAATTCTTGTAATTACGGGTAGAACAAACCGACAAATGCAACATGCTAAACATTGCAAAATTTAAGACCAAATCAGAAGAGTGTGTGGGTGTTTTATTTTTGTTGGGGTGTTAGATTCAGTCAACTTAATATGTAAAGTGAACATACAATCACTATCCACTGACGGTATACTCTGGGTTTACAGAAAAGAAAGCGAAGAAAATTAGACTTCAATTCTAGATTGGAATAACGTTATGCCCATTGCAGAGCATGAAAGATCATGACTTTGGTCTGTCATACCCCTGGTGCACGCTGCGAATGTCATAGTCCTCGATAGTCATGTTGAGATCGATAATGGGATAATCGCCAGGCATCATGATCGCCTCCACAGTCTCGATAAATTCCACCTCCCGGTCCAAGCTGTAGAGAAACTTGATGCTGAAGTCGAGCAAGGTTTGGTTGACGAGTTGGTAGTGGTCAGCGAGTTGGATCTCGAAGGAGACGATGATTTCGTCATCTTCATCTCCAGGTCCATTGTACTGATACTTGTGTGATGTACCTTGATATCACGTGAAAGAACAGTTGGATCTTACTTTTACGATTGACTCTGTAAAACAAGTATTTCCGTATTTACTAAAAAGAACAATGAAATAAGTCGCTATCATGACAATGATTTCACAGAATATAATTGGACTTCCAATCAAAACATATTTGATTCTTTCAATGTTTGGTATAAACCATGAATAAGGCAGACTCATATTTGCACATTGAAGATAAAATAAGACCTGTAAGCTCAAGTTGTACTGTGGACACGACTTGACAAAATAACATTAGAAACAATTTTTTTTTAAAGTTCTGTACAATATACAACACAGTTTTGAAGGAGTTACACAGAAACATAACAATTTGTCTAGTTGATTAATACTTACACAAGCGCAAGAGATGACCTCCAAACTGATAAGAAAATATTTTATGTTTATAAATGGGGATGGGGCTTATGTGGTTTTCAGTAATTTCATATCACTTCGGATCACTTAATTTCATAGCATATTCTCCTTCAGAGAGGGACTTTGTATAAGAACGGGTATGTTACCGTTCAAAGGATTTGTTATTACTCTAAGACATTTGTGTGTGTGTGTATGTGTGTGTGTGTGTCTGCAAGTCATCCTACCATGGTTAGTTATGACGCCGAAGTCGATTAACGCAGTATCATTCTGCGACGATCCCTTTGTCGACACGGTGGTCGGAATGAACTCCTCATCCCACAGCTGGAAACAGCCAAAGTTTCTGCCAACGTGCTCGAGAGTGATGTCGGTGATGGTGAGAAAAGCTTCGTCTCCAGCGGTGGGCAGGGAAAGATTGATGGCCATAGGGGTGGTCATCGTTGGTGTCGATATGTTCAGGTAGTATCTCTCCTTCTGACCAATGGTCATACTTAGGTTTCCTCTTGGCCGAGTCACGTGGAATATCGGTTCAAAGTCCGTCTATGAAATGGAACATAATCATGAGAGTGATTAGAGAGACCGTCCTGTTATCCACTGGACTTAATTCAATGGTCAAATTCGTATGAACTTCCTTACACAAAATGCCCATTATCAAATCAAAATCAAATCAACAGAAAGCTGGGATAATAAATTTTCTTGATACTTTCAGAGATGGGCTTTTCTTTCTAGATGTACAGCCCATAAGGGGGGGGGGGGGTGGGGTGGTTGTGGCATAAATAGGTTGAAGTAACCGATACACACCTCCTCCTGGATAGTATCTTCTGTAGCGTTGAAACCTGACTGCATGATGAACTCGTTGTAGCCGTTGATGGTTACCGAGGCGCCCAACCAAAATGTGTCACCTTCTACAATGGTTTCATTGCCTTCAAGACGAGTCAGCAATTGTACACGAACCTACAGGGTCACCGAAGATAAGAGCCATGAAACATGGAATTCGTCTTTTTTGACATCTAAAATGACGCCAAATTATCAATTTCAAAAACTGGATGTAATAAATTGCCTTGATATGTCACACATGGTACCTCTATCGCCTTGCCTATCTATTCTGGCAAATGTCTGCGCTATTTGCCAATGGTACTTTTCAAAGTGATTTCCTTTCTTTTCGTTCATACTAAACAACGGGAATTACGCCAAAATTGTGTCAACTGTAAACTAGTAATAAACCTTCATACCAGTCATAGTGCCGGTATGTCAAATTGTGTGTATGAATCATCGGCAAACATATTTAAACACACTCATCCTAACTACATAATGTAGCATAGTAATAAATGCTTTTCAACGTACCATATTTCATTTTAGGTGAAGAAAGTTGGTGCAAGTGTAAAGATTTGCTTTTTAGGATGAAGCTCAGGCTGTTGAAGGTAATAAAACTTCTTATCAGTGACATCTGCCACATTTCTGTGACAAATTGGCTCTCAGCCAATCAGACACAGGGATTTCAGTAGTTTGCAACAGCTATCGCAACTTGTCACTGATAACATGTTTTATGAAACGGGGCCCAGGAGCTTGCAAATGTGTCGTATTAATGACTGCACATAGCATCACTCTACAATTGAAAAAAGGCTCACAGAATGATGAGATCAATATCGCCTTCTGGCCCATTTTGGGGCTACCGTCCGTCTTTCTTTGATTTCTACCTTGTTCTTGTCGTATTTGACTGGTAGGCCCTCACTCTCGAGTCGCATGTTGGTAATCACTCCCGCGTCGATGTAGGCGGTGTCAAGATGCTCGTCGAAGGTTGACGAATTGTAAAAGGTCTCAAGGAACGTTCCATTAACGCATGGTACGTTCCAGCCAGACGAAATCAACCGTGCCTCGCATATCGTTGTCTTGTAAGGACGCTCAACGTCGGACTGGAAATTGATCTCGTAGTGGGCGATTGATTCCGGTGGGATGTACATGTCAAGGTTGAACTCAACTACGCCTCCGATTGTCACCCGAGTTTCTGCGGGATTGTTCTTGATGAAAGTGAACTCTGGTAGGGTGTCCTGTTAAGTTGAAAAAAAAAAGGGTATATCAAAGTTAACAAAATCATTATTGCATCAGATGTCAGCGGAATAATGTACCACAACAAAATCGTGGTTTTTTTTTTTCTCATGCATGTAATAACTTACCAAGAAAATCATAGCATTTTTGTAGTGCAAGTTAATAACAATTTTAGTAAGATTGCCAGAAATTACCAGAGGTGTGGCAGAGACTGAGTGACGGTCAGTGGGAAATGCCTGACCCTCTTACCAGGTGAGTTGAGACTTCTTCCACGTCAACGGTGATAGTGTCCGAGGCAGTGAAGCTGTCTGTGTCACCAACCTGAACTGAGACTCCAAAGGACTGTGGGTCAGGCAGTGTGAGGTTGTCGGGTGGCAGGGCTGCGTCTTCGAGCTTGACCACAATTTGGCCGACAACACGATTATCAGCCTGTCTTGTGTTTGGTTCGACACCTGAAGTATGATCGATAGCATGATAACATACCTTTGGAGCCGTTGGAATGAAAGCATCAAAAGTAAATGCATCTAAATTATGTGAATGTTCACTGACATTTACCCCCGAAAGCAAATGAAACCAACATTGGGACCGACGAGAATCACTTCATTCTTATAATCTTATGAAAACCGAAGCTACCACGGACATATATTGCAAAATTCCGTACTGTAAATCGAAAAGGTCCAAAATGATGTTACTCTTTAACTCTACACACAATTGTATACACATACAGCCGGCATACGGGCAGCCATTTTTTTAAAGAAATATATAATTTCAGTCAAACCAGTAGGGTAACGCTTAGGTAACGGAGTTCTACCTGTATTCCTGATGGGTCCGATGTCGAGGAAGGCACGATCACGGTGTCCGTCCTCCTCGTAAGAAAGATACATTGCTTCTCTGGTATCATCAAAACACGGTACGTTCTCTCCTCCTAATCGCATGTGTGCTCGACACACCGATAGTGTGTTGTTGGGAGATTCGACATCGACCGCGTAGGTAGCCACAGAGTTAATGGGTGTGTACATGACGAGGGTGTAGACAGCCGTTCCACCTGCTTTCAAGTAGGTCGACTGTCCGGACTCGAGGAAAAACTTGAATTGTGGATCTTCGTTTGACTGTAGGTGCAAAGTGAAAGTGACAGTTGCAATAGGTTTGATACTTTGATAAGTGTGATCCATTCCCACAATAAATACAGACATATGTCATTCTATCATTTGTTAAAAAGATCTCATAACTGCATGATTAACGAGCATGATCAATCCCAATGAAGAAAGTATGAATTTTTAAATTCAAAGTATTGTTTTCAATACCGCTTAAAATATCTATTACTTGTACTTGATTACATCATAACTGTGTTGTCCTTTAACTTGTGCAGACTATCATTACATAAATTAAGACTTTCAAAAATTAAATTCAGCAACTTAAGTCAATAGCTGCTTTCACACGTCAGTTGCGCTGTGTAACATCAGTAATACCACAGATATAGAACAAGCATTACATAGGCCATTTTGTCCTTGGAGTATTGATGTTGTCCCCTTGAACTTGGTACAAATTGTTTGATTAAGAACTCAGTGCTTTAAACTGTTGATAAAAATTACACGGATTGTGGAGTGGTGGGTAAACTTACATTAGTCAGGGCTGGATCCTCGTCTAACTCTGTGACGTAATCAATGGTATCAGACCAAGATCCCGAGTGCCCCCACGTGGCTGAGACCGTTGTCGACAAGGTTTGGCCATCGGCGTGGTATTCATGGTCTTCCCAGTGCATGTAGACGAGGAGAGTGACCGTGGCTGACAAACTGCTATCGGCATCCATGATCTCCGTTAGGAAGGCGTTGGTGATCACGCCTAGCTCCACGGTGGCCCTGAGAAGTAGTCAAGCGACATCATTGTGGAAATACAGACTACAGCATGAGGCCATTTAATTCACACCGTGGTTATTGCGAAACAAAAAAAAAATGTGCTTGATATACTGAGTTATTTGTTTGAAAAGAGGGGCGAAGCATTGTAACGAATACAAAATGTTTCTTTTTTTAAGATAGTCTATTTCGTTTGTAACGAATGATTCACGTTTGTGTCTGTCTTTGGGGTCCTGTTTTTATCAAAGTGGCCAGGACACGTTATGCAGCATTAAACGTGCAGACTGTGTATTGATACAATAACTGAGCTTGTCTAAAGTATCACATGTACTTGTAATGGTACACTGACGTCTTCCTCTAAATCCGCTGCTTTGAAAGCAGATTGCTCGAAGGAAAACATTTATGGTCATAGCTCAGCAGTGAATCACCTCCTCGTTATTTCACCGGTTGTTTACTGTAGTGTTACGACAGGTACGTTGTCTACGAGTGAATTTTTGACATTGTATGTTAACTTCCCTTGATTAACTCACTTGTCTGTAGCATCCGACGTGTTGGACGTGCTCTCGTAGGTGAACACGGTTCGGTTAGCATCAAAGCAGGGGAAGAGATCCCCTACGCTCAAGACTTCCACTCGACACACACTCATGAACGGTTTGCGCATGTCACCATCGTCCTTGGGTGGTTTGATGATCACGGTCAGGTCGGTGTGCGTCGTCTCGGCCGGGATGTCGATGTCGATGGTGAATGAGACTGCAGACTTGGAGTACAGCTTGTCATCGTTAGCGCGGTTGGTCAATGTGAAGCTAGGCTCCTATAATAAATGTCAATAAGAACGACATTCATTGTGTTCTATGTCACCTTGAGTACACATGTTAACAGTAAGCTTTCAGTTTTAAGTTTTATCTGTTTTCATCTAAAAAAATAAACGGTGCTTTGTGATATAAAATACAAACATATGCACAAAAGGACTTTAGAAATAACATTGAGAATGATTGAAAAAGGTCGTATGATATCAGGTTTAGCTATAGTTTATTTCAAATATCGAGCGAAAATTGTTATCAATTAATATCTTGTTATTGTTTTTAGCTAGGATAAACTACTGTGATCCTGACGTAGTGCTCAATGCCGTTTTTCCAGTCTATAAAGCTTTGGTGATTGGGAGATCATCTTTTAGACGTATTTTTTGGTCCTTCTTATCAATTTGTGCTGGAGGAAATCTACAAAATATAAATTTTGTGGATTTTAAAAATTGCAGAGTCGGCGAACTTGTATGGTGAATAACGACATCGTTTTCAATGACTTTCACAGACCTTGGCCGCTGATCCGTAATCTGTGAGTCTCTGATCTACGACGATGAGGGGGTAGTTCGTCATCCACATCAAATCTTTCCCTTCCATCTCGTAGCGTACTCCAGCAGTTACCATTAACTCGGTGCCGTTAGAAACATCTGCAGGAAAATTTCAAAATTAGATCAATTTTTAAGAGCTTAGAGAATTTCCTGTGTTTAACAAATATAATGTAGGATAACATACGTGGTTAGTGACTAACAGGAATGATTACATTTTCCATGCATTGTCCTGGCATCGAATTTGATAATAGATAATAATAATAATAATAATACAGGGTATTTATAATGCGCCAGTTCCACATAGTTAACGTGCTCAAGGCGCAGATAATGCTATATCTTTATTCAAAATGAAGTGGATGATTTTTTTCATTTACGATTTGAGTGAACAAAAGCAGATTATTTGGCGAACAATACTGTGTAGTTGAAAGAAGGGAAAACAAGCCGTACCAGGAGCGTCGAACAGAAGTTGCGCACTGACGTGTAACTTTAGCTCGCTGTCCCCCGAGTCCGACCGCCTGCCCACGTTGGAAATACGACCAAAGTCAAAGCGTACGAAGTCCCGATTTACACCGTCCTGTAAAATGAAAAAATATTACTGGTTGTTACAAAACGCAAAGTAAACTTATTAGAGTTGGTTTGTACTGTGAAGCAGTTGATACGAGGGAGAACCGTAACAAAAGAGATTTGTCATATTTCGGGCGACGTACTCGTATCTTATTGTAAATTGTTGGAGGCCAATTGTGTTCAATTTCAGGTGAACATAATATCAACATGACTACAGACGTTTCATGAATGGAAGTGAGTTGTTGATATCTTTTTGCACTAATTTGATGATGTAAACAGAAAAGGACCTTTGAGCAACATTGTTTCCTCACTCCACCTGCTCTATGTCTTTCTGGGCGGCGATGAATTAAAGTGTATAGAGATACAAGACACATACACTTTCTATTGGACAGTAAGTCGAAATATTCCAGTTTTGTTTTGATGTAGGAGTAGCACTGGCCATGACCTCTACTAATAGCTACAACTGGTTTCAACACTTACAATTTCCAGGTAGGATGGAACGACCTTCCTCGCACAGGGGATGTTGTATCCAGCAGACACCACCTGCGCGCTGCACACCCTCAGCTGAGCCTCGTCACTGGCCGTCATCGGCAACGATAAATCGACGATAACTCGCGATGTCGTACTTTCTTGGAGGTCGATGGTGATCACGAAGCCCACGCAGCCGCCGATGACTACTTGGTTACCGTCGATTGGATAGAAGTCGATCACGGGCTCGGAGGTCTAGAACAGGTACGGCAGAAGGAAAACATTAAAGATACTGATCAAAATATAAATGACGTCCTAATTAGATAATACAAAATGTCGTTATGAAGAGACATGCCACTCGTTAATCGATTATCTTAGCTTATTGACCTCAAAACCTCGTTTTACTCGGATAGCCTATCATTGATCGGCCTTGGTAGAAATGAGACAGTAATAAAATATTCTGGGACTACAATTACGATAATTGAGTAGGAAAATGATGAAGTACAAGAAAGGAATGTCTTGTGACGAAAGATTAAAAAGCCTTCGTAAATACAACAGAAGGCATATGGTAACTAAATTTAATTAGATACGCTACCATCGCACCATAAGACGATAAAACCTCATTCAGAAAAGTGGAATGTACCATATCGGGTGAACTGAGGGGCTGAGGGTTGATGCCATATTGGAATGAATAGATCTTGTCGTCCCCAACTGAGACTGCGACCCCCAGCCAGTGAGTGGAATAGTCCAGCAGCTCTGTGCTGTCTGTCAGATGTACCACGGCCTCTGTACTGATTGTGTTGCTGTCCGTGTCAGTCACACCGTAACGGAGTCCTGTGAATCAACATTGGACAAGCAAGTTATTCGTTTCGGTTTTCTGCATTACTTCTTTACAAATACTTACCGATTATGTGAATACAAAAAAAATAATAAGTTTAGTCAAGCATAATACGTATGTACACCTTCTAGGCATTCTCTCTTTGGTTACTACTTAAATGATGAATAAGTTTGTAGCAACGCAATATTGGAGTTTCAAAGAAATTTTTACTTTACTTTACTAATTCAAACTTTGGTTTAAATGCGATTAACCAGAACAAATGATATATAGTGCAATACTGACATTCTCTATTTGTATACCAAAACAAAAAAACCAAAACAAAACCCAAACAAACAAACAAACAAAAGAACAAACAAAAAATGAAATATTAAATTTGTGATGACGACAGTGCCAAATACTTACCGTTATTGACCCATGTACCAAGGTCAAAGGTCGCGAGAACCGTCCAAATCGTGCCGTTGATCTCTGTGGTTTCATACGTGTAAGCTTCGTCAGACATGCAGTCATAATTTTGCCCTGCGTAGTGTAGAGAAAGTGTGACATAACAAACAAATAAACATTTAGCAGTGTCTATGAAATAAGTCACGACGTGAAAGTCAGATTCTACCTCATCACATCATAATCATAATGCGCACATTTTCGTGGAGTTAAAACATGCTTTCTCATTGTATTCCGTTATAAAGCAATACGCTATTGCATTATTTTACTATGTTAGTCTCGTCGGTATTATGTTTATGTATTATGTTGATAGCATATTGAGATGGTATTCGTGATAGGATTAAAATATCAATAGCTAGGTAGTCAACAATCGATTTCGTGGTAAGGGATGGCAATAAAAACAACAACAACAACGACGACAACGACAACAACAACAACCCATTTTCAATTCCATAGAAATAATTGCAGTTTATGTTACTCGTGGAATATTACAAACCTTTCCCTGCAAACTCATAGTCGCAGATCGTCATCGTTGGGTCCGTGGTGTAGTTGTCGGCAATGAGATCGATGACGATGTCCTCCGTAGCGTAGTTTGCCAGGGTAATGTTGATGGTGAAGATAGACGAAGATTCAACGCTCATGTTTTGTCCTAGCGGCCCGAATATATTCACAGCAGGTGTCTCTACAGCCTATGCGTAATGAAAAATAATTACGATACACATAGATACGATTTTGTGTAAATTTGTGTAAATGAAGAGTGACATATATAGATGGCAGCAATTGTTGGTTGACATGAACGAGATATTACAGAAAGTCAATAATTTAGCAGCCGGTGTGTCAGACGGAGATTTTTTTTTTTTTCCCTGCAGTACGTGCAATCTCCTTTCTTTTATTTCCGTTTGGTTTAGCTCATTCATAACACAAATAGAAAAAATAATCATTTTGGTATGCTCTAAACATGTTTTTCAGCAATTCCGTAGAGTGATATGACCTTAGCAAAATTTTTGACAATAAATAAATTGGAAGCTCCTTCAATATTATAAGCGACTGGTATGCCCGATAGCCCACGTCATTTTACTGATTATGATGATATGACGTTGTGCATCATGCAGGGGCGGATCCAGGAATTCCGTAAAGGGGAAACGCCTTTGCAAAATTAAAGAGGGGGCACACACCCCTCCTTTTTTTCTTTGTATTTATTTTACTTTAAATAAAGATGAGGAGGGGGGCGCGCGCCCTGTGCGCACCCCTCTGGATCCGCCACTGATGGTGATGTCGTTGTTCAATTCATGAAATGGAAACAATGTTTGTAATTATAGCCTGAAGTGCTGCTTCTTCTAATAGTTGGGGGCCTAAGGGCTCAAAATGGGCGGTTTGGTTCAGATTCTTCCAAAAGCACCAAATTTGGCTCATAGGTCCCTTGTACCATACTCTTTCGATTTTTGATGGGCGCCAAGACTAAAAACCCTTGGGGTCGCCATATTGGTGAAATCCAATATGGCCGCCATCCGGGTTAAAGGTCAACTGCAGTTACAAATTGAAAAGCTTGATTAATGTTATGAATCCCATGTGGAAGATTTTACGGGGTTAGAGAATGTGATTTTGAATATAATTTCTGCAATTCAAGGTCACTCTAACCTCTCAAGGTCGCTTTCAAGGTCAAATAAGGGTCAAATCAGGCATTTTTCGAAATGGTGTCTGAGAGCATTAAACTGCAATTCACTGGTACCCCTATTTTGTCCCATTTGTCACCTCTTCCATACTCCTTCAGTGGTCCGAATTAGGGCCAAGAGCGGTTCCATCCCCCTACATATCAATAATGATTATAAATAAATGAAAAAATTATATTTAAGATATAAGTATATATATATATATATATATATATATATATATATATATATTGAAATCTTTGAGCACAGAAAACGGGCTTCCATAGGTTTCGTTTTCTTTTCTTATTTTCTTTGCTCTAAGTTTTCACTATTTATCAATTGTTTCTGGTCAGTTTTTCCTTTCGTTGTTTCTGATACATGCTTAAATGCGGCCGCCATCCTATTCCAAGGTGCCGAATCAGGGTGCAATGGCAAAGAGGGTAATAACACGCCTAATCTTATTTTTTCTTCTTTTTTCCTTCTGACGAGATAGCTGTATATAGCCCGTATACAACTAACTGGTCAGTTGTATGTACTTGGGGTGGACCACTTTACCAATTTATGCACCTTGAGTTTTCCGATAACGGAATGCCGATTCGGGATCTCCATCTGTCTGGGTTTGTGATTCTTACACACAAGGGACTTCCACTTTTTATATCCAAGTGATGGGGTGCAAAGTGTTGTACCTCTAATACACACACCATTGCTCAGCTAGACTTGAGATAAGTGGGATTCGAACCCGCGCCGGAACACAAGTCTTTAGACCGCAAGCCATACGCTATAACGACTGAGCCACCTCGTCACCTTTCATGGTCAATTACATAACTTTCCAGCTGGCAAGCGATATGATTCTCCTCCTGCTGAAATTGGTGTATGCCTGTTCTCCCTTGACAAGACAGCGTCTGCTTCTTCAGTGAAGGAAGCAATGGCCGAAGCTCTCAGGGAATGGAGCTCCTCAATCGAGGTCAGACCAGTATTCTATAGGCGCAGTTAACTAAATTCGATCATTAAAGTCCTTTAATGGCAGTATCTTATCAGAGTAGGTAAAGACAATTCAGCTGAAGGTTTTTTCTTATCTTTTTTTTTTAATTCTCTTTTTATCAAACGGAACCGTTTATTTACTGAAAGCGCAAATGACTAGGGAGACTGAACACCTATTGATGTTGTATGGGATACTGATCCTGAAGAAAATAATCTTAACATTTTTGTGCAGCAACACTGTGCAGTCCTCTGACAAGAGATGGTGAAGGCACCACTCAAATCTCAAGTTATGATTGGAAGAGCGTAGCGTCTTCCTGAAAATTACGATTGAAAAATAAAGAACTGCCCTCATTTATCAGCGCACAGATATCCAAGATAAATTGGACGGACAACTCATCCTGACCACCTGATTCGAGACGGAAATATCCAACAGGAATTGTGATCTCACAACCCTTCAGCTTTCCAACATCTTAGATGCAATCTATGCAAAGATATCCTTACAAAGGATGACATAATGTTTTCTGAAAGCATTTTCTGAAAACAGTATACAGTCGCACGGATGAGCATAACATCACATTTTCGGTAGTGTGCTTTTTTTAATCCCTTTGATCTGAGGGAGTTACGGGTGGGTCGTGGTCTTTCCTGTACAGCATACCTCTCTTCCAGAGCACAACATCAGGCACTGACACGGTGCGACATTACTTCAGACTTGCTTTGATGTGGAATGCAAAATGCCTAAGTAGTATGGGTCAGCAAACCAAAACTCACTGACACATTAACTACTTTAGATAGTAATCGTGCTCATGTCCAGCAAGGACTGATGAGCAACAAGGTTTATGGGGCAGCCAGCGTCAACGAGGGTAGGCATCATCTCGTCATAACGTGGGAGCAGATCATCAGAAACCACCCTATCTGCTCAAGAGGCGCTGTATCAACATTTCGGAGATGAGTGCTGCTGCAAGTGAGTTTCTACTGGAATCATGACAGCATGGGTCATGATGACATTGTGACCCCCGACTTCAGGGAGTGGAGTTGGAGGAAAGATGGCACAGGTACATGGCAATTGCTAGTACTATCAGCCACTCTCCGCAATGCTTCAGTACCAAATTTCATTCTTCTGCACCACAGCTTTTTCAAGTCATGCATTGGGAGGTGGAAAACATGGAAATGGAAAAAAAATAATGAAATGAATGAATGAATGAACGAATGAATGAATGAATGTGAAAATGCACAATGTAGAGCAGTTGTCAGATGAGCCATGGTCAGTAGATTGATATTGCTGCAAACTTAAAGTGGGGGTGGGGGAGGGAATTGAGGGCCTATCTGACGGGAGAAACATTGTCGCAATGCCAGCGTCTCGAAGAAATTATTTTCGCTATCACAACTAAACCGATTTCCAGGGCGACGTCCAAGACGTCTTCAAACAAAGGGACAACTTATTTGCTTGGAAGTCACGGGGATGTTGGCACGACTTTTGCAGTCGCAGGGACTTATCAGAGACGTCTCATCTCAGCGACTTCTCCATCTCGTCGCCATTACGTTATTACGGCCTCCACAATATGCGGGGACATCTCGAAGATGTTGCAGACAAATTTAGTCCCCACGACATGGCCACAGTGAGGGAGACTTCTCAGAGACGTCTCGTAGACGTCTCGGAGACAAGCTGGAAGACGAAAATAGTCTCTGCAAAAAATCGAAAATGTTCGATTCTCCGGCAAATCCTGGAGATTGGGCTCGTCTCCAGATTCGTAGAGTTGCAACCTATAGTCTTCAGACCAACGACATACCAACTTATAAAGTCCTGTGATATCATACCAATTTGCGTCCAAGCACTTTGGATAGAATCTCAATAGACCCTAGAAGGTGTCATGAAGTTGTACTATAGCATATTTAATCTGTACCCTGTTAATGGTGTCACTTTGGCACCTGTGAAATATGCTTGTTCCCTACATGGCGTCACCAGGACCTTCATGTTCTCTGAACGGCATATTTAGCTGTGGAGGCACATAAAATTTCCTGTAAGGACTTTAGAGTCGAACTTTCTTACACAAGTTCGAAAATAGCAAATTGATGCCTACCTGATGTACTAAAAACTCCCTTAAACACGACAGATTTTTCTTCTTTCTTCATCCAGATTAAGAGTGATCTTCATAATTATAATTCCACTGAATTTGAATCTGAATTATGAATATCTATGATGATTGAGGATCCCTGAACTGCAACAGAGGAATAAAAACACTTCTCTTTTTAGTGGCAACGTCAAGAACGCTGGTAATATAGAGAGTAGCCACCTCCCCTTATTGCTAAACTATTAATATATTAGGTAGCAATAGGAGTCTATTTCTCATATATGTATGTTTTTATTGCATTCCTTGCAGATGAAGATGAAAATAATAATCCAATAATCAAATCTTGAAAACTCTTTGAAAGGGCATTACTAATAATTCTAACTAGCTCTTTTGGCCGACATTAAAGCAAATGCAAATATATTGAATTCCGCAAATATGACCAGTCGGTTAGGACATTTCTTCTTAGCGCCTGTAATGTAAAAATGATTATTGAAATGATTGTGGCATGAACTATGATATTCCATAGCTTTGGACAGAACCTTACTTCAAAGCTTGTGCAGCCATATTATAACAGGCCATAATTGAAATGATGCAGAAAAAAATTACCGTAAGTAATCATTAAAAATGAAATTGAAGGGTTACCAAGTCTTCAAATTTAATAGAAATAAGGATCTGAGTAAGATCCCTTAAACCTAATTACTCTCAGAAAGGGGTTCTTATTATAATTCATGAGTGTATACCTAGTGTTTGAAATCTTAACACGAAAGCAGATAATTCATATTGATGTTACTCGAGAGAAAGCCCACCTCTCCCTCTCTCACAGCCCTCAACAACTGCAATTCTATTAGCAGGGCTGTCATTCCTCCTATATTGACTATAGGCAAGCCATTTCAAGAGTCTAAATCACCTATTGTGAATATAAAATCCAAATGACCTTTAGGGAGACCCTATAAGGAAAAGTTGACATCAGACCATAAAAATAATTTCAGAATCGAATTCCTTGACCCATAAAACCGCTACAGCTGACTTTTCGAATCATTGTAACATTTTAAAGGTTTTTAATTGTTATACTGGCTTTTAAACGTAGGTGGCAGCCATATTGGATTTTGCAAATATGCGGCCCAGGAGGGCGCCCTTCACAAGAAATACGCCTTTTTTCAGCCGTCGACAACTGCAATTCTATTACTAAGGCTGGCATTCCTGGAATATTGACCATGGGCAAGCCATTTTTTCAATAAACTGTTATGAATACAATGGCTTGACCCCTATATGACCTTAAGGTGACCTTATAATGAAAAATTGACCTCAAACCACAAAAACAACTTCAGATTCGAATTCCTTGACCCAGAAAACCTCTTAACCTGACTTTTTAAATGATTGTAACCCTTTTATGTTTTCAAATGTAGGTGACCTTTAAACCTATATGGCGGCCATATTGGATTTTGCCAATATGGCCGCCCCAGAGGGCGCCCTTCTTGGCGCCCATCAAAAATCGAAATAGTATGGTTTGGGCTACATGTGTGCCAAATTTTGGTGCTTTTGGAAAAATTTGAACCAAAAATCCCTTGCGCCCCCCACTATAAGGAAAGAACTGACTAAAAAAGACCACCCAAAACAACAACACCATATTATAAACCACTCACCCAAGTGTGGGTGTCATTCACGGGGGTGAACTCCATGTCGGCGGTCCACACGTCCTCGCTGGAGCCGTACGTGACGGAGGCCGAGACGTGGTAGACGTCGCCGTACTGAGTGGCATCATTAGCCGTCAGGATCGCCTTCACCTGCAAGGTGATCTGGTTCGGCACGTCATTGGCCGAGTCGTCGGCGTTGTTAGTGATATCACCGAGGTCCATTAAGACTTGATCGTACTGTGAGAACACAAGGTAAGCAAGACATTATCCTTTCATCTCAGAGAAATAATGACATGTGACCCAACCATCAAAGGCCTTGACTGACAAAGAGCAAAATGTTTTTATAGTTTCTTTGAATTGATGGAAAATGACAATATTAGAAATTTCAATCTTTTTTGACTAGACTGGATAGGGCCATCAAGCAAACAGAAGTATTTTTTGTCGAGTCCTATGAAGGGCAAACAATCAAAGATGCAAATACCTGTGTAAGTTTGAATATATATGGTACAAACGAAGCCCACTAGGTTCGATCAGCACTGATCATGACAGTTACAATTAAAACGTAAAGAGAATAGTTTTAATGCTTTAAAAATTCTTCTGGCAAAACCTGATTTACATAGTTACTTGCGAAACTATATATATATATATATATATATGTATATGTATATAATGGTATTTCAGTTTTATTTATTTATTTATTTTATTCTATTTTGGTTTGGTTTGGTTTTAGGATGCCTACTTCTCGAAAAAAAAAAAAACCCCACATATTCCACGATTACTTACTCGTCCGTCATTCGACGAAGCGCTGTACGACGTCACAACGCTGTTGGAGTCGAAGCTGGGGAAGTTTCCACCTACGGTCGCTATGACCGGATCATACAGGATGAAGACCGCACCATTGCCATCGTTCTGGGAGAAAAACTCAACGAAGACATCAGACGTCGTTCCCGATGGCAACCAGAGGGTGACTTGGAGCTCAACGTACTCACCGATATTAACTTCTGTCATGTTCGCCGATGTGCCAACTTTTTCGAAAAAGAAGGTCTCCTCGGTAGGAGTGCCAGAGTTCTAAATGAGGCAAATACCAAAATAATGGATGCAAAGTAAGCACACGAATTTAGACTACATATCTGTTTTTGCTAATGACTGCTTATGTAATATTGCTGATTTTTTTTTTTCATGATTTTAGATGGAGAATCATCATTATTGATATTGCCATCATGATTCTTGATGCGATTGTAACAACAATATTGAAAGCAAGAGACTATTAAGCAGACGGGAGAAGATATGAGGTATGAGTTTTCTTCAATTTGTTTCCCTCTGTACAAATGACAATTTGTAAGATCGCAACTTACTGCTGATCTACATTTGTACAAACATGTCCGGAAAAAAAAGGAACCAGCGGGAATCGAACCTGTCGTCTACTGGTGGAAGCGACACTGCCACCAGGCTGTCCCTGGTTGCCAGCAGTGACACGATGAACTTGGAACAAATACCGAAGCTCCGAAATTCCGACATTGTTATGCTAAAGTAGTCCAAGACGGACAAGGTATTTAATGAAAGTAAGAGATTGTAAAGCAGAGGGGTGAAGATATGACCGTAATAATAGATCCAGTATATGACAGGTTCAATTCCCGCTGGTTCCTTTTTTTTAGACATATTTGTTAAATGGATAGATCAGCAGTTGAGATCTTACAAAATTCATTTGTAGAAAGGGCAGACAAATTGAAGAAAACTCATACCTCACAACAGCCTGCACAACAATAAATTTATCATAATGTTATCATCACGTGTTATAATCAACAATGTTGTCTCAACGAACTATAACTAGATAACTAGTTGCTTTCTTGAAGACACCATTGTAGTAGCATAACCTAGTACATTCCCAGTATTCCTGTACTTTCCTTTGGACAGCCATTCATATATATATATATATGTATACATATATATATACATATATATATAAATATATATATATATATATATATATAAATATATATATATTCATATATATATACATATATATCTATATATATACATATATATATATACACACACATATATATATATATTATATATCTTTGGGACTTTACCACCAACAGCATAACACACATACATCTATGAAAACTTCTAACATGTTTAAACAAATGATTTGAGAATGCCATACCGGCGGTTTCTTTCTTCTTCTTTTTTTTTTAACATTATTACTTCAAGAATACTATTGCCAACTTGCAGGAATGATTACCAGTCTACAATTATTATGGTCTGTCTCTGTGATTGTTTGACTGTCTGTACACGTTTGTGTGTTCACGCGTTGGTAATTATTTCCTACCATTTAGATTAACCTTCAACCTTGAAACTTACAGATCGTTTCCTTCTGGAATGCAACACCATGGCGTCGTAAGCTGCGTACTCTGTGTCATTTCCTGCAAGCCTTCTGGTCTCATCAACTTTCTCTCCCTTGTAGCGACCAAAATCCCCTGCTGGTGGTTCGTCGTCAAACTCGACCATTACTACAACGGTATCGATGACACTTCCATGTTCGTCTGTCGAGGAATGGGGAATAGACTGTAGTCGTCTCCTAGATCTGTGCACGGGATTCCTTGCTGAAATCACCAACTTTTGCTTTGTTCCTGAAGAGGGAAAGTCACTTTTGTTTCGCGAAAATCTTTCGGACAATTGAATACCTCCTGTTTTCGGGTCAATGAGAAATCTTGAGTTTTCATTTCCGCTTTCGATAGCGTACAGAATACGGGCACATGGACAGTCATTTTCTGCTGCATCATCACATTTTTCTGCGTCTTTGTCCGTAGCAGTGACGTCGATGATGACTTCATCAAAATTATATTTGTCTATTATTACACTCAAAGACGTTTCTCCAAAAGAAGGCAGGAATTCATTTTCTGGAGAAAGATAAAACAGTTTAGATAAAAATGTTGAAAGTAAATAGTCACGTTGATAATATCCAAGATATAAAGATGAAATAAAACTGTGTTGTTCACTACATCCCTTGCCTGTTTGAGCGTCAGGATTGACATGCCAATATGGTGAAATTATATCTGTATCGCTGAACTTCTTGGTCGTCATACCGGAACAATGATTTCTAATACAACACAGTTATAATATTTAAAAAAAATACATAGGGCAATTAATACAATTATTAAAATGTATGTATCCGAAGTGGATGTATGCGTTAAAGGTCGATCCTGTTTACCTTTGGGAACAGTGATCTAAAATTTTCGAGATATGACATTTAATGCATATGTGCAGGCGTGTTGTACCACAAAACATCTTATCATATATCATTTCTGCGATAAAGCCTAAAATATAATGAGATATCTGCATTTTCTCTGTAAACCGTTTAGTCTGGAAACATTTTTCATTATAACTAGTGTTCACATTCTGTATATTTAACAATACTTAACATCGATTTTGCCGAGTCAAATTTTTTACAGTGGTTGTTTCTATTCCTTACTCACATTATAGAACTATTTTTAAGCATTAATGCTGGGTTTTTGTTTCATCTGTAAATGGTAAATAATGCCTATTAATTTCAATTTCATGTCTTGAGAGGGAATATAATTTATGAATGAAAAAAATTTCATATATGCCCCACGGCTAACTGTAATATCACTGAATACTGTAATTACTACCATGCCTGTTGGCGACGATATGATGCAGTACCTCCATAGTGATCGGGTTTATCAAAGGGAAAAAAAGTAGGTTTATGATGTGAATTGTGATGTTCATAAAAAGAGCGATCATGATTATGATTGTTTCTCCTGCATGTAATTAGTCATGACTCATCGTAGTTGTTATACCTGTATCCCTTTCCAAAACATCCTTTAAATAACATTTCATTCAGTTCGGTAAGTTGAATACCAAACCACAGTCATTAGTCATGGTTCCACAATGTATACCTTGAAATAGCCGACTATCAAGCAATTATGCACTAAGAACTAAGATGTGGCTCACTTAAACCACTTTGCACGCCCTTGTAAAGACTGGTGACGTAAGGTGTGAGTTGTTGTATCAGATGTAAGGAGAAGCACTCATTAATAATTTAGCTCTTGAGCTGTAAATAATAGGAGTCTGCATTAGTAGGTTCGCGTTCTAGGCAGTCTACGTGATAAACAGGGGTCTGCTTGGGGCTCGATCGATACGACCTTCTATCGTACACGAGCGATCGACAGAAAGAGATGAAAAGAGGTATGTACGGCAGGAGGCTAGGTATCGATCGGTTAGAGACAAAGAGAAGCGGTGGGAAGGGGCTCTGAGCAGCCAGCAAATGGCTGAAGGAAGGAAACAACTAGTTCAGTTCATTTTATTTTGTTCAAGACTTGGATTGCCCAATTAAGCATCAATTCCACTACTCATTTTCGTCACCAATCAACAAAAATTACGCATTGACCCATAGCCTGCAGTCAGACGTTTACGTTAAATGTCAAAATAGTATCCCATGACATGATATTTTGTAGGTTTAGATAAAATAGCATTTAATTCAATTCACTTCAGTTCGAATAGTTCATTTCCATAATTATAAAGTAACACAGGGTAATTCACATAACGCTTATTCGTCTTTGAGTTTAAGTAAAGAATGTCAAATCATACAAACTTTAATAATACACAATACAGCCATAGCAATTTTATCTTTATATTTCAAGAAATGAACAAGTAAACAACAACAATCATATATTTTACTGTAAATGGAAAAGAGGAATCTACAAGAAAGCAAAGCTTGTAAATTTTGTTAATTAATCTATAGAAAGATATAACTCAAGATCTGTCAAGGACTCCATGTATGAAAATCTTGCCATTATGACGTCAGACGAAACGGACAGAGAATAAAGACGATAATAAGGACAAGAAGGAAAACAAAGACAGAGCAGGCAGGAAAAACAAACTGAAAAAGGTATCAGAGAGAAAGACAAGGAAGCAAAAACCAGTGGTCTACAATTATGTTTATTTTCGCAAGGTCGTCAATTTAGCATGGGTAAAAACTTGACGTTCATTAAAGATTTACCAACCGATATAACCCCGACTTATGGCATTTTTTAATAAAAAAAAAGTTTGCTTGTTTTATATGCAGCAGTATTAGACTATATGGAGCAGTAAGCAAGAATGAATACCAATACAAGGGGCGGCTTATGGAGGCGCTTGGTCAACATACGTGATAATAACCATGCAGGAAAGGTCGAGAATGTTCTTACGTTAACCTTGCCTGTGCAATACAACTGTAGAAGGGGATTTCCGACAGAGTACGGTCTAGAGTTGATTTGATGTACGACCTGACTTAATAACAACAGCCATGTACTTATAGTCGTTTCCACAATGAGCGAACGAAAAATATGGAATTCAAAATTAGCTTGATTCGGCACAGTACTGCAACAAAGGTAAGGAATTCTTTTCTTTTCTTAGTGAGAAGGGTGGGGGGAGAACCGAATTATTCAGAACAACTGTTTCATTATGTTCCACAAGTTGAAGAAAAGTTTGCATATTCATCTGCATTTACAAGACACTAGTGGGCCTACACACTATCATGTTACTAGAATTATCATCATTCATATTATTAATATCTTTAATGTCATTAATAGCACATATTATCATTATCATTATTAGCATCGATTCACTAACGGGTAAAGGAAAAGATAACTTATTCTCCCAAGTGATTCCGCTGGAGTAAGAAACACTTTTGATATCTTTAGCTGAAGTTATAGAAACCATTGAGCTCTGGTGTCATTTAAATGATATAAAATTTGTGTACATTGATGTAGGGTATTTGAATAGAAATGAGATTATTTCATCAAGCAGGTATCAGGCGATATAATGATTAAGATTAGTTCCGATTGCAGTGCATTCTCGGGCTGCTTTCTTAAAAAATCATCTCCTGTCCGCTCTCTTGACAAACGATTATCGTGTTTATAAATATACTTGATATAGATTCTGAAGAGGCCGGTTTAATATCAACAGTAGATCACTCAATGTTGTAGATACTCTGTCACTGTGTCATGGCATGGTAATTGTGCACATGATATAAGCTATCATCACCGTTATTAATTCAATGTCGAAAACTGCTCGTTGTCATTTGCAAAAGAATGTAGGTTGGTATTCCTATCAATAATGCCTTTAAAGTTAAAGCCAAAACATACATTTTGACATACAGATGAAACCGTAACTAAAGTTCATACGTTACATTGGAACTCACCTAAATTCTCGCAACTCTTTCCCGACCAGCACGGATAGCATTCGCATAATCCAGTTGAGTTGTTACATTGACCATTATGACATTTCACCTGTTCATATCTACAAAACGGAAATCGGGCCAAAATAGATATCTTGATTATAGTAAGATCACCTAGAAGTTTAGGCAGTAACATGCATACGACAAAAGCTTCTGCAATAATTACATTATACACTCTTAGGCATACTTCTGGATATACACTATGGCAACTTACAGAATTACACGAAAACGTGTAACAGTAAAAATGCTTAGTTTTAGATATCATTGATTTGGAGTATTTGGTTGAATCAACGAAAGTTGTTCAGCCGCATTTCTAAAGTCTAAAATAAACAGATGAATACAAAAACATAAAAGTAGAATATGGTAAATGAGTAAATAGTTCCGAAGCATCTGAAATCAAAATGTATCAGCTATTGGACATTGTAATAAGTAGCATTATGTAAATTAGATAGGCTTGCGTATTATGCAAATTTGCAACGTCATAGATACTTGAGCGTTTTATCATAATGCATGGTTCAGATATAATCACTACTGACAAACTCCGGGCGTGTCATTGACATTGTGAAATTTCAGTATCGACGTCCAATATGTAATCCTCTACTCCTCTCTATATGACGTCATGAGTTTCTTTATTTCTACAGATATCGATTCATTTTACGAACAATACCAATTTCAATTTCAAAAACAAAATCTACAGAAATGAATTTGGCAGGCTTACAATTTGCGACATACAAGTTCATGCATAATAAGGAAAGGTCGTTCGAATAACAAAAAATTTATTTTTTTTTAATTATTAGAAATGATGTACAAGTACATATACTACATAAATCAAAGCACAATTACATAATAATGTGCAAATGATCACTGAAAGGATTTTTAAATGACCTGAAAAAAAAAAGAGAATGACTGAAAGCTACCGTACCTTGTACATTCCCCGTTTGGACAGTGGACGTCTGGTATTCTCTCACAGATTGTTGGAAAATTGTACACACTCTCTCCTGAATCAGACATTTAGAATAAACTGTAATATTAGGGTATTCATTGGCCTTGTGTCAGGAACATGACGCCAATAGTGAAAATGATAACTTCATCTATTTCTTATAATCAATAATCCAAAATGTGGCAAAATATCGGATTTGTATATCAAATTCAATCCTGATTCATTTACAACGAGTCTTAATCTTCCCAGGAAACCAATTAATCTGCTGATATTCTGGCACATATCATCCACATCAATTTTCCATTTCAACTCAGCGTCAATATAAATTCCAAGATACATATATTCTGTCGTTACAGAAGAGGGCGTTAAATTGATGTTGATAGGCGAGAAAAGAGACATGCGGGTAGGCCCTTTACCAACTTAACCAAGCAATAAGAACAAACAATATGAGTTTACAAACCATGCATGGTGTACACAACGAGAGAAAAAAAGTGTTGCACATTCTATAACACATACAAATAAATAAATAATAAAATAAAATAAAATAGAATGAAATAAATAGATAAGCAATAAAATAATTATTCTAAAGAACATGTCTTACACGTCGGTGATCTCACGCGATCGAAGTTACACACAGTGATATAATACAACGCTCAAGAGTGAGAGCGCTATAGGGTGACACAACATTTGCTCCTGCGACAATTGCTCCGGTCTTTATTTTCTCCAAGGACTTAGGGTTAAGTTTGTGATAGAATTTTAGGTTTATTTTGATGTTAGGATTAAGATTATGGTGAGGGTTATCATATGTTTGTAGGTAGGTTTTATGTTTGGCTTAGAGTGCAAATACTTCATGGGAGCAATCGTAGCAGGAGCAATACAATGTCATGGAACCTTTGATATCATCCAGGTCTGAGCTTTTGTGAAACGGTTTTCATTTTTTTTTTTCACGTTGCTTTGTTTAGAAAAGGTTGATGTGCATTAAAAAAAACACAAAACATCAACAACAACGACAAACTCGTCCCTGGTAAAGTCGAGGAAGTCATGAAGTCACTTTAAATTTACCTCAAAACAGCTGAAGAATAATTGTCTTGTAGGGCGGTTCTGCTGACTATTCACCATGTAGTACTAATACAGTAACTGAGGTGTATTAGGCAACAGTAAGTTCCTTTTCAAGAAGTACAATTTAGTATTAAAAAATGATGAAAATCATAATTTTCTATCCTTCTCATGATTACCAGTACTTCAACATTTTAGTCAAATAGTTATTCGTTTTAGTAATAGGTATTCTTCGTTTATTTTCATACCCCAGATATTTGATCAAATGCAACATTAAATTAGTGATTAAAAAAATAAGACTGGGAATAGACCTCAGCTTTTTTTCCTGGAAAAACAAACGACATTACTCAATATGCGCTTGAATATGCATCCAATGATATATACAGCACTTGTAATTCAGTGAGGTAGACAAAATTTATACGACACATTCGTCTATTTCTTTGTCTTGTAAACTTGGAATAGAGCTTTGCAATGACCAGTTTGCATAAGTATGTATTGTTTGATATTCTGTACACCGATATTGTCATTTCCCCAAATCAAGGTTACCATTTCCTATGTAGACCTACTGCTCACACGTGTAAAAAAGATGAAACAAAATCAATGATGAACATCTACTTACAGAAGTTCTGAAAGTGACTTGAGGCTAAGGTGTGTGTTTTTTATTCTCAAAATAATGAATTAAATTTGATCTAACGAGTTCATAGAATCAAATTGTTCGTTGGCACAGTAGACGAAGCACAATTGCTGAAGATCATCAAAGGGGAAATAAAAAGTCTATATGACGTCATCTAAATCGTGTCCGTGCTCTTTTGAATCAAACAAAGACAAACACAAAAAAAATGATAAAAATTACCTTTTTATCCTATTCATTAGACAAAGGTTGCATTAACTTTTCTTTCTGCTTGATCAGCAAAACAAAACTCTTTCAGTTTCCTTAAAGCACAAAACAAGCCTTACCATTGGTTGAAACTGCAGCTAAACAAAGCAAGATGGCGACCGTGGGCATCCAAACCCGAAAGGGCATCCAGAATAAATCCATAGCCATCGAAGTGTCCATGTTTAAGCACGTCATAGGCCTTACATCGTACCCAAAGTTTTCGTTAATATTTCGTGCAAAGGGTGTCGTCGGGAACAACCCAATATCACTTATACTACCTGGAAAAATGTATCATGATGCGACCGCTCTACATGGTAAACGAACACTGACGTGCGACGTTTTGACAAGTGTGTTACGTGAACTTTGGTTAATCCGGTGTCGCAGCATCTCAAGGCATGATTTGCAAGACCACATCAGTGTAGCCCGCCCGCCGTGGGAGTTCGATGCTAGATCTAGAATCGGCTACCGATCAATAATTTAGCGAACAAAAGGAAAGGAGTAGCTAATGCGTAATGCCACACAATAGAGCTTGAGAAGAGTCAACAAAATTTGTATATATATCCAATTTGGAAAACAATGGTTCTCTCCCAAATATAAACTTCTTTATATTAGCATATCTCATTAAAATATCGTCTCAAAATTTCATCAAAATCCACCCGGCAGACGTTGTAAACCAGTTTTCCATCTACTGTTTTCTGCGCAGTCTCTACGCACTGTGAAACCGATCGATCAAGGGTGTGTAGAGAGAGATCGATATCTTTCGTTTTTAGTGTGCCTTTATCCTGGTCCACTTTCTTCTCATCCCACGTCAGGGCGTCACCGGGAAGGAGGGGGGGGGGGGTGCGTTAGGTGCGAACGCACCCCCTTCAGACCCTTAAAAAAAAAAAAAAGATCCTTATTACCACTTCAGTCTGCGAGCGACCTCAACGCCGGACGCTAAATAATATATGTATATATATATATATATATATATATATATATATATATATATATATGTATTTTTTTTCGTTGTACCAGGGACACGTACACGTTTGAGTGTACGTGCACTACAAGGATGTAGGGTCTATCAACAGCACTATACTTCTGACCAATCCAAATTGAGAATGCGAGCCCAAATGCGAGCCTCAGCCTCAGCTCACCGACGGCGGCGCCCGCGGCGACCAGACCCCAGTGCCGTATACTGCCAGGCCCACGCATGCAGGACTCTACACTAGTCCTGTCTTCACGTACGTTGCTTGTCTATAAAATGCATCCCGGTATGGTAATCAGAGCGTCGATCCAATCCCCCCGCCCCCACAAAATTTTTGGAGGGGTAAGTATATCCTTCCCCCCAATAATTCCCGAGATGAGAAGATTTTTTTTTTTATTTCTTGCTTTTTCGACAGAAAAAAAAAAGTTGCCCCCATAAAAACATTGGAGTGGCAAGCTATCATCATTTGTCCCCCCCCCCCCCTCATAATCAATAATTCCCGAGATGAGAAGATTTTATTGATTTCTTGACAAAAAAAAAAAAGTTGCCCCATAAAAGTATTGAAGGGACGAGTATATTATTTGGCCCCCTCATAATCATAATTCCCGAGATGAGAAGACTTTCTTGTTTTGTTTTGTTTTGTTTTTTTTTGATAGAAAAACTATCCAAATATTTCACCCAAAGTGCGCACCAGGTTGCTGAATTTCAATTCTAAAAATGCTAAATCTCTCTCGTATGGGAGGGGGATACACTCAAAGTCTTGGGGATTGAGAGCTTCCCAAATTCCAAATGTCCTTATGAGCTATTTTATTTTGAATTCTAAAAATGCAAAAGCTTCCTCGTATGCAGGAGCATCAATCCTGGAGAATCTTAGAAGGGAGCAGACATGTCATTTTGTCCCCTACAATTCTCTCAGGGAAATTTTCTTCTTTTTTTAATAGAAAAACTGTCCAAATATTTCACTCATTGTGCAACGGATTGTTGAATTTCAATTCTGAAAATGCCCTTCCCACACCCTCCCCCGTTAGGTCTCCATCCATACACTAACCCTACATCTAACCCCAAACTTGGGGGATTGACAAATTTCAGAATATTTCATCAAAAATAAGTTTGATATCTGTCATTTGAGTTCAAATTTATTCAAAAGTTCCCTCATCCTCTTTAATTTATGTTTCCCCCGCTCGGTTCCTACCCACAGATTAAGACTCGACACATTTGGGGACTGACAGTTTTTCGGAATATTCCACAGAAGTGTGCATCAGATCGTTCTATTTCAATTCTAAAAATGCAAAAGCTCCACCGTCTGGGTTTTGCTGGGAGGGGGCTACCCTCCCACACCCTCCTCCCGTCAATTGTTACCCGTCAACTTCCGTGAATCACTATGCCTACACAGTGATGTTGCATACGTGGAACAAGAGCTGAGATGCGGCAAGATGGTCAAGCAGTTATCTTTTTCCCTTTTTTTTTGGATAAAAAACAAAACAAAATTCACCAGAAGTGTGCACCAGAACGTTGAATTTCAAGTCTGAAAATGCAAAATCTCCCTGGTGTGGGAGGGTTGATACGTTGCTCCGCTCCCTCGCACTATATTCCAACTCAAAGTTTTTGTCTCCCCCCCCCCCCATAATCATGAAAACGGATCGACGACGACGCCGCTGAAATGGATTATGCGGAGAAAGTCATGTGCTAAAAATGTTTTAAAATGAAAGCTTCATTATTTATTACTTAGTATTGTAACAATGATGTTATTATTAGAAGAAATAACTTTTAAAGAGGGATCCCTAGCATTGTTATCTGACTTTTATTCTGATTTCAGTTAGATGGGGCTAGTTGGCAGAGTGAAAATTTTCTTCAGAGAATTGTGAACCGGGTCATCAATGATACCATTTTTAACAGAATTATTCAAACTATACCAGATAAATACTCCTTCATCTAATTGAGAAGATTTAATTTGTTTTGAGTCTTGCAGAGCTAACTGAGATTAACAGAACGTCTACACAAAGTTGTGCTATTGTCAATCTTTATCTTTTTATTTTTGTCTCTGTTTCTCATCATTTTTCATTTTATCTTGTCATATCCTACTTTCCCTCCCCTTGCTATGTTATTCCTTGTCTTCTTTCAACTCATTTTCCACCTTTCCTCCCCTTCTATCCTCTTTGCATTTTTTCTACTTTATTGCTTATTCTATCATTTTCCCTTCTAATTCTGGTATGTTACGTGTTATCCAAACCCGGATAGGATCGGCGGTTCCGGAACGTTTCTGCAGGCTGCTCATTGTGCGGTATATTCGTTCCGGCGGAACCTATTGGCTGAATTCGGTCAGTATGTTGGATCCCCCGGATCCCGGAACGAATATACTATGACACCGGCCCTGCCACCCACTATAACAACAGTGTAGCATTTGTATAGAGGTGTCATTCTATTCTGTACACAAAAATCACGCGACCTAAACCATGTAAAACCGAGAAACACAATGACTCCTTCACATGCATTTTTTTTTTCACGTTCATGTACATTTTATTGATGTAACAGTAGATACATGTACAAAACGAACAAAAAGATATGTTGGTGGGCGTCGGCTGGAGAGGCATCAAAGTACAAATCCATGAGACTTTGTTCCTCTACCGTCGAGCATTTGTGATTTTTACAACATCGCTTCATTTGTTTGATACGACTCGAAACACCTATCTGGAATTTGCTCTTTTTTTCAGGAATGACAATTTCACACTATTTTGACTGGTTTGACAATGTGCAGAAGCAAACGACAGTGACCACACATAAATACATCTACTCCAATTTTACCGATTCCCCTTTGCAAAATTTAGGAGCTTATTGGGCAATGATAAACTGCCAGAAGTGATACAATAATGAAACTGGCTTCATTCTTAATAATAATGATAATAATAATAACAACAACAACAATAATAATAATAATAATAATAATAATTATAATAGTGGCCTCTTATAATGAGCTGAAGTCCATCAAGAATGATGCGCATGGCGCTCTTACATAACTAGCATGAACAGCACATAATACAACCATTTATAAAATGGGTTCAAGAATGTAGCCAATTGGAAGCGCTGAAATGAGTCACGTGTGCGTGCATTAATTTCTTCAGGTATGCACTAAGAAGAGTCTCTCTTCCACCTCCCTGGCCTGACGTACGTCACAATGTTTACACTAGCAGTGCGCACTCAATCAGTTGTTACAAGTGCGTCACGCGCTACTATACGCGCTGTCAATCCTGTAAACAACTTCTAGTTCGGGCCGCGGGCTGCCACAACAGCCGGCGGCCTTTCTTGTGCATAACACGTGGCGTACGTATACTCTTATACGTACGTACAGTACTTATGTGCGGGATTTCCGAGTGCGACGTGCGTAAATGTTTGGGACGTACATCTTCGGACATCTTGATTTTTGAGCGAGTGCTACATGTAGCTGACTGGTATTGACCCACAAAGGTACGTGAATAATGCTGTTAGTTTTCGACCCATTTTATAAAACAAATGATGCACAGGATTATTTCGTGGCGTTAGTGAAGGTGCGGAGCACTCTCAAGTATTGACAACGGTTGCAAACATGCACTCGGCTGCGATGCGCCTCGTGCATGTCGCACCATTGTCAATACTCTCGAGCGCGCCGCACCTTCACTAACACACTCTATCCTGTGCATCATTTGTATACTAACATGCACGCCGTAAAGTCACTGACGTCACAATGTTTACACTAGCACTGAGTGCACGCTCAATCAGTTATTACAAGTGCGTCGCGCGCTACTATACGCGCTGTCAATCCTGTAAACAACTTCTAGTTCGGGCTGCCAGCCGGCCTTTCTTGCTTGTGCATAACATGTGGCGTACGTATGCTCTTATAGGTACAGTACTTATATGTGCGGGATTTCCGAGTGCGAGGTACGTAAAATGCTGTTAGTTTTCGACCCATTTTATAAAACAAATGATGCACAGGATTATTTTCGTGGCGTTAGTGAAGGTGCGGCGCACTCTCGAGTATTGACAATGGTGCAACATGCACGAGGCGCACTATCCTGTGCATCATTATTTTGTATAACAATATTCAAATACATGTACGGTAACTTATCAGAGCAAATGAAATACAAACAAAAACAAAATGCTTTACTATGAAAACGAAATTAATCTCAGAACATAAGAAAAACCCATCATGTACAAAATATGCTGTAACTTACACAAAACAACTCAAATTATAACAATCATGCTTCATTCACAATTGAGGTTGAGGAAGCCTGACGAAAGAAAAAGGGGAAGATTGTTCCAGAGAGAAGGACCGGCGTGGGAAAAGCTGTGATCTCCCCAAGAGTGAGAGGATCGAGGAACCTGGAGAAGTGAAGTACCAGCTGAACGGAGTCTACGAGGGGGTTGATATAAATGTATGGAGCTCTGGAGGTAGAGTGGCAAGGATCCATGGACTGTGTGGTATATAGACCAGTAAGAGAACTTTGAAGATGATGCGCTTTTCGAATTGTAACCAGTGAAGGGACTGAAGAACGGGAGTAATGTGACAGGATTTCTAAGTGAGGGTGACAAGTCGAGCTGCAGAGTTTTGGAGGCGTTGAAGTTTGGAGAGCTGTCGTTAGGAAAGGCCAAGGAGGAGAGAGTTACAAAAGTCAAGGCGAGGAGAGATGAGGACGTGGACAAGCTGTTCTGTTGCATTCCTGGTCAGATAACTACGAATGAAGCTAAGCTTGCGGGGGTGGTATCTTATGGATCTTGATATGTGAGAAACATGGGCATTGATGAAAGACAGAAGATAACGCCTAAATTGCGAGTCCGGGGGGGGGGGGGATGGGTAGACGACGTTATCGCCAACGTGGATGCCAGAGTTCTCCATTTCAACTTTGCCGAGCATTTGCTTTGAGACCAGAACAATAACCTCTGTCTTCTGCTGATTCATTTTTAGACCACATGCACACATCCATTCGTATGTCTTTGATGCAAGCTTCAAGGCGTCTTACAGCTAATTACATCGAGATGAAGGTTGGAGGAAATGACACATAGAGCTGTATGTCATCAGCGTAGCAGTGGTAGCTGATGCCATGACTCTTGATGATGGGACCAATAGGCTGCAGATACAGGGAGAATAGGAGGGGGCCTCCTACCGAACCTTGGGGAACGCCATAAATCAGAATACTTTCTTGGAACAAGACATCACCAATGCTAACACTTTGACAACGATTTGTCAGATATGAGGTAAACCAACGTAGGGCTGTCCCACTGACTGCCAAAGAAAAAAGTTGGTCTAGGAGAATATCGTGGTCAACAGTGTCAAATGCCGACGACATGTCGAAGGAAAATTAGAGTTGTAACGTTTCCCCTATCCATCTGCTGTAATACATCATCTGCTAAGTTGGTCAGGAGTGTTTCCACGCTGTGGTTAGGCCGATATGCAGACTGATGGCTGTCAAGTAGCATGTTGTCATACAGATATTCTGAAAGTTGAGAAAAAGCCACACGCTCCAAGAGTTTGGAGAGATATGACAAGTTGGAGATTGGGCTGAAATTCTGAAGAGATTCAGTGTCCATTCCTGATTTCTTTAGTGTCAGTAGCAAGGCTGATGTTGATGATGTTTGTTATGGCAGGAATAGCAGAAAACATCGAACATCGAACTTGTTGAAGTCATCATCACACAATTGTAAGTACACTAGAACCAATGTTAAAATGAATTCCCTTGTTAAGTCATGGGCATGAGATTGAGTATACGATGTGTCCTTTGCAATGACATTTAAGAGACTTTATTGCACTTTCATGTGTTTAACGAGCTGTATTGGATCGGCTTATCACTAGTAGTTACATGTTATTATGGCACTCTCCATGAAAGGCAACTGTGTAAAAAACATCACGCTAGTGAAAGTAGGTTGCATCAATATGACAGTTTAACGCAAGCGACACCGATCATAATCATTGGTCCCCTGTAATACAACAGTGCTATCTTCACACCACGTGATAGAGCAGGAAATGCAGAGACAAAAAAAGTGACTGCGCTTGGTTCAAGTCAAATATGAAGAGATGAAGGTACGAATGCTTTGTATGTATATAGACGATCAATGATTTGGGAAAAAAAAATAAAATGCCACAAATTTCTTAACATCCCTAAAATACAACGATATGGACTTTACTCCCATGCATATGTGCCCATGCCTCAACAACAGTGTTCGTGAACTTATGCACGGATGACTACTCCAGAAACCAGGGAGGTGGGAAGAGACACCTGCTGAAACTGTATTAAAGAATGCGCACGTACTTGATGTGAGTGGGAACGACGTGCACCCATGGACGTGAATGTGGGTATCGCACGTATAGCAACACCCACACCAACTTGAAATGAGAAAGTTGATAATTTCTTTAGCGTTAGCAAGTAAAGATAAGACATACACAAACACACACAAAGATCGCCATCAAGAATAGTGGAGCCCGGTTAAGCAGACTACATTCAACACCAGGGCCCTGTTTTATGAAGAGTTAAAATTGATTATACAAAACTGCTATGAGGGGCACAGTTAAAATTATGGCCCAAGGTGATGTGAAAACCATAACTATGCCCGAAGCGAAGCTGAGGGCATAGTTATGGTTTTCACATCACCGAGGGCCTACATAATTTTTAGATTAACCTGCTAATGCTGAATGATTTCAACTTCAGGACTATAGCTGATCCTCGAGTTTAGAGAACTGAGTGATTGAGTTGTCGAATGTTGCTGACTTAGTTGTCTTAAAAGAAAACTGTGCTGACATTTTCTAATTGTCTGATTATTCTAATCTACATTTTTTGATGCCTACTACTGGAGAGAGAGGATTGTAAAACCCAGGATAAGCCTGTAATGATTTTTTGAAAAAAATGAAAACGAGCAAGCCATGGATCGATCCACACAATTTGGCCTACGTCACAGGTGCTCTTGGTGCACAACTCTGACATTAGCAAGACGAACTACATAATGCCAATCTACTGATGAAATCTCACACGAAGTACTGCAAAAGCTGTTATTTAGTATAATTGCAATATGGAGCTATAATAAATATGTTCAACAATATCTATTAATCTTTAAAAGCAATCTCTTCAACAGCTTTTTATTTAGATAAAACTTGTGGGGAAATTCCAGATGTGCAAAATGAAATTGGCATCGTTCTCCGAACGTGCTGCCCATAGAAGACTATGTGTAAGTAACGTTACGCATTGATGATCATGATCGAGCGATGGTTCGCCAGTTCAAACTATCTAACGTAGATGAGGGCTGAGTGAATCTAAATCCAAATGTAGATAGACTCTCTTCAACGGCACGCACGATTTACGCTTAGTGAGATGAAAACGGTACCCAGTACACATAGACTCTGAAATACTAGAACTAGGACTAGGACTACTGAGCAGTCAAGGAGTAGGTTCTACGTGGCAGTCCAAGTTTTGATGAGTAGGCCCTACACTCACTCACCGTCGACATTGCAGCTGTAACAGTTAGGCCCTATGTGCACAGCGCTAATAAGGCACAGCGTAACGATGCATACCCCTGCTGCCAGAACTTGAAGAAGGTCCAGACGAAAGTCCAGACTCCAGGGGGGCGTTTCATCAACGAGTTCGTCGGAGGTTTTCACCGACAAATTTGCTATCAGCCAATCAGACGCAAGGATTTCAGTAGCTTTTAACAGTTGTCGGTGTAAATCACTGACAAAAAGTTTCATGAAACACCCTTGTCCTGCAGGCACTTGTTCTTGTGCTGGATTTTTCAGGTAAGGTATCTGCTTTATGGATTTCCGATGTTTTGTAGTCGAGATAAATCTCATAGTGGTGTTATTTACACCAAGGACTAATGTTATATCTAAAAGTTTGTTTCAGTAGGCCTACTAGGACCCATATCTCGGAAGAGTGGCCTTACCACACTAGAGTATGTTCTAACACAGTGTCGCCGCTTCGCGATCCCAGCGCTGGTGTAGGTATAGTGCTAGCCAACGGCGTAAATCCATACTGAGGAGTGGGGGGGGGGGGGGGGGGGATGGTCACCATCACCACGATTACAAGCCCATAACCGGACCGGCGCAGCCCTTTTTTTTTTGGGGGGGGGGGGAGAAGCTTTGTGCCCCCCTCCCCCCCCCCACACACACACTTTACAGGGATCGGATGCCCCACTCTTTTGCATGAAATATAAAGTGGGAGAAAAGTGGCAGCAACAACATAAAGACTTTTTGTTCTTGTTGCTTTTTTTTTTGCTTGTCAGACGACTTTCGGCGGAAAATCAGACCTTAAAAGTATGAAAACATTTTTTTTTTTTGAAATATCTGTGAGAGGGAGTGGAACGACCGAACGGGGGAAGGGTGTTGGGGGGGGGGGGGGGGTGTTAGGGGGGGGGGGTATCCCTCTCCCACACGAGGAAGATTTTGCATTTTCAGACCTGAAATTCAGCGATCTGATGCTCACTTGTGGTGAAAATTTTGTTTTCTTTTCTTTAAAAAAACAATAAGAAAATGAAATATTCACAATATATTATTGAATGACAAAATCGTGGTATTTCAGCTCTTGCTGTGTGACATCACTGTGAAGGCCTACTAAATAATGGGGCCTATCATCGGCGTAGACAGGATTTGATCTTAGGAGGAGCGGTTATGTGAGGGAACGAATCAAGCGAGGGGGGAGGGTATGGTAGGGGGTTTCCCCCTCCTACGGTGAAATCTCTTTGCGTTGAAAATTTTGACATTTTTCAGTCCAAAAACTGCCGTTTGTAGCTATATTCTTCGCTTTGGAAATTAAGGGGGGCACGCCAGGCGCAACTGCTGTCAATCACTGGCAGCAACATCAGGAGAATGGCATAGCGATTAAATGCCAGCGGAGCGAGCGAGCATGAAAATTTTAACATTTTACAGTCTAAAAACTGCCGTTTTGTAGCTATACTTTTTCGCTTTGGAAATTAAGGGGGGGGGGCCGCATCAGGCGCAACTGCTGGCAATTACTGGCAGCAACATCAGGAGAATGGCATAGCACTTAAATGCGAGCGAGCGGGGCGAGCGAGTTTTAAAATTTTGACATTTTACAGTCCAAAGACTGCCGTTTGTGGCTGTATTTTTTCGCTTTGGAAATTATGGGGGCACCGGCACCGGGCGCAACTGCCGGCAATCGGGCAGCAACATCAGAATGGCATAACGAATAAATGCGAGCGAGCGAAGCGAGTGAGCTTGAAAATTTTGATATTTTACAGTCCCACATGTCCTTTGTGGCTGTACTAGTATTTTTTCGCTTTGGAAATTAAGGGGGGGGGGGGGGGGCGCACCGGGCGAAAACTGCTGGCAATTACTGGCAGCAACATCAGGAGAATGGCATAACGATTAAATGCGAGCGAGCGAAGCGAATGAGCTTGAAAATTTTGACATTTTCCAGTCCCAAAAACTGTTGTTTGTGGCTGTTTTATTTCGCTTTGGAAAATAAGGGGGCGAACCGGGCAAAAACTGTTGGCAATTACTGGCAGCAACATCAGGAGAATGGCATAATGATTAAATGCGAGCGAGCTTCAAAATTTTGATATTTGACAGTCCAAAAACTGCTGTTTGTAGCTATATTTTTCGCTTTGGAAATTAAGGGGGCGCACCGGGCGAAAACTGCTGGCAATTACTGGCAGCAACATCAGGAGAATGCAATAATAATTAAATGCGAGCGAGCGAAGCGAGCGAGCTTTCAAAAATCTGACATTTTACAGTCCCCAAACTGCCGTTTGTAGCTATATTTTTCGCTTTGGAAATTAAGGGGGGCGCACCTGCTCACAATCACTGGCAGGAACATGAGGAGAATGGCATAGCGATTAAATGCGAGCGAGCGGAGCGAGCGAGCTTGAAAATTTTGACATTTTACAGTCTAAAAACTGCCGTTTGTAGCTATACCTTTTCGCTTTGGAAATTTAGGGGGCACACCGAGTGCAACTGCCGACAATTACTGGCAGCAACATCAGGAGAAAGGCATAGCAGTTAAATGCGAGCGAGCTTGAAAATTTTGACATTTTACAGTCCAAAGACTGCCGTTTGTGGCTGTATTTTTTCGCTTTGGAAATTAAGGGGGCACACCGGGCGCAACTGCCGGCAATTACTGGCAGCAACATCAGGAGAATGGCATACTGATTAAATGCTAGCGAGCGAAGCGAGTGAGCTTGAAAATTTTGACATTTTCCAGTCCTAAAAACTGTCGTTTGTAGCTATATTTTCGCTTTGGAAATTAAGGGGGCGCACCGGGTGCACCTGCTGTCAATCACTGGCAGCAACATCAGGAGAATGGCATAGCGGTTAAATGCGAGCGAGCGGAGAGAGCGAGCTTTAAAATTTTAAAATTTTACACTCAAAAAACCGCCGTTTGTAGCTATATTTTTCGCTTTTGTTTGTCCCACTTTTATTTGAGAACCACCCCCCCCCCCATCGACGCCTCTATACATATTAGGTTGCTTTTGTTAAGTGAAAGATCTGCTGCACACTCTTTGATAAATTAGGGAATATACGTCTATGTCAAAAGTGTACAAAGTTTATCCCTTATCCTGTATAGCGGACCTTTTGCATGTTCATGATTGCAATACAACGATCTGGTGCATAGTTCTGGCGATATTTGGACAATTTTCCATTAAGAAAGTTCGAGATTTGTCCTCATCTCGGGAATTGCTTGGGGGATAAATGATTTGTCTGCCTAAACACTTCCTTTGGGGCGGGGCAAATGCCCCTTTGCCCCCCATAGATTCGACGTCCCTGATCTTCCCTTGGTATGCCCATAGATGTATCCTGACTGAGTCATCAGTCACTGTCGTTTCTCAGGAATGATTCAGGAAATGGAGGGGATTCAATTATGGCGATAAAGTTGTTGTTATTGTTTGTTTGTATGTTTTCGTACATATTTTGCAGATGGTCCCCAGTTACTCGCGTCATAGCATGTTTACATGTAGACCTATACTATTTGACGTTGTCAACGCCTGAGCCATACCTTACAGTGTATGTCGATGTTACTTTCTTCGCGAGCGAGCGAAGCGAGCGAGCGCTTGAGAGATGAAAACGGTACCCAGTACACATAGACTCTGAAATACTAGAACTAGGACTAGGACTACTGAGCAGTCAAGGAGTAGGTTCTACGTGGCAGTCCAAGTTTTGATGAGTAGGCCCTACACTCACTCACCGTCGACATTGCAGCTGTAACAGTTAGGCCCTATGTGCACAGCGCTAATAAGGCACAGCGTAACGATGCATACCCCTGCTGCCAGAACTTGAAGAAGGTCCAGACGAAAGTCCAGACTCCAGGGGGGCGTTTCATCAACGAGTTCGTCGGAGGTTTTCACCGACAAATTTGCTATCAGCCAATCAGACGCAAGGATTTCAGTAGCTTTTAACAGTTGTCGGTGTAAATCACTGACAAAAAGTTTCATGAAACACCCTTGTCCTGCAGGCACTTGTTCCTGTGCTGGATTTTTCAGGTAAGGTATCTGCTTTATGGATTTCCGATGTTTTGTAGTCGAGATAAATCTCATAGTGGTGTTATTTACACCAAGGACTAATGTTATATCTAAAAGTTTGTTTCAGTAGGCCTACTAGGACCCATATCTCGGAAGAGTGGCCTTACCACACTAGAGTATGTTCTAACACAGTGTCGCCGCTTCGCGATCCCAGCGCTGGTGTAGGTATAGTGCTAGCCAACGGCGTAAATCCATACTGAGGAGTGGGGGGGGGGGGGGGGATGGTCACCATCACCACGATTACAAGCCCATAACCGGACCGGCGCGGCCTTTTTTTTTTTTTGGGGGGGGGGGGGGGAGAAGCTTTGTGCCCCCCTCCCCCCCCCCCCACACACACACACTTTACAGGGATCGGATGCCCCACTCTTTTGCATGAAATATAAAGTGGGAGAAAAGTGGCAGCAACAACATAAAGACTTTTTGTTCTTGTTGCTTTTTTTTTGCTTGTCAGACGACTTTCGGCGGAAAATCAGACCTTAAAAGTATGAAAACATTTTTTTTTTTTTGGAAATATCTGTGAGAGGGAGTGGAACGACCGAACGGGGGAAGGGTGTTGGGGGGGGGGGGGTGTTAGGGGGGGGGGGGTATCCCTCTCCCACACGAGGAAGATTTTGCATTTTCAGACCTGAAATTCAGCGATCTGATGCTCACTTGTGGTGAAAATTTTGTTTTCTTTTCTTTAAAAAAACAATAAGAAAATGAAATATTCACAATATATTATTGAATGACAAAATCGTGGTATTTCAGCTCTTGCTGTGTGACATCACTGTGAAGGCCTACTAAATAATGGGGCCTATCATCGGCGTAGACAGGATTTGATCTTAGGAGGAGCGGTTATGTGAGGGAACGAATCAAGCGAGGGGGGAGGGTATGGTAGGGGGTTTCCCCCTCCTACGGTGAAATCTCTTTGCGTTGAAAATTTTGACATTTTTCAGTCCAAAAACTGCCGTTTGTAGCTATATTCTTCGCTTTGGAAATTAAGGGGGGCACGCCAGGCGCAACTGCTGTCAATCACTGGCAGCAACATCAGGAGAATGGCATAGCGATTAAATGCGAGCGGAGCGAGCGAGCATGAAAATTTTAACATTTTACAGTCTAAAAACTGCCGTTTTGTAGCTATACTTTTTCGCTTTGGAAATTAAGGGGGGGGGGGTTGCCGCATCAGGCGCAACTGCTGGCAATTACTGGCAGCAACATCAGGAGAATGGCATAGCACTTAAATGCGAGCGAGCGGGGCGAGCGAGTTTTAAAATTTTGACATTTTACAGTCCAAAGACTGCCGTTTGTGGCTGTATTTTTTCGCTTTGGAAATTATGGGGGCACCGGCACCGGGCGCAACTGCCGGCAATCGGGCAGCAACATCAGAATGGCATAACGAATAAATGCGAGCGAGCGAAGCGAGTGAGCTTAAAAATTTTGATATTTTACAGTCCCACATGTCCTTTGTGGCTGTACTAGTATTTTTTCGCTTTGGAAATTAAGGGGGGGGGGGCGCACCGGGCGAAAACTGCTGGCAATTACTGGCAGCAACATCAGGAGAATGGCATAACGATTAAATGCGAGCGAGCGAAGCGAATGAGCTTGAAAATTTTGACATTTTCCAGTCCCAAAAACTGTTGTTTGTGGCTGTTTTATTTCGCTTTGGAAAATAAGGGGGCGAACCGGGCAAAAACTGTTGGCAATTACTGGCAGCAACATCAGGAGAATGGCATAATGATTAAATGCGAGCGAGCTTCAAAATTTTGATATTTGACAGTCCAAAAACTGCTGTTTGTAGCTATATTTTTCGCTTTGGAAATTAAGGGGGCGCACCGGGCGAAAACTGCTGGCAATTACTGGCAGCAACATCAGGAGAATGCAATAATAATTAAATGCGAGCGAGCGAAGCGAGCGAGCTTTCAAAAATCTGACATTTTACAGTCCCCAAACTGCCGTTTGTAGCTATATTTTTCGCTTTGGAAATTAAGGGGGGGCGCACCTGCTCACAATCACTGGCAGGAACATGAGGAGAATGGCATAGCGATTAAATGCGAGCGAGCGGAGCGAGCGAGCTTGAAAATTTTGACATTTTACAGTCTAAAAACTGCCGTTTGTAGCTATACCTTTTCGCTTTGGAAATTTAGGGGGCACACCGAGTGCAACTGCCGACAATTACTGGCAGCAACATCAGGAGAAAGGCATAGCAGTTAAATGCGAGCGAGCTTGAAAATTTTGACATTTTACAGTCCAAAGACTGCCGTTTGTGGCTGTATTTTTTCGCTTTGGAAATTAAGGGGGCACACCGGGCGCAACTGCCGGCAATTACTGGCAGCAACATCAGGAGAATGGCATACTGATTAAATGCTAGCGAGCGAAGCGAGTGAGCTTGAAAATTTTGACATTTTCCAGTCCTAAAAACTGTCGTTTGTAGCTATATTTTCGCTTTGGAAATTAAGGGGGCGCACCGGGTGCACCTGCTGTCAATCACTGGCAGCAACATCAGGAGAATGGCATAGCGGTTAAATGCGAGCGAGCGGAGAGAGCGAGCTTTAAAATTTTAAAATTTTACACTCAAAAAACCGCCGTTTGTAGCTATATTTTTCGCTTTTGTTTGTCCCACTTTTATTTGAGAACCACCCCCCCCCATCGACGCCTCTATACATATTAGGTTGCTTTTGTTAAGTGAAAGATCTGCTGCACACTCTTTGATAAATTAGGGAATATACGTCTATGTCAAAAGTGTACAAAGTTTATCCCTTATCCTGTATAGCGGACCTTTTGCATGTTCATGATTGCAATACAACGATCTGGTGCATAGTTCTGGCGATATTTGGACAATTTTCCATTAAGAAAGTTCGAGATTTGTCCTCATCTCGGGAATTGCTTGGGGGATAAATGATTTGTCTGCCTAAACACTTCCTTTGGGGCGGGGCAAATGCCCCTTTGCCCCCCATAGATTCGACGTCCCTGATCTTCCCTTGGTATGCCCATAGATGTATCCTGACTGAGTCATCAGTCACTGTCGTTTCTCAGGAATGATTCAGGAAATGGAGGGGATTCAATTATGGCGATAAAGTTGTTGTTATTGTTTGTTTGTATGTTTTCGTACATATTTTGCAGATGGTCCCCAGTTACTCGCGTCATAGCATGTTTACATGTAGACCTATACTATTTGACGTTGTCAACGCCTGAGCCATACCTTACAGTGTATGTCGATGTTACTTTCTTCGCGAGCGAGCGAAGCGAGCGAGCGCTTGAGAAAATTATACATTTTCCTACAAGATAGAATACTGTTCAGCTCTGTTACCTGTCTGAAGGCCGGCGTACGAACGTCATGCAATATGCCAAAATTGATACAATCACATTTGTGCTTCCTCCATTTTTTCCCCTCAAAATTCAGGGGGGATGATTGTGCAGGCCATCCCCCCCCCCTCCTCCATTTCAGCCCATGGTGCTAGCGTACTTCCGTATCCATGTAGATATCTCAAAATTCACCTTGCCAATGGCACCAAACTCACACGAAATGATTCATATCCAACAGCTCACGTTAATTGGAAACAAATCACATGTCGGGAAGCGTAAGTGTAGATGTCGACTTTCCTGTCGGCGTCGCTAAAAATAATCTGCTCTACGACTAACACGAGTGATTGCGGCCGGGCCCTACCTACCTGCTGCGCACGCACAGACTGAAGTTAGTCATTTAATATCATGAGACAAATCTTTCAAGTAATCGGGGGCAATAAATAAATTTACAAATTATTTGTGGTAAGTTGAATGAAAAATGTAGTTCCTATATCACACAAGTCGCAAAAATCATTACACTTTTGAATTTAGTTCTCGTGTAAATTCCCTGTTCGCACAGTACCAGTCGGCTAACTTCAGTTCTAAATTGTGCATCTTGCGTTCGCCAAGATCTCTCGCGAAGAGTGAGTTTTTTTTTGAGTGACGACTTGAAAGTCGACGTCAATATTTATACTTCTCGATTACTGATTTCGTTCAAATATAAGAGGGGGAATTGCGAAGTATATCCTGTAATTTTGGTGCGATTTGGTTTAGCGCAATTTGAGATATCTACATGGATAGAACAGTACACAAGCGCCGCCTGCTAGCTAAATTAGGCCTAAGCGTCGTCTGCTACTCGATACGAATTAACGCACGCGTATGCGAGCACTTGTAATCAGTAATAGTGAGAGCACCTGTGACATCATAACATCCGGGCTCGTCAGCTCATTAGCATAACTCTCACCTAAAAAGTTCCATTTTTAACATTAAATTACGGACATAATCGTTATGAAATTTTGATTCTGTTTGCACCGCTGGGTCTTTTAGAATTAAAAGAACAACATATAAAAAAATAAAAACCGGTAAAATGCCCTTTTAAAGGGGAAATCCAGTTCGAAAATAAGTTAGTCTGATAAGAACCCTTATCGAACAAACACAGTGTTGCCACACTGTGTTCACATGATTAATTATGTTTAAAATGTGTGAATACAGTGTGTTCACAGTGTTGCCATAGTGTGAAATTGCAAACTGTGTGGTTCACCGCATTCAACTCACATAGTCACACACAGTTACGACAGCTTACCACATAATGGTCGCAGTGTGTCATATGTTGCAGTATGTGGGCATGGTGTGTTAAAGGGAAAGTAAACCCAAAGAGCAATGTGGATTGAGTGAAAGCAACAACATTAGCAGAACACATCAGTGAAAGTTTGAGGAAAATCGGACAATCGATGCAAAAGTTATGAATTTTTAAAGTTTTGGTGTTGACACCGCTGGATGAGGAGACTACGAGAGGCTATGACGTATGAGTGGACAGCAATATAAAGAAAATATAAAGGAAAATCAACAAAAATTCGCTTTTCTAGCATTATGAAAGCGCACTTGCCTAACCGCTTTCAGAAAGCAGGAGGAATAATTGCTACCCTTAACATATGTCAGTATCAAGTTGATGGAATTTGTAGTTTTCATGAAAAATGAATTTTTGTGAAAATTTCTTTATATTTCCTTTACATTGTTGTCCTCTCATACGTCATAACCTCTATTAGTCTCCTCATCCAGCGGTTCCAACACCAAAACTTTAAAAATTCATAACTTTTGCATCGATTGTCCGATTTTCTTCAAACTTTCACTGATGTGTTCTACTAATGTTGCTGCTTTCACTCAATCCACATTGCTCTTTGGGTTTACCTTCCCTTTAATAGAGTTGTCATAGTATGAATTTTCAGACTATGTGGTTACCCGCATACTTATCAAATATGGTGACATGCAGATACCAGTGTAGTAGCTACAGTGTGTCACATATTGCAGTCTGTGGGAATAGTGCCTCCACAGAGATGTGACTGTGTGAAACGTTGGACTGTGTGGTTTATCTCCTATTAGGAACATAGTAGTATGCAGTTACCACAACTACCACATAATAGTCACAGTGTGCTACATAGCAGTCTGTGGGAAAGATGTGTTCACGTATAAGAGCACAGTGTGTATTTAAAACTATGTGACTTACCACATGATAATCGCATAGAAATCACAGTTACCACAGCTTACCATAAAATGACCACAGTGTGTCACATACTGTAATATGTGAAATTTGTGTGCCCATCAGAGTTGCCACAGTGTGGAATTCTAGTCTATGTGGTTCTTCACCGAAAGTCACATAGTCATCACAGTTGCTACAGCGCTTGCCACACAAAAACCACATTTTGTCACATATTGCAGTATGTGGGAATATTGTGTCCGCGGAATTGTCACAGTGTGAAATTCTAGATTATGTGGTTTCTTATCCAAAAGTCACAAAGTGACTCGTCATGTACCACAGCTTACCACAAAATAACCATGTTGCAGCATGTTGAAATGTAGTGTTGCAGATTTGTCACAGTATCGACCGACCCACAAGTGAATGGCGATGGGGTATGTCATAAAAGTTTTGATAATAATATTGCTGGAGAATTTTGATAATGATATTGCTGGGGAAAACAATCATTCAAAATTTGAACGGGACACAGGATATTCCTGTGGCATTTGAGGCATACATCACAGGATAATACCAAACAGCAGTACCACACAGTAGTATCACACAGCAAGATCACATAGCACAGCTGTACCACACTAACTGCAATAGCAAATAGAAGTACCAAACAACAAAAACAGAAAAATACAACAGAAAGTACCACAAGAAAATACCACAGGATATTCCTGTGGCATTTTGTCACATATACCACAGGACTACCACAGGACAATACCAAATAGCAGTACCACACAGCAAAACCACATACTACAGTATATCGCACAGCAGTAGCACACAACAATATCTAATACCACACAACAACACAATAAGGCAAAACCGCAGAAAATACAAAAGGAAGTACCACAGAAAAATACCACAGGATATTCTTGTGTTTGCTTTTTTTTTCTTGATATACTATACCACAGGACTATCACAAGACAATACAATGTACCACACATCAGTACCTCACAGGAGTATCACGCAGCAGTACCAACTGGAATAAAAAAGAAACCAAAGAAACCACACACATATTCCAGAATTTGATTGATACACTGAGTTATGTTGTGAATTAAAACAATTGATTTAAGCAGTATTTAACCTGGCCTATGCTCCTACAGTATTACCTATTAAGTGGGAGTGCTGAGGTACAGTATGTGATACTTCATGTGATATTTCTGTGGTATTCCTGTGGTATTCCTGTGGTACTCCTGTGGTAACCCTGTGGCACAAATTTTTACATAGCTCATGAATATTCATAAAAAGTAATCAGAATTTTAGAAAATTAGAAAGACTTTTGATTTCAGTGTATTTATGATTGGACTTACTTTGGACTTTATTTAAGATTATCTAATAATGTTATAATATTCCCAATGTCATAAATTTTGTTATGAAAGTGTAATTTCACATCTTGATAAGGTATTGTCTAGTTAATAACCATGCCTTAATGCATTACGAATAGATGGCCTATACAATATGCACTGATACACACGATGACTAACTAGGAAACTAGCGAAACCATAATAAATAAACCAAAGGCCCTGTTTTAATGAAGAGTTAGAATTGATTATATAATTGATTTTAACTGTAAGTCTATGGCAGCCTGTGTGGTAAGGAAATTTAAAATCGTTTTTTTTTTTTCTTTTGATAAAACGGGGCCCAGCTTTGAAGAAAAAAGCTAATATAAAATGAGGTCGAATACCTTTTCTAAATCTCAAGATATTAATTTCGCACGCAATATGATCCTAGTAAGATCGATTAGATCGATAATAGCGGTTAAGATAGAATGTCTAGGTTTGAATCCATGCTTTTGAGGACAGAACAAATCATTTTCAATAAAGTAAGTACAGAACTGCTGGAAAGTTTATTTTTGGTTTTTATAGAACTTTTGTCACTACAGTTAACACTGATAATTGTCTGTGAGTTGCCACATAATCTATGTTGGATTGGGTGATGTTCGTTATTCCGAAGGTTCGATAATCCGAACGTTCGTTATTCCGAAACACAAAAATTCCTTATATGTAGATGTTCGTTAACCCGAAAATGAAATAGGGTCCGTTGATCCGAACATTGTGGCGTTATCCCGCATGGTTCGTTATTCTGAACGGTCGTTAATCCGAAAATAAGATAAGATTCGTTATTCCGAAAATGAAATATAAGGTTCGATATTCGAATTATCGATCATCCGAGTGCGCATTAATAAACATTCGGAATTATACAAACCTTACTTCCTTTTCGGACCAACGAACCCTCGGAATAACTTACCTTCGGAATATTGAACTTTATTTCATTTACGGATTAACGAACCTTCGGATTAACGAACTGTAACCGTTTGATTTCAACCTATGTGGAGGGTTGTGATCGGTGCTAATTTCCAAGCATTTAGTACTACAGCTTTCATCAAAAACAAATTCATTATGTGAGTTACGATTTGCAAAATGTACTATAAGGATGTTTGCTGGTACGTCACAATCTAGTCCGGTCATTTTTTCCAATGGCAAATTATTTACATATGTTACAATACCCGAATCAGACATTTCATTAAATGTAAAACCAACGAAGTCCTCTTAGGTGAATTGTCCCATGACATTACCGAAATCTGTATGTTCTCTTTCTATTTGTTAGCAGGATCGGTGAAATATTCCTATGAAAAGCAATATTTTTGTATCTTATATCTTTCCTGGAAGCCATTACCGTTGATAGATGGTGCGTTCCTTTTGCTTGGCAAAATGCATGATTTCTACACTGCAGAGGGGTTGCTTTTGATGGTTCCAGGTAAAATGTCATCGTTAGATATGTCAGTGGCAAAAAATAAATATCAGAGGTGATACTAATACATAATAGTGATCACTAGGACTCAGTAATGTAACCTCACAAAACGATGTTTTGTTAAAGTTTGATGTGAACGACAAATTTATTAAATTTGGAATAGGTTTGTGTAACGTCAGAGCGCTGCTTCACAAATCAGCTTCACAAAACGTTTATAAGAAACGTTTTGTATCTTGATGTGATGCAGCTACCGTCTTTTGCACATTGTAATTTAAATCACTCAGTAACAATGTAATCGGTATCACAACTTCTGTATTCTCGAGCAGACTTTCAATATTATCACAGACATCAATACCGTCTTTTGCACATTGTAATTTAAATCACCCAGGAACAATGTAATCGGTATCACAACTTCTGTATTCTCGAGTAGACTTTCAATATTATCACAGACATCAATATGGGAATAAGTAGTCCCGTACCAACTAACCAAATGTTAATACATGCTCAGTCAAGGTCGCCATTTAACAAATCTTTCGTGTGTTTGAATATTAAAGAGAGACTCATGAGTATGGACATGAATGCCTACGCCATTTCTATTTCTGTCAACACTGCCATGGTACATCATACAATATAGATTTCTTCATCGATAATGTGTGTGTGTCTGTGTGTGTGTGTGTGTGTGTGTGTGTTTGTGTGTTTGTGTTTTAAATGCAGGTATTCAAATTCATGACATTCTTCCGAGATGTTTTCATTGCAACTGATTGACAAATTGCCCTAACTGCCGAGTATGTACGCCCATGATTTTTTTTTCCATCATGGCTACTACTAAAACACTGATCAATTCAGTGCATTTTTAGGTCGATGTAGGGCAATTAGTCAATCAGTTGCAATGAAAACATCTCGACGGAAGAATTTAATGAATTTGAATAATTACGCAGTACCTGCTGCATGCTATTATAAGGATTAGAAGCAACACTTGCTGTTGGGCGGAAGCTCGGTGGTCTAGTGGAGATGACGCCTGTCCGGTGATCAGGAGGTCGCAGGTTCGAATCCTGCTCGCGTATGTACGCCCATGATTTTTTTAATTATGGCTACTACTAAAACACTGATCAATTCAGTGCTTATTTACGTCGATGTAGGGCAATGAAAATATCTCGACGGAAGAATTTATTGAATTTGAATACCTGCATTTAACACACGCACACACACATACATACGTGTATATATATTAGAATTCAAATTAGTTACAATATTTTGATATTAAAACTAAAAAAGTATTAAAATGTCTGCCCGCGTATTTGTGATTGGAATGATCATGATGACAATGACAAAAATTGGAATAGATAGATTCTTACTACGTTTAGAACGTTTACATTTACATGATAAATTGATTTATTTCACATATTTAATCATCAGATTAATCTTGTTTTGTCGTGTACACCAACCTCATAGGTCTACCAAGGAGTTATCAGACACAACTCCTTGGCCCGAATTCACGAAGGTGGTATAGTATAAACCATGGTTTAAACCATGGACAAAAACCATGAAGCGCCAAGTGTCGCATGGAATATTTCGTTACGAAATCAGTCATTTCGTTGATGAAATGATTATTTTGTAACGAAATGACAACATTCTGTAAATAAATGAACATTTCGTCCACGAAATGATAATTTCGTTAGCGAAATGGTCATTTTGTCGACGAAATTACCAATTTCGTAACGAAATATTCCGTGCGACACTCTGCGCTTCCATTGTTTTTGTCCATGGCTTAAACCATGGTTTCATTTGTACCACCTTCGTGAATACGGGCCCTTGGGTCTACTAATGATGATATAGGAGACCACACACAGTACAAACATACCTATTGACATCCATAAGCGGACATCTTCTTTTCTATGTGTAACGCAGATATTGCGGCGTAAGTGCCCATTCGCAGGCATTTACTCACGTAAACACACACACACACACATACACACACACACACATACACATTGAATTGCAATTGAAAGAGAAACTTAATCCACGAAAGATTCAACGTCTTTCGTAATTCACATCTAAGTAAACCACCTTGCTTCACTTCAGTCCTCAAGTTTGTAAGTGCGTGGGTGAGGGATGGAGTTCGGCTTTGCTCAATCTAAAAAATCTCCGCTCTGCAGTTCTCAATGGAAGACAACGGTTTCATCGCTTAAAAATTGCACGTGTTTTCGAAATCTATGCCGAAACAAATGTAATTCCCCTACAAAGAAAAAAAAAAGCGTGTCAAGATTCCTTATGAAGAGTATTTTTAGAGAAGCCCTTATTAACCATAACGTAGGCCTATTGTTCTTATCAAGCTTTTCTGACCCCCTTTTTGTTGTTGTTGTAAATATGGTTTTTTCGATTAAGTACCTCTGGTAGGACAAATTGATGGGGATCGGACTGCTTCTTTTTACTCACAGGTGAGGCCTGATGCTGACTTCCACACCTTATCCACAATTAGGTTACTGATATTCTTTCACTTAAAAAACAACAACAATCAATGTAAATAATTTAAAAATGACGACGATAAAACCAACAACTTCAAGCAACATCGAGAACAATAGATAATGATAATGATCGAATAACATTTATGTAGCGCTACTGATGTTTCTAAGCGCATCGATCCGAAAAAAAAGAAGTATGACATTGAAATAAAATACAGCATTATATACATGTACATATTACAATATAACAACAGCAACAAAACAACAGAATTAAAGTTGAGTAAACAGATAAGTTTTCAACAATGACTTGAACTTATCAACATTTTCAGCATTACGAATATAGAGAGGAAGTTTATTCCAGAGAGACGGGGAAATAACAGAAAAAGCCCTATCACCATAGCGGGTGCAGGTGCGGGGACCGTGTGGTAGTTGGAGAGTGGAGGAAGAACGAAGAGAACGTTTTGAAGTGGAGGAGCGGAAAGAAATTAAGTCTTTAAGGTAAGATGGAGCAAGGTTATTACATACATGATGTATCTTGTAAACAATAAGGAGGATTTTGAAGGTGATACGTTGATGTATGGGAAGCCAGTGGAGGGAGTGGAGAACAGGAGTAATGTGGTCAGATCTTTTTGTAAGGGTTACAAGCCTAGCAGCTGTGTTTTGAATTCTTTGAAGTGGTGCAGTACTTGAAGCAGGGAGACCAACAAGAAGGGAATTGCAGTAGTCAAGATGGGAAGAAACAAATGCGTGATTGAGACGTTCAGTGGAAGACTGATCCAATAACTTACGGATTTTTATAGAGAATTGGTAACCACTATAAAAGAATGATGCGAGAGTTACGGTCTCGTGAAATAACCAAAATTACAGTACCTGGATACTTCCTTTAAATTCTGTTAACAAATCAAAGAACATCGACAAAGGAACAATGAAGAGAGAGTATCTAAGTATACTTTCCCGAAGTAAAGCTTCTGTTTTATTTGTAAAAAAAAAAAAAAACCTGCTTTATTTAATTATTCAAAAATTCTATTCACCGTGTATGATTTGGACAGGCAATTTTTTTTTTTTTTTTGGTGTGTGTGGCATGTATGACAAGTTGATAGCTTCTATAGCTTCCATATCTTTACGATTCAGATTGTTTATTCTCCGACTCAGATATTTTAGTTTCATTTTCTCTTTTTCTACATGTTGGGACAGTCTTTTTAGGCCTCTAAATATACTTTTATTTAAACTTATGTTTTGTATCTTAAATTTTTTTTTCATATGGCTCTTATTGCACTTCATCACAGGACAGAGAAATTTTAACTAATCGGACTAAAACTGAATTCTTGCAAATAGTTTGTAGGTCAAAGACTCAATTGTGAGGTTTCCTTCAAGCATGCGTGAAAGGTTTTAAGTAGATTTACAGTATATCGAAATTCATGCGTCTTAATCAAAATGATTTCCTTGTCACTTTACAAAACTGTCATTACTTCCATGTTTAATCATTCTGTAAGAGCCAATTGCTAATAATATGCCTTCTCATGTAAAGTTGTCATGAAAATGCCTACTATATTTTTATCTTATTAACATGTCTTTTATATGTTTATTGCACAATACTGTACTATCGCTTATGCTTATCTATGGTGTATAAAATGTTTTAATATTTAAATCATTGCATTTGATATTCTTTGTGTCTTTGAAATTTGTGCTGAATTTGCATTTGAAAGGGAAGATAAACCCCAAGAACAATGTGGATTGAGTGAAAGCAGCAACATTAGTAGAACACATCAGTGAAAGTTTGAAGAAAATCTGACAATCGATGCAAAAGTTATGAATTTTTAAAGTTTTGGTGTTGGAACCGCTGGATGAGGAGACTACTAGAGGTTATGACGTATGAGTGGACTACAATATCAAGAAAATATAAAGAAAATACTACAAAAATCCATTTTTCATGAAAATTACAAATTCCATCAACTTGATATTGACATATGTTAAGGGTAGCAATTATTCCCCCTGCTTTCTGAAAGCGGTTGGTCCACTGCTCTTTCATAATTCTAGAAAAGTGAATTTTTGTTGAATATCCTTTATATTTTCTTTGTATTGTTGTCCACTCATACGTCATATCCTCTAGTAGTCTCCTCATCCAGCGGTTCCAACACCAAAACTTTAAAAATTCATAACTTTTACATTGATTGTCCGATTTTTCTCAAACTTTCACTGATGTGTTCTACTAATGTTGCTGCTTTCACTCAATCCACATTGTTCTTTGGGTTTACCTCCCCTTGAATGAATGCAGAAATAAACCAAAACCAAAGCAAACCAAACCAAACTGTCCCCAAAGCGAACACAAGTTGTCATGAATAAAAATTGAATTTCTTGTTCTCTAGCAATGACTTTTAATGTTCTTTGGGATGATATTTTAACGGACTTACCACATACACACAAACTGAAGCTTCGTAGACTCTTAGTACAGTGTATATGGTCTGGCATTTGCATTGACTCCTAGGGATAATGGTAGTGCATAATATACAACATAAAAAAAAAATGATGAGAAAGGAGAAACATTATAGGAGGACAATGCAACAAACGGGGTCATCCCACTAGACCGACACCCAAGAGTCATACAGCCAACGAGTTCGGCATTGAAAACAGGTCCATGAGTCATACAGCTCACGAGCCATAGAGCCCATGAGTTCGACATTAGGTAAAAACAGCCCACGAGTTCGACAGATACAACACGGGGCTTAATGAGTCGGTCTCGTGGGCCTTGTTAGCTTAGTGGCGAACTAATGGGCTGTATGACTCGTGAGCTGTATAACTCATGGACTGTATGACTCGTGGGCTTTATGACTCGTGGGTGTCGGCCTCGTGACGTGCACCCCAAGAAACAGGTGTTACAAGAGGGCAAACAATTATCATTTAATCCAGTCCCTGTAATCCTTATTCAATGATATGATTATCTCATGTCATCGATATTATTGATATTCCATAAAAAATTATACAGGTGATACTTTTATTGTCACTCTTACAGGCCCTCATGGAAGTTCAAAAGTGACAATCACTAGTACTACTGAAAATGGGCTACTCGATATATTATTTCCTTTCTTCTTTCCTGAGCGTTACACACTAGTATAACATTTATCTTATACTGTTTGGAATATGTTGACTTTTACTACGAAAGTAAATCAAAGAAACAGACAAGTGCTTGCTATGGATATTTCTCACTATCAGTATCGGTCTCTTAATAGTGTTGTTTTTTTTTCATTAGCACCAGTGTATCATTGTATTATTAATCTTCTCATTATCATTATAAAAACCAATACAAACATTATTCTTGTCCTACTTTCTCATTATCATAATTTGACATCACATCTTAGTTGAAAATTGGATGGGGATGATATCATTCAACCATCTCCTATCTACCACCCCACCTCCTCCGCATGTCCTTGTTGTTTACCATATAGTCTTGCACGTATTTCTGAAAGTGTATTTTCTGTTGTCTAAAAAAACCTTTGTTGATTAAACAAAGTACACTGTTCACACATTTCGCTCTCTCTCTCTCTCTCTATCGTGACTGAGATTGAAAAGACACGCTTCGACACATTTTGACACAACGTCTTTCAAGAACATAAAAACCTGATCAGACATTTTTGCCTTAGATGTCTCAAACATTTGCATAAAACCACAACAACTTTTGAATAGAGTAAAATCGAAGATTTTCAGGGGGAAATCCAGATCCGTTGTCCAACTGGATCCCATCAGGGGTAGTGAGCCTGATCAGCGGACCCACATCCCAAGCACGCACAAACATTAAAAATGCCTTCATTCGTATTATCCTGCGGCTAAAAGTAACGCCAAAAATACGTAAGTTTATTCAGCACTGTTCGTTCTTGACTCCTTCTGTGGCAGTTTTACACTGGTCTTCACTGAAGCCTTTTTGTTTTGCTGATAGGTTGCACTGAGCCTGAGCAGTAAACATGACAAGTCGATGAGGTGCGAGGATAGCTTGGTAGACAGGCACTGCGATCCAAGCCACGGCAGACAAAACATACACACCCATACAAGTGTAGAGGGTGGTATCATACGACTTTGTCCTGTCGACACTCTCCCCTGACAAGTGGTGAAAGACAAAAGTTGGTTAATATCGATTTTAAAATCAATGTCAAATTTCTGTAGTTAAAGTCTTGAATCAATTTTTCGGAACCTACTACATTTTGCACATATTTTCTATAGTTTGTACTTTTCTTTGTATGAATCAGGAAACTTGATACATGTTTCGCTTACTCTCTGTGACGATAAAAAAATAAAGGTTTATCATTAACTTTCAGTGATGAATTCAAAGAAATAATACTAAAAGAGACCAAATTATTTCACTGCGTGTTGTTTACGAACTACTAAATCCCAGTACATCTCGAATGCTTTGTGCAGCGATAGGAGCAGAATCCCAAACACCAAACAAGATTTAATTTGATTTCATCGAACTATACAAGATTTTTATTCCATTTAGTTTTGACATTATTTCATTTCTTCACTTCCTCAAACAAATAACGATATAAAAATATGTGCTTTATTATATAATGAAAAAGGAGACATATAAGGTATATTGCAACAACCACACAAATGTAATTCAAAACATAGATCTGTAAATTTACGAAACATAATTCCACTATCTTGAAGAAAATAAGAGATAATAGATAAGATCCCCCCCCCCCAAAAAAAAAAAATAAACAACCCAACTTTTGGTCACAATAATCTTGAAATCGGCATATTAGTCATAACAGCCATGTTTTTAGTCACTCAGGTGCAAGTAAATTCGAACTAAATTTGAACTGAATTCAACTGAAAGTAAAGGTATAATGTATATGACAAGTCCACAATAACGATGTACCGAAGAAGGAACCAAACATGTAGCCAAAGCCGTGTGCAGTCATGATAAAAGTCCAAGCATCATGTCTTCTTTGACTGTCACTGAACACTTGGTTACAGATTGAGTAAGAGAGTGCATCTACTATCGTCATGACAACCAGACCAATAACTGAAAGATAGAGAAAGAATTACGGACGAGCAGTCAACATCCGCTTTAATTTCCAAGGGCTGTCAAACAGAAGTGTGTTCAAAAGTACAATCAAAAAGTTAAGGTGATTACTCATAAATTACTCATACCTTGCCAAATAATCTTAAATTAAAACAATGAAAACAGAAAATAAACATTTTGCTTGAGGTATAATGACACAGTGGCGGATCCAGAGGGGGCGCAGCGGGCGTGCGCCCCTCTTTATTTTTTGTTTAAACAAGAGAAATAAAAAAAAAATGGGGGGGGGGAGGTGTGTGCGCCCCCTTTAATTTTGTAAAGGCGTCTCCCCTTAACGAATTCCTGGATCCGCCCCAGATGACATGCAATCATAACAAAGCGTGAGAGCGCATTAACGATTAAGACAATTAGGGCGTAAGAAGAGTGAGAGAAAGAAAACTAACATTGAAATTAATATGATTATTTTATGAGCGATCTTTACTCCTCACCAACTGATAATGAGAGGCAGAATGAAAACGAGACGCGAACGAATCGGAAGCAGCACATAACGACGATACCCGTTATGCACGCAATAGGATAGAGGAATAGTTTTGGGAATGGTAGCCTGTCAGTGATTCCAGCGAGAAGAAACTTCCCTACCACCTCTGATATACCAATCACTGTGAGAGCAATAGAGCCTTGGTATTCCGTCAGTCCGTAGGTTAATAGTAGATCTACCTGGTGAGATTGAAGAACAGAAATTGACAACAAAACAACAAAACACAAATGCATAATCATTAGATCTAGAAAAAGGAATATAAAGACAAAACCACTGGCAGGAAGTACGACTAGGTTCATCGTACGTGTGCAACCATTAATAAATGTAAGATGGTGACCTCTTCACAACCCTCATTACTTGACTTTGTCTCCTGTCAAATGACGTTTAAAGGACAAGTTCACCTTCATAGACATGTGAGTGACTTGACAGTACGTGTTAGCGTAAATTGGAACAACCAATGGTGGCCTAAGGAAAAGGAACCTGGTAGTGGTAACACCTCTGAGCCAAAAAGGCTATATGGTCGGAAAAAAAGAAACTTATTCTTACATATAAGCAAATAATCAAAACTACGAAGCAGGATAAAGCGTGAAGGAGTTATCAAAAAGTTCAGGTAAATCTTTTCAATGAGACTAAAAGGAACAGAAAGAGTTATATCACTTTTAGTCCTTGCATTTTTTTTTTGGGGGGGGGAAAGAAATGTATAGGAACTCTATGAAATGTCACGTCTTATAAAATTTTGCGGAGGGAGTTCAATCATAACACACCGAATAACTATATTCATACAATCACTTTTTTTTTGGGGGGGGGGGAGGGATAAAAAGTTACAAACTGCATAAGAATTAATTGCCTACATAATTACTACTGCCGCATGCAAGCCGCAGTCTCAAGCAGGTACATTTCATGGAATGGTGAAATGATGCGCTGCAAGTCGCTTACAAGTGTCATGCAATAATCAACATTGAATTTGAAATTCCATGCGCTTCGTGAAATACTTCGCCTTGTATTTTAGTTTTGTATTTTTATGTTTTGAGGTCAAATATGTTGTGATCTATGTATAGTACTTTTTTTTTTGCTGCATTTTATTTTTCAAAGATGTAAAATAAACTTAGAATTTGAAACTTGTTAATTCATTCTTTGGACCTTCATATACGATGAAATGTCGCTATCAATGAAAGTATGCGACGTGGTACTTGGATAACGTTGTCCTGTGTGAGTGAGTCTACCAGTCTTTGTAATCTATACTACGGTGATCCAGCATAATTATCACAGTTAGCTTCATGCCACAAGTCAAGCTTACCATGTTCACGTAGTAAAATGTATTGACAGTCGCGGAAAGAATCAGCCCTACTCCCATCATCCAGATCTCAGGGTAGGTTATGACCTTTAACCTCTGCAAAAACCCTGCTTCTCGCTCCACTTGCCTCTGTGTCTCTGAGTGCAGATTGTTAACCTTCACATATATTTGCTCATCACAGCCATTAATAGGTAGAAACGCTTCAGTATCACGCCCAGAACTAACTGCACCTTCTCCAGGCGTCTTGTATACGGGCTGTAAGCTAGTTCCTGCATCTTCCTGGCGGCTTGGTTTGTGAAATGTTGGCACAGCGATCGGTATCAGGAGAAGAAAAGAGGAGCCCAAAATTCGCAGCACGTTACGCCATCCGAGTGATTCTGTCAGAAAGTATACCACTGGACTGAGTGCTAACATACCTGAAATATGACCAGACATAGACATCAACACAGTCATTTGTCAGACTTAATACGTTTTTAGACTTCCTAACAACCTCTTGAATCATTTTCAGAACTTTTTTTTTGCCATAATAGTCTCTCTTTCCATTGATTTCACCTTATTATTTTCGCTCGAAGCTGATTTTTCAGAGGAAGACTGTTTTCATGAGTTTTTCAAACATATATCCTGTTTTAATCTGAAGTCGTTTATAGGTATATATACTGCATACACTTGCTTATAAAAATGAATCTGACTTGTTGTCTTTAAAGACCATGTGTCAGTCATGCGTTACATTTTGTCAACATAATTAGGTACCAACGGAAAGAAGAAGAGTTCTCCTTTCCTTACAACCAACATTGTGCTCTCTATAGGGAAGAATTAGGAAATGGTAGCCCTCCAAAGTTGGATTACCCTTTTTTTTATACGATCTGTATATTGTTTTGTGAGAGAGGTCACAGATACATATCAGCTTTTGGCTTCTCATGAAAATGATTTAGATATGTGAGGGGAAAAAAAAAAGAAAACGGTGCGTATATAGCTTGGAACTATGAGGGAGCTTTAGATTTTCAACGCGGACGTTTGAGACGACGATTGCGTTGGTTGTTCCAAGGAGGTATGAGAGAACTCATACCTCCTTGGTTGTTCTCTCTCCCTGTGTAGTGAAGTAACTTTTGAACGCAAGCATTATGGCAAGGACGCAGCCCATGCAAAGTAAAAAATTGCACGGGCTCCGCTGTAGCAGTGGAAAGTCCACCAGAGGATCATTGCATCAAGTGAATTTGAGCAGACTCAAAAATAGCCCAGAACCGACGTGCAAACTTAAAGGGATCGTACAGTTTTGGTTGAGACCTAATTTCAGGTTTCTAACATTTTTTGGCGAGATATTGAGAAACCTCTTATGAAATATGAAAGAGAATGTAATTCTATGAGGAATTCAACGTTTATTTGATGAAAATTGTTTTGAAATGGCTAAGATATCCCACCCAAAAAATCGATTCTAATAAAGTGTGGGGCCCACACTTTATTACGATCACTTTCTTTTACTTTGTTTTGGGATGTTTCAGTCATTCCAAACCCGATTTCCATCAAATAAACTTTGAATTCCTCTTAAAATGGTATGCTCTGTACTATATCATAAGTGTTTTCTTGGTATCTTGCAAAAAGTTAAAAGCCCAATTCTCATCTCCACCAATACTTTGCCATTCCTTTAAACGACGGGAGGCAGATTTTTATAAGCATGCGCAGAACAGGTTTTATATATATATATATATATATATATATATAATATATATATATATATATATATATATATATATACATTCAGCATTATCCCTTTTATCAAAATAGCTCTTATATCATCTGTGGATTTCTTAAATCACTCGCATGAAATGCTAAGGACGTTTTTCTACTGTTCACTCATTCACTCTCACCATCTCATGGGCGAAGATGTATACATCAAATCTATCATACAAATCCAACTTTTATATTAAAAATTGCATACTTTCAAGAAACATAGACATTATATATATAGTTATATATGTTTGATATACAAACATTCAGAGTTGATGTCTTTGGAGCAAGACCGACTGTTTTGACAGCGGTGATGGGTTTGTTTATTTTCCTTTTTACCGAAATCAGCTCACGACTTAATGCTAAAGATTTGAGCGATGTTCTGGACAAATGGAGATGAAGGAGCTTTTACACCTTGTGAGGACGATTCTTTGCCCTAACAAGGCTTACTCTCTACTACTTTCTGACCACAGAATTTGTTCATGTTTCCATAAAAACCACTTAAGCACTGCACTGCAATCTCATACACAAAAGATCGTTCGCGATGAGGCCAGTACACATACGTTAACGGCATGTAAAGTTGGGCCAAAGATTTGATTATTTTCTTTTACACATACAAAATATTAATGTTCGGTTTCATATCATTTCGTCGCAGAGTAAAATGTTAACGTACCAGAGCTTGAACCGGTGATGGTTAGCAAAGTGGATTTGCTGCAGTTCTCGTTTGGGAAATATTGAAGGAGAAGGTCGAAGGCTGACAGAGTGGCAGTACCTGCGCCGATTCCATACATTACCCCAAACGTTAGGAAGACTGCTTCGATGTTATTCATGAAGGACGTGATGATGCAAGAAAGGAAGCAGATTAGGAGGCCGATGACTAAGACAACGCGGTTGTGGACATAAGCGAACATCGGGATGACTATGATGCCGACTGTAGTGCACAGTCCAATAGCCAGCGACCCAATCCATGCTGACAAGATAACAAAGAAGATACAAAAATGCATTAAAACGGGGGCCATGAAGCTTTCCAAGAGACTGTACATGATTTTATAGCACAGTATTAGTAAGCCGTTTGATATATAGTTCTTTTATTGACCATTTTTACTTTTGATATAATGCCCTCTTTCAATGATACGAAAACGGTTTTAGTACAATGATTATTTTAGCTAAATATATTCTTGCCGACTGTATACACCTTTTTCTCACAAAAAAAAAGAAACATATTGCTGCAGCATTATTACACTGTATTATCCGGAAAAAATGGGGGGTGGGGGTGGGGGGATAGGGGATAATGGAGGGATCACATATGTTGTTTTTTTTTTCAATCATGTGTGATATTTTACTGGTTATTGTATACTGTTATTCTGAATGTAAGATGTCCTTTAATTTTACATTGTTATACATTTTATTCATCATATATCATATTCAACTTTACATTTTGATTGCCGTTTTAACTATTCGTATTTTGTATTGTATTGTATTGTATGTAATATATTGTTATGGATTGTAATATTGTACTGTTTAACATTTGTTACAAATTGTAATCTGTATTTTATGATTTTTAAGTAATACAGGGCTCTCTTGTAAAGCAGTTTTATGTACTGAAGAGACCACCCTGTATAAAGAACACAGAATAAATGAATGAATAAATAAATGAATAAATAAATCAGACGATGTATACAGTATGTCCCACAAAAATTACGATCAGACATTTCGCATTGTTAACTCAAAATAATCAACCAATCAAAATGCTATTTCAAGGTATGAATGACATTACTGCAGCGTTCATTATTAGCTCATCTCGAACATAGATTTAAAAGCATACAACGCAGAACACACACCTGTTTTGTAAAGTATATTTTTTGACATTATATCATGACAATTGATATAGAAAATTGTATTCTTCTCTCTCTCTCTCTCTCTCTCTACGTCTCTCTTAGGAAATAAGGCGGTTAAGCACAAAAGTGAACTCCTGCTTACCTGTTTTGCTTCGAGAACTATTAAACTCCTTTCGTAACTCCACGAAGAAAATTCCGTAGGTGTAGAGAGTGCCAAAAGTGAAGAACATGATCCAAAAGGATGTTAGGGTGACCACCCAGCCCCATCTTTGGTTGAACCACTGTTTCAGCCCTTGGCAGATTCTACATTGGCTCTAGATTGGGAAGGAACGCCGCAACAAACAAATTGAGTTAAAGGTGAATCATGAAAATATTTCCTCTTGTATTTAGCGTTTCATATGAACATCATTATAGCATTCTGGCATCATGCTGTCAAAAGGAATAACCAACACTCAAAATTTGCGCAAAATCAATAATGATATGCCATATGGAAAAACTACAAAGAAATTATGACGTTTTTGTATCACGTTAATTAGCGCGGCGTATGGAAACTCAAACCGCAGGGCTTTATTGACAAATAACACTGTTATGATAATAATAAATTTATTCGGTGGAGCAGCAACAAAAAAGAAGTTTTCATACTTTGTATTGAACGAGGTGGTTGGCATCTTCAGCAATACAAATCTACGAAGAACGATGCTGAATTTATAAGCTAACAAGTTAACAAGCTAACAATTCAGTGTAGGCACGAGCACGACCATAGTTTTTATTTTTATCTTGGAAAATGTAACCCACTATCTGTGCACGCGGCCAGGGATATATGTGTCCTTGTAGAATGGTCCACTGTTTCAAATGTTGAATCCGCCATAATAGCCTGCCTGTAATTTCAGTATACATGGACACTTGTCACAGTATCATATACATACGGACTTCTTGTAACACAACTGAATAAACTCCAGATAATCACAAACTATACAGCAAGATTAGTAACAAACGCTAGAAATCATTACCATCGACATCCTGATCTTGCCTCAATATACTTTTAGATGAATGCACACATTGTCGGCTTCGAGGGGCTATGCTGGGCCAACAAATCAATAATCAAGAAATAAGGTAAATGAGGTAAGTTAACGTACTGTAAAATAATAACAAACATAATACACTCAGTATTACTAGAAACATATATGACAAATGTGAATGTTAAGAAGGAAATAAACACATAAACAGTGATATATATATATATATATATATATATATATATATATATAAAGAGAGAGAAAGAGAGAATGAGTAAAAAAATGAAAAGATTGCTAGATTTGATCGCATAATATCTTCCCTTCTCCCTGCGTTCAGGATTTAGGTTGATATTTCAGCCATCTACAGCAGATGCAGGTATACACTAGGAAGCAGTCGTTTCTACCGATCTCCATCCAGTCTTCCCTTCTACTCACCATAATTCTCATCTTTTCACCTCCCTGGTCAGGCAGCTAGTCGTTATGATTGTCTTGAAAGAATAGATTATCTCTTCTAGTGAATACACGTGGGATGCGCGTGTTAGAACAGCAAGAGCAGCAGCCAAGCTATGACAAGACACAGCATTCGTAATGATCAGGGAGGCTCACCTCCCTGTAATAATTAAGATGTAGTGTGTGTGTGCGTGTGCTCCAGAATGCCATGAATGCAGCAGCCAATGGCAGTGAAAGGGCAGCGTCTACTACCAGCCAGATGGCATCTACATGAATGCAAACTTTGAGCTGTCAACATGAGAGCTGTTGTATGGATGCAACTGCGTGCTGTGCTCGACGCTGGGGGAGTCGTGCCCAGTATGCGTATTGTCATGGACCTACGTCCATGGTAATAAGCACACCTAATCTTATTTTGTCTTCATTTTTCTTTCTGACGACATAGCTGAATAGCCCGTATGCAACTTGCTGGTCTGTTTGTATAGCTGGCCAGTTGTTTGTACTTGGGGTGGACCACTTTACCGGGTTATGCACCTTGAGTTTTCCGATAACGGAATGCCGATTCGGGATCTTTTCATGTGTCTGGGTTTGTGATTCTTTCACACACGGGACTTCCACTTTTTTATATCCTAGTGATGAGGTGCAAAGTGTTGTGCCTCTACTGGAGGGGACGGTATGACCAAGGAGGTTCTAGGCTCGCCTAGTACCTCCTTGGTATGACAACTCACACCATTGCTCAGCGAGGCTTGAGATAAGTGGGATTCGAACCCGCGCCGGAACACAAGTCTTTAGACCGCAAGTCATACGCTACCGACTGAGCCACCTCGTCACCTTCAGTGGCGTATCTAGGGGGGGGGGGGGGGGGGGGCAAGGGGGGCACGTGCCCCGGGCGCCACTCCTTGGGGGCGCCAAAAACGAAAAAACGAAAAAAAAAAACCGAAGAAGAAGAAGAAAAAAAGAGAAGAAAAGGAAGAAGAAGAAGAAGAAACCCTCGCTGGGACGGGGTGGGGGCAGAAAACCAAATCAAACAAGATTAAAACAAAACATGTTAATGATGCGGACAAAATGACAATAGGGAGCTTTAGATTTTAGACGCACGGACGTTCAAAGGGAAAAAAACATGGTCTGAGCGTGCGCAGTAGCGCACGTCAAGTTACTGCGCACGCTCAGACCATGTTTTTTTCCTTTTGAACGTCCGCGCGTCTAAAATCTAAAGCTCCCTAATGTATATTGTCTTCACACATGTCATTTTATATTTAGCAGGCAAAATGTTACACGGAGCAGCGGCTGCAATTTCTTTCGTTCTGAAGCGATCGCCCATTGGATCAAAGGAGGGCGCCAACGGTTTCGAACATGGGGGAGGGGGCGCAAAAAAATCAAACAAGATAAGAACAAAACGTAATGATGACGCAGAAATATACAAATTTCGGCTCACTCGCTCGTACCAATTTAGAGTATTTTTTTCAAGTCCTCTGTTTGTTGGTATAAATCGTTATCTTTAATGCCGTCACTATATCATGATTAGAATTGTAAGATTTAATAAGCAAAAAAAAAAAAAAAGACAAGTATTCCATGTTTTGTAAGCTGAAATACAAAATTTTCGGCTCCCTCGCTGCGCTCGCTCGCCAAAATTTATCAAAAAAAAGAAAGAAAGATAAGAACAAAATGTGATGATGACGCGGAAATATACAAATTTCTGCTCATTCGCGCGTACTAAGATGGAGTATTTTTTCAAGTCCTCGCAGTTTGTTCGTATACATCGTTATCTATAAGGCCGTCACTATATCTTGATTAGAATTGTAAGATTTAATAAACAAAAAATGACAAGAATTGCATGTTTTGTAAGCTGAAATACAAAAGTTTTTGGCTCGCTCGCTGCGCTCGCTCACCAAAATTTACCACAATTTATCACATTTAAATCACTCTCAAAATACCACTGTCAAGTGCTTGAAAAAGCATGTATGAAAAAGCATAAAGTCCCTACCGCGGGACGGGGTTGGGGTTGAACACTTTTTCAGAAATTAGGGGCAATTTCCGCGCTTGCCCCGGGCGCCGTTTTACCTAGATACGCCACTGGTCACCTTTCATGGTGAATTATACAACTTTCCAGCTGGCAAGCGATATGATTCTCCTCCTGCTGAAATTGGAGTATGCCTTTTCTCCCTTGACAAGATAGCGTCTGCTTCTTCAGTGAAGGAAGCAATGGCCGCAGCTTAGATTCCAGGGAATTGAGCTCTTCAATCCAGGTCAGACCAGTATTCTAGGGGCATTTAACTAAATTCGATCAATAGAGTCCTTTAATGGCAGTATCTTATCATAGTAGGTGAAGACAATTCAGGTGAAGGTTTTTTCTTATCTTTTTTATTTTCTTTTTATCAAACGAAACCGTTTCTTTACTGAAGGCGCAAATGACTAGGGAAACTGAACACCTATTGATGATGTATGGGATACTAATCCTAAAGAAAATAATCTTAACATTTTTGCGCAGCAACAATGTGCAGTCCTCTGACAAGAGATGGTGATGACACCACTCAAATCTTAAATGATGATTGGAACAGCGTAGCGGCTTCCTGAAAATTAAGATTGAAAAATAAAGAACTGCCCTCATTTATTAGCGCACAAACCTCCCAGAATAAATGGGACGGAAAACTCATCCTGAGCACCAACAGGAATTGTGATCTCACAACCCTTCAGCTTTCCAACAACTTAGATGCAATCTATGCAAAGATATCCTTACATAGGATGACAAAATGTTTTCTGAAAGCATTTTCTGAAAACAGTATACAACCGCACGGATGATAACATCACATTTTCGGTAGTCTGCTTTTTTTTTTAATCCCTTTGATCTGAGGGAGTTACGGATGGGTGGTGGTATTGGAAAGATAAAGGCCTTTTCAGCTCTTTCCGGTACAGCATACCTTTCTTCCAGAGCCCAACATCAGGCACTGACAGGGTGCGACATTATTTCAGACTTGCCTTGATGTGGCATGCAAAATGCCTAAGTATAGTATGTGTCAGCAAACCACAGCTCACTGACACATTCACTACTTTAATAATCGTGCTCATGTGCAGCAAGGACTGATGAACAACAAGGTTTATCGGGCAGCCAGCGTCAACGAGGGTAGGCATCATCTCGTCATAATGTGGGAGCAGATCATCAGAAACCACCTTATCTGCTCAGGCGGCGCTGTATCAACATTTCGAAGATGAGTGCTGCTACAAGTGAGTTTCTACTGGAATCATGACAGCATGGGTCATGATGTGATCCCTGACTTCAGGGAGTGGAGTTGGAGTAAAGGTGGCACAGGTACATGGCAATTACTAGTACTATCAGCCACTCTCCGCAATGCTTCACTACCAAATTTCATTCTTCTTCACTACAGCTGTTTCAAGGCATGCATTGGGAGGTAGAAAACATGGAAATGGAAAAAAAAATGAATGAAATGAAATGAATGAATGAATGAATGACGGTGAAAATGCACAATGTAGAGCAGGTGTCAGACGAGCCATGGTCAGTAGTTTGATATTGCTGCAAACGTAAAGTGGGGGGGGGGGGTGGGATTGAGGGCATATCTGACGGGAGGAGACATTGTCGCAATGCCAGCGTCTCGAAGAAAAATCATTTTCGCTGTCACAACTAACGTGATTTCCATGGCGACGTCCGAGACGTCTTCAAACAAAAGGACAACTTATTTGCTTGGAAGTCACAGGGATGTTGGCACGGCTTTTGCAGTCGCAGGGACTTATCAGTGACGTCTTTTCTCAGCAACTTCTCCATTTCGTCGCCATTATGTTATTACGGTCTCCACAAGATGCCGGGACATCTCGAAGATGTTGCAGACCAATTTAGTCCCCACGAACTGGCCACAGTGATGGAGACTTCGCAGATATGTCTCCGTGACAAGATGCAAGACGGAAATAGTCTCTGCAAAAATCGAAAATGTTTGATTCTCCTGCGAATCCTGGAGACTGGGCTCGTCTCCAGGAGACGTGCATCGTAGAGATGTTGCAGAGAGTAGAATTGCAACCTATAGTCTTGAGACTAACGAGATACCAACTTATAAAGTCTTGTGATATCATACCCATTCGCGTCCAAGCACTTTGGATAGAATCTTAATAGACCCTAGATGGTGTCATGAAAGTTGTAGTATAGCATATCTAATCTGTACCCCGTTCATGGTGTCACCCTCCATGGCGTCACTAGGACCGTCATATTCTCTAAACGACATATTTAGCTTTGGTGGCACATGAAATTTCCTATAAGGACTTTAGAATCGAATTTTCTCACACAGGTTCGAAAATAGCAAATTAATGCCAACCTGATGTATTAAAAACTCTCTAAAACACGACAGACTTATTTCTTTTTTCATCCAGATTAGGAGTGATCTTCATAATATATGTAATTATTCCATTGAATTTAAATCTGAATTATAATAATAAATAATACAGGGTACTTATAATGCGCCAGTTCCACATAGTTAACGTGCTCAAGGCGCAGTAGAAGAAGTAAGTTATGAAATACATGTAACCCGAATGTTACACTCCCGAGTTCATAAATAAAGAATATCACACCTGGGATTAAGTTTTGACAAAATAATCCAATGACAAACTTTATTAGCTTGTTTGTCGTTCAACAAAGTACATCATTCAATTCAATTTGTTCACAGACTCAATTGTAACCTTTGTTACATTAGCATAACAAAATATTTGCCAGTGTATGACGATAATTCGACTCGTTGCTGTCTCTTTGTCCCTCTCGCCGGTTATCCTGTCGACGAGCCCAGAGAAGTCGCAAACCAGTCGTACACGGTAGCTGATGCAATGCTCAGTAGCCGTCAATCACGCTGAACCAGGCAAAGGCTGGCCAAAGCTCTCGTCCAAATATGTATCTAGTCAAAAGAGTTTATAAGACACAGGACTTTCCTAATATTGTGTCTATCTGATTCAATAATATTTCTTCAGGAGTATGGAAGTCCACTCCAAAATCTGATCTGGTACATTGCCTTTACATACTTGCCTCACAAACCTATATGAGCGCATTAGACAATACAGATACAAACTCCGATCGTCAAATGCTTGTCAATTCACTTTGACATACATATACAAGTGCTTATACGGTCAATGTAGCTTCTCAAACTTCAGTTTAACATTTCAACGTTCTGAATTATATGCAACACTGCTGCCACAAATAAAGCTTTGATCTATCTGATCAACTGGCAGTATAGTTGCTTCATCTGGGGTCATCAAACATTTGTGACTCCAATTCAAATCTCACAATTTGAGTGGAAACAGCGCTCCACGCACACAATAATTACACTGAGCAGTTGTACACTTCAGCACGCATGTACAGTTAACATGTATACATTAAAAAGAGCATGAATATCTCCATTCATATATTCACAAGCGCACAGCTATTCCTCACATTTAGTTCTTTGCAAGGTTCTTCACATTTAGTGGCTAGTCCTCCCCTCTAGAGTTTCACATTCCACATTTCAATAGTGCAGTGACCTCTACCACTCACAGCGAACGGTCAGTTGACATAAATCTGTCAGTCCAGACGAGGGGGGGGGGGGGTACTCATTGTAGACCTCAATGTTTACGAGCATAGCCTCACTTTCTCTGAGTGTGAGGGTCTACAAGGCATTTCAATATGCATGTATGCAAACATCTGACTTCTAATTCCAAGTCAGCTTCCCAATTTTGTCTGTCTAGCAATGAACTTGAGTCTATGCAAAATCATGTCCATTCATAAAACATTCAAAGGGCAAAGCACATTGTAGTGCATTGTAATATTACATCTTCAAATAATACACAAGCACCAATCATCGATCATCAATACTTTGGCATAACATATACTAACTTCGGTATATACATGATATCAGAGTCTTGTTAACACGCAACCTCCCAATCTATTGATTGGGGTTCATATTTAACAAACACTCTCCAATGCAATACATAACATGAGAAATACAATGACTTACCTAGTCAAAAGAGCCAACACTCGTTTTCACTACAAGTTGCTCCACACGGCAGTCAGTGGATGTACGTGCCACAACCAGTTGTATCACAGGCACATAAAACTTGTATATAACAGTACAGCTGATGCTTGTAAGATTTTACCAGTGTTTTGTGGTAAACCTCTCAGCAGATAATATATGTGTGAGAAAACTTTCTGGATCACACAGTCGATGTAACAAGCAAAGTGGGTGCAGGCCTCAAAGCACTGGCAGGAAGCAGATATGCCTATTTGTTCCAAAGCTATGGGCTTTTATACTTTTCTGTCTCTATGTAAAATGTTAATATTACAAACTTTCTCGAGAAAATCAGAAACTTCCAGGAAGTTAACTGACCAGCAGAAATATCATTGGTTCATGTTTCTATGACATCATTCAAAGTCTGCCTCATTGGTTAGAGGTCACTCATTCCCCTTGACTTCCAGGAACATTACTGACGTACTGACCATCCACTTGGCCAGACAAAGTCTTAACATTGACCAAGGGCAGTAACGACAGGCTTTCCAGTCACTCCCAAGCCTTCTGGCTACAGGGCTTTAAAGTTGCACTCCTGTGACCTTGGTCACTAGAGCTGCTGCCTAACCAGCATAGCTATATAACACATTGTTTATACTCATGCAAACACTGATCTAGTTAACATACTAGACAAATCATATAACATAAGTCATAAAAAGCACTCAATTAGGGTATAGAGACATACATCTCATTCGCATTAACGATGTATTAAACAACCAATGCACGCTCATATCTCTTTTGCTGAAGTGTGTGGATCACACTTTGTTCTGAACGTTTGACATATCAAATAATAATCTTGCAAACAGTCATACCCTTACAGCCATTGATAATATATATCAAAGCAGTATCTGTAATACACAATGTAACACAGGTAGAGTATTTAAATCTATTAATGTATGGGGCTACTCTACTTTAAGGCACACGCAGAGTTAGCCTAAACAGTTCATTGGAAATGGGGGGGGGGGGGGGGGGGCAGAGAAATGGGAAGGGAAAGGAATAAGAGAGGACAGAATTTGGGCTAGACGTGCACTCTACGTCATTGTCACAGAAAATGTTGGTCTACAGTTAGAACCAGTCCGCTCTGTACAGGCTTTGCCCATGGTAGGACACTGTCTCTAAATCCCAAAGCAACTACTACTTTGTCCTAGCAAGAATGACCTTCCTCTTCTGAGACATGTCCTTTCGTTTTTCTTGATGTGCCTACACACCAACAAGGGAGGGGTGCTTAAAACAATATCCCTAGACTGGCTAGCTTGCTCCATCCTTGAGTTTTATTACACTACATAGTCTAACACCAGCAGGGGCGTTTCACAGGGCTTGACCAGTCTCAATACCCATAGGGTTACAATTGGACATTGGCTACTGGGGTCAAAGGCTGAAGGGGAAATCTTAAGACTAATCTTGGGGGTTACTAGTGCACTGATCGAGGGGTTGTTGGAAAACAGGTGGGGTATGGACGTCAAAGGAGGGATGAATGGAGGGGGTAGTAATAACAGTGACCATGGGTTTTCCAAGGAATTAGGAATCTAGTCTGACGACATTCTGGAGAAATCTTAGTAACCCAAATTTTGGTGGGGTTACATACAAAAATCCTTACGCAAGCATGCACATGAAAATGAACGACACAATAATAATAATGATAAAATATACATCATAATATACAATTCTACTGGAAAATGGTCATGAACAAATGAGTCTTGAGGGCAACTTTAAAGGAGTCAACATTCAAAATGTGACGGATAGCTTGAGGCAACTGATTCCACAGGTAAGGTCCAGCGGATGTGCAAATGACCGATCCCCCCATGATTTCTTCGTTTTTGGAACAACAAGCAATCTACAATCGGATGACCTTAAACATCTGGAAGGATCATAAAATGTCAGTAGATTAGCATTGTACTCTGGGGCAGATCCGTGTATGCAATGAAAAACAAATAGTAATAGTTTAGATACAATGCGAGATTCAACAGGTAACCATTGCAATGAGGACAAAACAGGGGTAATGTGAGTATTTCGCCTGGTAAGGGTAACAATGCGGGCTGCTGAATTTTGCATTTTTTTTTTTTTTTTTGTAAATGAAAATCTATTGTGATTGAGGATCCCTGAACTGCAACAGAAAAATGAAAACACTTCTCTTTTTAGTGGCAACGTCAAGGACGCTGGTAATATAGAGAGTAGCCCCCCCCCCCCCCCCCCCCTTATTGCTGAACTATTAATATATTAGGTAGCAATAGGATTCTATTTCTCACATATGTTTTATCGCATTTCTTGGAGATAAAGATGAAAATAATAATCCAATAATCAAATCTTGAATACTCTTTGAAAGGGCATTACCCATAATTCTAACTAGCTCTTTTGGCTGTCATTAAAGTGACTGCAAACATATTGAATTCCGCAAATATGACTAATCTTTGGACAGAACCTCACTTAAAAGCTTGTGTAGCCACATAATAACAGGCCATAATTGAAATGATGCAGAAAAAATACCGCAAGTAATCATTAAAAACGAAATTGAAGGGTAACCAAGTCTTCAAATTTAATTGTGAAAAAAGGATCTGAGTAAGATCTCTTGAACCTTATTACTCTCAGAAAGGGGTTCTTATTATTCATGAGTGTATACCTAGTGTTTGAAATCTTTAACAGACCTCTTTTTATATTGATGTTACTCGTGAGAAAGCCCACCCCTCCCTCTCCCAAATCCCTCAACAACTGCAATTCTATTAGCATGGCTGGCATTCCTGCTATATTAACTATAGGCAAGCCATTTTTTAAATTACCTATTGTGAATATAATGTTTTGACCCCAAATGACCTTTAGGGAGACCTTATAAGGAAAAGTTGAAATCAGACCATAAAAACAACTTCAGCATCGAATTCCCTGACCCAGAAAACCACTTAAGCTGACTTTTCAAATTATTGTAACACTTTAAAGGTTTTTAATTGTTATACTGGCCTTTAGACGTAGGTGGCAGCCATATTGGATTTTGGAAATATGCCGCCCCAGAGGGCGCCCTTCACAAGAAATATGTCTTCCAAGACTGGAATTCCTGAAATATTGACCATGGGCAAGCCATTGTTAAATAACCTGTTATGAATACAATGGCTTGACCCCTAAATGACCTTTAGGTGACCTTATAAGGAAAAGTTGACTTCAAAAATCCCTTGCGCCCCCCACTAACTGGTATGTTTCAGTCACGAGGACTTGCTAAGTGAAACTGAAAACACTAAGTGGCACTGATCTCACTGAAATCAGTGTTGGTGAAACGGGTCTTGCATGGACTTCTGTACGATACCAAAGCAAGCTCATTATACTCGATGGACTACTACAACAAATACTGTACTTCTGAAAGAAATGAAGCACTGATTAACAGAAACTGGATACACATTTTGTCATAGATCACATTAGTCCAGTCAAAATAGGGTTTCACCCAACACTAATTGTAACAGTAGGAATTTCATTGCAGTGCTACTTATTATGGGCTCCTAAACACCATACTAAAAGTCCCACGAAATCCAGTGGGGCAAAGTGGCTAAATTTCCATGATATGCAAATTAGCTCCCATTATGATAATAATACAGTGTTTCCATGAAAACTAGGCTTCTAGTTTTCAGATTGGAACACCGAAAGTGTTGAAACCTATGTTTACAATGTCACTAGTGCAATGCAAACATTTCACCATGTACATAGTCTGGGCCTCATTTGCATAATATGCAAACGGTTCCGAGCAAACGGAATATTCTAATGCATCAAAGTGCCCGATATGAGCATATCAAGAGTGTTCAAATATGATATTTCAGTTTCTCTTCACCAAAAACAAACTTTACAGCATTAGTAAACTTGCATGAATAATATCATAAGATTAGAGTTTGTTATCAGACAGATAATGATAGCTTATCCATTAATATTACGTAAAATCAAAGTACGAAATTAAACAAGTGTCAACATCTATAATTTGTATACGGTAATTTTGTAATGAATGAACTCTATTTGGAGGGTGGTTTGTTCGAATCTTGATGATTCAGCTCTTGCATCCTTGAGGGTTTTGAGATATTGAAGATGACACAGTTAAAGGAAACCCCGTGGGTAGTGCCCAAAGTTACCCCAGTCGATCATATGATTATAATCCCCACGACCATTTACAAAATATGCATCAACCAACATGATTTCCGTTGTTCTAAGCGTACAAGATTTTATTCTAAAGTCGTTTGGCCGTCTAGCAAAGACTTTTTTTTATTTCCATGAAATACAATTGGCATTGACAGCGGAGACATTTTTCTTCAATGTGTATATCTTTAAAAAGTGGTGCACAGTCAAAGCGGCTCGCATGCATGGAGGTACCCGAATTTATCCCTATACCCTCACGGCCCGGTACAAAACATAATTATACACACGTGAATACAGCTGTTTGAAGCGGAAAAAAAAAAAAAAAAACCTCTGTGCATAACGTCCTATTCATTTCATTTCCATTAAAATTCAGTGGAAGTTCTAAAGAATTGAAGGGGTCGGTGCAATATATTGCTAACCCACACTCCTGTCAAAATTGAGTTACATGCATTTTCATAATCCTTATCCTTCACTCTAACCTCCGTGAAAATATCATATTTGAATTCGACCAATAAGATGGTAAAAAATGCATGCATTCATGTTTTATTAATGTACAATGTATGGACTTTCCAAACATTCAACGCCGATTATCTCAAAATGACTATTGTGTGGATTAGCACTATATTGCACCGACCCCTTCAATTGTTGTTCTACAATATCTATCATAAGGTGAAAATGGTTCACATACGAAGACAACCACGTGGAGGGTGCCCAAAATTACCCCACCCAAAGACAGTCAAAGACATGCAATAATCATGTACCAACGCAAATACATGAATATGTTCTATGGGTACATGCCTTTAAACAGTCCTTCTGGTCCTCAGGCAAAGAAATTTTTATTAAATGAAATTCAGTGGAGTCAACAGACGATATATTGCTCTGCAATTTTTACTTACACTGACATAGTTAAAGTGGTTATCATTCGAAGGGAGCCTACTATATGGGAAGTGCCCACATTAATTGCCTCTATACATGACCTTTGTAACGCAAATATCAACGCAATTATAGTATATACAGTCGTTCCAAAAGTGCATGTCTCAAAAAAAAAAGGTCGTTCCTTGAGTTTTAGGACTATCACTTGAGTTTTGTGATTATGTATAATTATCGTATGGTGCCATAATCATTGTACATTCTTCTCATTCGACATAATTTTACGCACCTCATTTTCTGTTACAAAGAAAGTGATGTCTATCTGTTCTTGTCGAAAAATGAAATAAAAATTGAATTGAATTCTATTGAATTGGATTCCTGCCATATCAAGACACTTTTTTTTTCTATAAAAATTGCCGTAACAATATCTATGCAGTCCAAAGGGTTCACTTGCAGAGACCACCTTGTGGGAGGTGCTCAAAGTAACCCCATGCATCCTAAAGGCAATGAAAAACATGCAGTATACAAACGCAAAAAATGTTCCATGATTACATGCCTCTGAAAAGCTCTTCCGCCTGTGTACCACATACGCTTTTATTTTCGTAAAATGCAATTAAGGTGATATAGGAGACGTTGCTTTACAATATCTATTTTTTCAAGCCCTTGGGAAGTGCCCAGATCACCCCTGCCCTGACCGTCGTGGTCCCAAAACAGATTAACAAAACATACATTACATGCCAAAGCAAACTCACTTGTACATGCATGTAAAGTCGTTTTGCCGAGTGGTAAATAAAGACACTTTACTTTTCATGATTTTTAAATGGTATAGAGACACTGCTTTACAATCGCCATATTCAAAGCACATTCAAAGGCAACCGAGTGGGATTTGTTCAAAGTCATCCAACCCCCAGGGCAATATAGGAAACATGCACTAGCATATAGCACAAATATGTTTCAATTTACCATGCCTTCACATTGTCGTTACGGTTGTACAGCAGTTGCCCTTTTGTTTGTAAGAAATGCAATATAATTACAAAACGAAAAAATGCTCTACATTAACTATATTGTCAAAAGGGTGAACATTCAAAAGCAATCCCTTGGGGGAAGTGTCCAAAATTACACCGCCGCTCAAGCCCCGTAATTACATCACATGGATACTATGAACGCAAATGCCGACGTTCTTTCGTGCATGGTTTTAGAAGTAGTTCCAGCAATACAGCTACATACTTTTATATCAATGAATGTCGTGGAAATGATAGAAGCATTGCTTCAAAATATCTATTTAGTGGGAGGATGCACAGTAAATGCCAATCCTGCGGGATATGCCCCAAATTCCCCCCCCCCCCCCTCCCGGATCCGCCACCTTCAGTGCAGAGGCATGAAAATATACCTTATGAAATATTGCAAATTTAAATAAAATTTGGGTGCTTCTGTTTACTTTTAGTTTTTACTATCAATATTAATTGCATAGAACTAGACACTACCATTGCAGATCTATTGTAATGAATACAAAATCATGTAGAGTCTACAGAACTAAGGTCTACACCAAAACTAGTATTATGTTACAGACAATATCATTGCATCAATCTAATCTTGTAATTTGTTACTTTCACACTCAGCAAAGTAACTATACAAATAACAATCTATTCATAGATGTTCTCTTTAAATATTAGTAAATTCAACTCAATTCAACACAGCACATCAACAAGTTCTGATTTCATGTCATTCCTAAATCCTAACACTTTTTTAAACATGTGAGACTGAATTTCACTGAACATAAACTTGTAATGGAAAAGCTTCAATAAATGAAGTTTTTTTAGTACTTTGCTTTCAGGCAAAAATAAATGTATGTTGCAGAATGGTTTTAAAAACAATAATATGACACAAAATGCAATCAGATACATACCAGATGTTTGATTTATGGCAGATTTCTTTGACTGATCCCGGTCTGATCCAAACAGTAAAACTTCTCACTAAAACTTTTGTCCTATCATAAGCAAGCTTGCTTATTTCTCCACAATAGAGGGTGCGCATCATCATCCATCCGGAAATTCTTGACCAATTCTTGACAGGTGTCAATGTCAATTTTGGATGGCCGTAACTTTCTTGTTATTTGAGCAATAACTACGAAATTTTCACACTTTATTACATACATATTTGGTATAATTTTGACGAATATTCAAACAAATTGAATTTATTTAGGTATGATTTAGAGATAGATTAGTATTATGGTAAAAATGCATTTTTGCTAAAAATTATGAAAAAAATTGAATTCTGGCCTCAAAATTAATATGAAGATTAGTATAACCCCCTACATAATTGGTATTACCATATAGATAATTTCCTTTTCTTTGATTTGAGACCAAAGCCATGATAATTTAACAATTTTATCAAAGGTTACATGTATTTTTATGAGATACTGACATTTTCACCATGCGTTACCATGGAAACGGATTTTTGACCACTATGGGACACGCTTTGACCTGTTAACATTGCATTTTTGAAATCTACGCACAAAATTGGTCTAGATGAAGTAGATTAAAAATATATAATTATGTATAGGGTGAATGGGAAACCCCCCTTTCCGACTCAACTATTAACTGTGTTGTATGTCAATTTGTTTTACTCGGGGGACCTCGTTTTGGGGACCCGGGGGAGATGTTGAGAGAGATTAAATAAAAGGCGCCACCTCAGTTCGAGAGGTGGACAAGATGGCGAGTTGAGCCAAAATGGAGGCATGCTGTATTGTGTGATATTAGTGAGGTTCGATCCTGGTACCGTGGTGGACAGCGACGTCGCCACACTAGTCACCTGATGCTAACACGATCGAGGGTAGATCACTTCACCGGGTTTTAATTAGCAGTTTTCTCTTTGCGATGAGTGCATGGAGTGGGATCTTTTGCTTGCGTATATTATATAGACTGACTTGTGACTAACTCAAATACCTGGGCCTCCGTCCGAGGGACAGTGCTTTTGCCTCTTACATGTCATATACTAAAGAGGATGGTACGTGATTACACACAACATAACTGGACTGAACGCAGTGGGATTCGAACCCAACCCATTTTGACTGCGAGGCAGACGCGCTACCGACTCCCCCCAAACCACCTCCCTGCAAACGATGATAATGTTACAACGTTCATCAAAGCAATGACGATGATAAAAACAGTAACGAAAACCCTAGGGTGGGCAGTTAACTGATGTGTTCTTGAATGGTTGAGTTCTTGCAGTAACATCAACTATAAATTGTTTAATTCTAAATTAATTCTTGATTAATTTTCAAAATTTCAACATGAAGATGCCGATTTGTATCCTTTTTGTTACAATGAAGGAACAGTCCTCGCAGCAGAATTTCACGTTCACGTCCTTATTCACACAACCACGCACTGTATTATAAACTATTATATAAATCATTATCATGATAGTTTTCGTTGGTCCCACCTCCCCGGCTGAAGCATGTACAATAGCAATGTCATGCATGTACGTTTGGTAGCCGAGAGTCTATAGCGATCGAGATTACTTTTATGCATCTTTCGTGATTATGCTGCGGCAAATTGCAAGTCCTGCCCAAAACAAAACAAAACAAAAAAAAAAAACAAAAAAAAGGGGGGGCAGCCTCATGATATGAGTTCAGGCAAATACGTTTACTTACATCGCCGATCGTACTGATGAAATTCAAGATAAGGACTAAGCTGCGGACGACAAACAAAACGTTAAACAAGGACTATTGAAGAAATAAGCATGACAAGTATAATCACAGTTGCATGCTGCTAATTCAATTCAGTTCAATTCATTCATTTCGTACTTCTCATTTATGAACATTACACCAGGAATAATAGCACAAGTTCATTTACCTTGTCAGCAATGTAAAAAACAACAACAACAACAACAACAATATATACATATATATATGTATATATATATATATATATATATATATATATATATATATATATATACATACATACATACATACATACCTACATGATGACAACACAGCAATTGTAAGGATAACTGGTCGAAATCGAAATAGGGTTGTACAAAGAGAAGTATGACGGGATTGCATGATAGCAAGCTTGTTTGGCTGTAAGCCCCGAGTAATCAGTGTTTGTGAAAAAGAAACAGAGAACGGATAGAAGCTTAGACCAGGCGATTTAGTGGTACCATGTAAGTCAAATAATAGTCAAATTTTCAGCACATTACAGCGTAGCATACAATAACAAATGTACGTGCCGATGTTCTCATTCCGTGGGAGTCATATTCACACGGTCACCCTGTCATCGATGATATAACTATCTCCGATTTTATGCAAATTAGCTCCTGAACGAGTTCCGTTCACACGATTCTAAATTCAAGCTGAAGTTCAAGTTTATTTTTCCGTCACCTTCAACATGATCAACAACATACATGCATTCACCGTTAGTAAAATTAAAGAAATGCATATATACAGTAGGTGACGTCAAAAGCAGGGTACATTGTACTTTCGGTGAGAACCGAAGGAGTGAAAAATATTTGAGTCAAAATTAATTGGGGATGGAGAAGCTCGTAGATTGTGGGTTACATCACACCAGATATCGCATACGTTAAAAAAGTAATGTATGTATGAATCGAGCTCAGCCTAACCCTAACCCTAATCCTGTAATCATGAACCTAATTCTATTTATAACCCTTAACCAAACTCTACACCCTAAACCTAACCCTTACCCTAATCTTTATTCTAACGCTATCACTAACCAGTATTTAGCAGAGGGTAATTGCCCTGACGCGACTTATTCAACGTTTTTTCTTTTCAATCTGGCTGATCTCCCATTCCTTGCATTGTGTTCATGTGCTAACCAATCTCTCGGTGTATATTGACAATTTATACATCACATTACAAGGTAGTGTAAAAGGTAACAAATTATTGTCTCAACCTTTCACGTTTTAAAAAAAGGTGTGTTTCAGGGAGACCCCCTCTCACCTATCATTTTTTTCTGTCATGTTTCAACCCCGTCACTGAATATCTCGGACAAACATTAAAAATAAGATAGACTGGGGTATGCTCTGAATGGCACCAGAATCATTAAAACATGTACGCAGGTGATTTTCAATTTAATAACAAATGACAAAATATAACATCAAAAAACAATTCATTAGTTGCACTCATACACAGCATCAATGAGACTCAAACTAAAGCCTTCCAAATACTGCAGTCTCTCTATCTGTGGTGGTGTCCCTAAAACGTATTCGTTCAATCAAAAAACAACCTCATAGATTTCTGGGTTTGCATAATTGTTTTAGTGGCAAACCAGCCGAAGTATTTGATTTCGTTCAAAATGAAATCATCTATCCGTCCGGAGTTTAAGGTTGCCATCTATTTATGATATCCGCTAAATTCTATCCGGTTTTTGCTTACAGTTCATACATTGCAAAAGACTCAATTAGATAAACTCTATTTGAACGACACCTGAAAAAAGTGTTAGGTGTCCCCGCTCAGGGTGCAAACATTGCTATTGTCCACTGACCGTTTGAACTGGATAATATTTCGTGTTGTTATGTAGTGATTTTATGGAGAAAAGGTGGATCGTTGGTTAAGGGTCAACCGAACAATGTATAATGTGTTTCTGCTGTATTCTGAAAATGGTTTGTTATATAATTGTGCAGATGGGTGTATATGTTTATCATTGATTGGTGGTTGTGGGGGTATGGGGCATCGAGTCAAATAAACATTTAAGATAGTGAAAACGAGATGAGATGATGATGGTGATGATGATGATGATGATGATGATAGGCTTAAACATACATAACATGTTTGTATCATTTCATTATTATAATTTTTGAAATGAGAATTATTGTATTGATACTGCGGAAGATGATTACATCACCGTAGTCATTGTAACGCAGTGATATTATTGATATTTTATTAGTTAATTGATTGATATTTGACAGTTTGTGTGCGATATATAATATATATCTATTTTTTTTTTTTGTGGTGATGTAAAATTCAACAGTTATGTATCTCATATACATTTTTAACCTGCCATTTGTTATGAATGAAACGGCGGACCTTTTCTTTTGTTTTGTTTGATTGTTTTTTTTTTTTTTTTTGGGGGGGGGGGGAGGTTGTATAATGTTCTACTCATATTGCCTTGAACTTTAATAAAGTCATGAGTAAACAGCATCCATGAAATTAGTAATTACATGGTTAATTTCGAAGACTGCAGAATTGTCATTTCAGATTATTTTTAAAAACATCAAGTTTATAGGGCATCTCTGATATCGTTTCAATTCAATTCAATTCAATTCAATATTCGTCTAATAAAAGAGTGAAAAAATACAAAGCACACATTACACTAATCGTATTGTTTTATCAATTTATACGTACATAGTGCAGTGGGGATCATGAATTGTATGGTATAAGATACTGAGTGATGTTAATGGAATAATCAGGAACAGCAATGCATAAACTTCAAAACGATGGGTGTTAGATGGAACACCACGGCTGTTAGATATAACACAAGCAGGTGTCAATGAAGGGCCTCACCAACAGGTGTAGAAAATATGTTGTGATGGTTTTGAAAAGTGTTCACTTGGCACTTCTCGGTGTTAAAGGTAACCAAAATCCAAATAGCAATGTGAATTGAGTGAAAGCAGCAATATTAGTAGAACACATTAGTGAAAGTTTGAGGAAAATTGGACAATCGATGCAAAAGTTATGAATTTTTAAATTTTTGGTGTTGGAACCGCTGGATGAGGAGACTACTAGAGATTATGACGTATGAGTGGACAACCAAATAAAGAAAATATAAGGGGAATTCCACAAAAATTCTTTTTTTCATGAAAATTACACATTCCATCAACTTGATACTGACATATGTTAATATTGAGTCGGAAAGGGGGGTTCCCATGCACCCTATACATATATATATATATATATTTTTTTTTTTTATCTACTTCATCTAGACCAATTTTGTGCGTAGATTTCAAAAATGCAATGTTAACAGGTCAAAGCGTGTCCCACAGGGGTCAAAAATCCGTTTCCATGGTAACGCATGGTGAAAATGTCAGTATCTCATGTAAGCCCCGTGCCAATAGGGCAAGGGTCTTTTAGGAAATAAGCTCACTGGACTGGAAAAAGAGACGAGGAGAGATGGTCTGGTTAGAATGAGATGGCATGGCAAAGTGTGTCCTTTATTCTCCATAAAGATACATTCATAACTGGTTGAACATTTGTACATTATGTACCTCAAAATTGCATTCTTGTTTCCGTTACAGCATTGTATTAAAATGTGATGACTTAATCAAACCAATTTCACTCCAAATTATATCAGATTGTCTTCCTTTCTCTTATTAAATATTGATTTATTCCTTCTTGCTTAACTTATAACTCAACCAATATTTCTACTAATAATGGTAATAATACATTATATTTGTAATGCGCTTAATACAATGTTTCTAAGCGCATAGGGAAAGGACGGAAGGAGGAATGAAAAATGAGGGAAAACAGACATATCAAAACACAAGCAAAAATAATATGACATAAATCAATGTGTACCAGCCATTAAACACATTGTACAATGAAAATCGCCTTTTATTTTGTTTATGTAATAACTTCTATTCTCCTCTTGGGAAAACTATATCCACTTACTGTTAACTCTTAGCTTAAACATTATGAAACCGAAATTCTGCCAAAAACTATTCCCCGAAAATAACAAATAAATCTTCTTTTATCAGAGGGTTTTTCTGTATCACGCATCATCATAATTATACTCAGCATGATTAAAACTGTTCGTCTTTATAACTAAATGTATGCACAACAAGTTTCCATTTGTGTACAAAATTTGTATTTTCCTCACTTTCATTACAATGTTCTCAAAGTCTTTTAGTTTTTCTCCCTTTTTGCTTCCTAAAAAGAGGAGAATCAGAATTTCCTCTCTTTTCCAAGTGGCAGCAAAACTTTCTCTTTTTTTCAAGTGGATTTTATGATGTTGTGGTCCCGCTGACCAGTGGAAGACCATTACATCTCCGGCGGACAAGGTCAGAGTACTTCTACTCCTCGGTGAGGGAGAGACTGCGGACAGTCTAGTCTGTGTTTCAGTCCCTTCTCTTTCACTCAAATATACCTTTCTTTTGTCCATATCCAGGTGAATTATACAATATTTACAATCTATATTCCCTATCACAATATGAGATAGGCATGAATTTTATGTACTATCGCCACTAGAAATCACATAGCTATAACGATTAACGATCTGTTTGAAATAAACTAAAAGGGGTCTAGACTACTAGACTGTAATCAGAACAAATTCGCCTGGCCCAAGGAGGCCAGTTATCACTTAATCTTTCGTCTGGACTCTCCTACCAGAGCCTGATATATACCACCCGGCACATTTAGCCAGACTGACCATTTCAGGTTTAAAATCTACAAGTGTTCACAACCATGATACTTTCCCCATCTTATCCATTACACAACCTGAGATGGTTGTGTTCACATTCACATGGGTGCGGACATGAACACACCCACACACACACACACACACACACGCACAATTTAAACAGTAGCTTGGGGACTTTCACATCTAAAATCATTAGTAGCTGTACAATGGTTACGGCCAATTTGCTCATAGTACATATAGTGAGGGATTAAACCATAATTTGGTAATTGTTCATATCACCTTAACTTATACATCTTCTATTATACTGGTAGCTTAACAAATTAGAGTGTGGTAGTGTAAATCCACTACTAAGTTTAAATGGAAAGAATTTGTTCCGTAACAACATTAATTTAGTCAAAAACTGCTACCTGCATGCAGCTCTTTGTCTTATACAAATAATCCTAAAAACACATCTTTTTCAAAATAAATACAACTCAACACATGTATTGCAATGAGTGGTGTAAGTCAAAATGCATAAAATAATGTAGTTAAATACCAGAAAGTAATGGTGGAAAACTGTATAAATTCTTACCTGGAAAAAGAGACGAGGAGAGATGGTCTGGTTAGAATGAGATGGCATGGCAAAGTGTGGCCACATCATCACCCTCCTCAGCTTCCACGTCACTCTTTCCTCTCAACATTCTTGACTCTTCCATTTTGTTTTAGGGGTGTGAATCTAACTTCCACACTTATTAGGCATCTTAGGTCTAAACGTGTTAGGTATCTTTATGAAATGGAATACATATTGCAGGTGTTATATATATCTTAAAAAATGGGGGGGGGGGCATAATTTCCATAGGGTCTCACATCTCTCCCCTCTTAAAATAATGTCTCCCACGACATTACATACATTTTCCTAAACAAAGCATTGAAACAAAACAAATTAATGATTAAATAAAATGAATGAAATGAATTACTGATTATCCTTCACATCAACCAATGTGTTTTGACTGTACCACTTGGAGTAACTACCCTATTAACCACAATGAGGAATATCTCCTCCTCGCTTCCAGTATCACTCCAATTTACCGGAACCGTTATGACTTGACCTAAACCGGGGGTGCACAAGCCCAGTTGGGTGCAAGCCATTAAATTTTAACAAAAATTTCTGGTTTAACAGGTAGGTTCTGCACTTCAGTACAATTTCGTACACATCAATCCTATCATAACGAAACAAAAAGGGGATCAGGACATTTCGTCTTGAATAATTCGTGCCGAACAAAATAACATAACTAACAATGCATTTCATCATGTATTGTCCGTCGTACTTGTGGGTCCCGATTCCTTTCCCTGTAAACCTTGCGCATAGGTTTGTTCTTCATCTCTCGTCTTTCCCTTCTTGTTTTCTCCGTCAAATTGGATATCAAATTTATATTACAACAGTCATTATAAAACTTGTCAGCGTCCTGTCAATCTTTTTCTTATTATTCCCAATGAAATGTCCTCGTTTCTGGGGCATTGTTGAAAATCCGGGTCCTAGCTTCATGTGGTAGTTGGGTCGGCCTCATCATTAGCTCTACAGTGTTGATTTTCCCCTTCAGTCCCACAGATGAACACTCGGGTTATGGTGGATATGGGTTCTATCTTAATCCAGAATTTAGCGAAAGCTCATCCTTGGTGCGTAGCGGTGACCAAGGAATTGGGGGAGAGTTTGGTGTTGAAAATTTGTGGGATACTGGTTTGGAAAGAGGTATGGAGGAGGATTGGAGAATTGGAGAGGAGGCTGGGGTGTCTCCACATGCGGTTGGTAGTTGCACTCGTGCTGCATCGGTTGATTGGATCTCTGTGTAGGCTGATATGGTGGGTGGGCATAGGGCCATTGGTAGGTATGGGCATTCATGTTGTTTAAATGTAGCACATTTGATGAAGGCTGTCCCAATTGGTCATATGTCAGCAAAGTGGGAGGTCTCTTGTTACGGCCAGAAGTCCTCCTTTCTAATGAGGGTGATGCATCTTGGGGAGGCAGGGGATCGTCTTGAGCAACAACTTCTGGCGGCTGAACTTGACCATTTTCATTTTGCTCTTCTTGAGGATGAACAACAACTTCATCTTGGTTATAATCAGTATCATTCATGTTATCTACCTCGCTGTCATTTGGGGGTTGAGGTTCGGTTTCCTCATTTTCAACTGTTTGGGTATTTGGTGGTGGGACTTCCTTGTCATTTTGGGGATCAATGGGCACATGACGCCGCATGAATTCCATATAGTATTCAGTCTCTGAGTCCTCAGAGTCTGAGTCAAGTAAGGGCGATGGTGGTCGAGTCGTTTTCACTTTCCTAGGGGTTCTATTTGTGGGATTTGGTCTGTAGTGAGGCTGCGAGACATGTTGACCGATGGGTGGAGATTCTTCGAGATAGTCGCACGGCCGAAGATGGTTCCTGTGAAGGACCCTAGTTCTCCCTTCTCCTTTCTCTGGTCCTATCTCGTACACTGGCATCTCGTCTTTCTGGGAAATGACTATGTAGACCCTATCTTCCCAGTACCCGCGAAGTTTTCCAGGGCCACTCGCTGGAGCCAAATTCTTCACCAACACTCTGTCACCTGGGGACAATATAGAGCTGTGAACCTTCTGATCATAGAACTGTTTGTTCCGGTCTGCAGCAGAGGCTATCCGTCGAGAAGCAAGTTTGTATGCCTCTGTCATTTGATCTCGCCATTTCGCAACATACTCAGAGTGGTTCTTAGGTGCGTTTTTGTCTTCATTATTCTTCAACCCAAAGGCAAGATCGACAGGAAGGCGGGGTGATCGTCCATACAGGAGCAAGAATGGTGAGTATCCCGTGGCAGAATGTCTGGTGCAGTTATATGCATGGACGACTTTGTTTACATGGTCTCTCCAACGGGATTTCTCTGTGTCTGTCAGTGTCCGGAGCATTCCGAGGATCGTTCGGTTCATTCTTTCGATTTTCCCATTTCCCTGAGGATGGTAGGGTGTCGTGTGAGAGCGGGCAATTCCAGTATGTTTGCAGAGCTGGGCAAAGAACTTGTTCTCAAATTCCCGTCCTTGGTCATGGTGGATTCTTTTCGGGAGCCCGAAGCGAAGGACATAATCATTGAAGAACTTATCAGCTGCAGTTTTCCCACTCTTGTTCGTAGTTGGATAGGCTTGAGCAAACCTGGTAAAGTCGTCGACAATGACCAGAATATACTCATAGCCTCCTGTGCTTCTCTCAAGATGAAGGAAGTCTAACGACACCAGTTCGAATGGTTGAGTTGTGGTTATTGGGTGTAGTGGTGCCCGTGTGTTCTTGGTCGGTTTCTTGTCCTTCAGGCAAGTACACATGCTGCTGGTATACTTTTCTACATCTCGCTGCATGTAGGGCCAGAAGAATCGGTCCCGTAGGAGTGACAGGACTCGATCAGCCCCTTGGTGCCCCATCTCGTCATGCAGTTGGCTCAACACCAGGCTGTGGTAGACCTTCGGTAGAAGCATCTGATTTCGGTTGGTGGTCTTGCGATACAGGATGCCGTCCTCACTAATCTCAAGGTTTCTCCATTCATGGAGAAGACTCTTAGTACTGTGGGTCATGCTCATTTGAGATTTACGAGATGGGAACCTGTTTTGCCTTTTTGCAGTTAGAACGGGGCTGATTGTTGGGTCTTGATCTTGTGCTTCTCGGATTTCTTCCCTGGACAACGCAGGCTCTGTAGCATGGTTCTCGATGTCCTCATCCGTGGCATCACTGCTTGTCAGAGCATGAAGATAGGCTGTGGAGGTGTCTTGTAGGACTGACACGCTTGTTGCCCGGATAGTGTCTGGGGATACCCCTTGGGTGCATGCTGCCTGGTATTCCTCCAGATTCAAGGGTAAGCGTGATAGTGTGTCAGCTGTTACATTCTTCCTTCCAGGTAGGTACTTGATATCAAAGTTATAATCAGCCAGCTCCCCCACCCATCTTAGTCCCGTTGCATTTAGTTTGGCTGTTGTCATGACATATGTAAGGGGATTATTGTCGGTATAAACGGTGAAAGAAGGTGCATGGAACAAGTAGTCTCGGAAGTGCTCGGTTACAGCCCACTTGAGCGCAAGAAATTCAAGCTTCCCTGAATGTAGATGATAGTTTTTCTCGGCAGGGCTTAGTGTCCGAGAACCGTAACCAATAACCCGTTGTTTACCATCGCGTTGCTGGGTCAGTACGGCACCCAACCCTTCCTGAGAAGCATCCGTATACAGGCAGAAGGGTTCGCCAAAATCTGGGTACGTCATGATCGGTGGAGAGGACAGGAGATCAACCAGTTCTTCTAGGATCTTTTGGTGTACTTCGGTCCAGGTCACAGGTTGACTGGATGGGACTAGATTCTTCTTTCTGCTAGGCTTTCTTTTGTTTGGCTTGTTGTTGGGGGTACACGGTCCCTTGAGCAGGTCATAAAGGGGCTTTGCACGACGGGAGAAGTCGGGAATATACCGACGGTAATATCCGACAAGGCCCAGAAGTTGTCTGACTCCTCCAACTGTATTCGGTCTTTTCTCTTTCAATGACCCGAGGGCTGCTGTGTCGTCCGGATCCGCTCTGTAACCTTCCTGAGAGATTATCCTTCCCAAGTACTTGGCCTCCTTCTGGAACACTTTGCATTTACTAGGCTTTAGCTTAATGCCATGTGTCCGAACTCGGCCAAGCACTTGTTGGATGTGGTGGAGATGCTCATCGAAGGACTTGCTGTAAACCAAGATGTCATCAAGGTAAACAACACAACAGCTGTGAGTTAGTCCCTCGAGAGCAGACTCCATGTGTCGTTGGTATACAGCGGGCGCGTTCTTCAAGCCAAACGGAATTCGGAGCCATTGGTACAGCCCCCAGGGAGTCACAAACGCAGTGAGGGGCTGGCTCTCTTCATCCATGAAACCCTGGTGGTAGGCTTTCCCCTGGTCAAGTGTGGAGAACCAACAGCTTCCCCCGAGTCCGTCGACTACGTCCTGGATCCTTGGGATGGGTTGTCGGTCTGCTATTGTCTTTTTGTTGAGCTCACGGTAGTCTATGCACAGACGTAGGGTGCCATCTTTCTTGCGCACACAGACTACCGGTGACGAGTAGGGAGACTTCGATTTGGTTACCCATCCTCTAGCGATTAAATCGGTCAGGTAATCTTTGACCTCTTCATACAGTGGGCGCGGTATAGACATGTAGTTTCGCTGCACCGGATTTGGGTCGGTGAGCTTAATGTGCATGCGAAGATCTTCAATGCATCCTACATCTGATTCATCTCTTGAGAAAGCATCTTTCTCTTCTTCCAGAACTTTCAACACGCGAGCCCTTTGATCCTCATCCAACCCCGTCATGTCTACACCGGATAAGAAATCATCTGTCCTTGTCGTTCTGTTACTCTGGGCTTCTGGGCTAGCAGGCATGGGAGTCTCGCAAGAGGCTATGGTCCCAGGGATAACAGCAGAGATTCTGTGTAACCTGCCAACGATCAATCTACCATGGAGGTTTATGTCGTGCTTGGTGGTGTTATTTATCTGAACAGAAACTTTACTGCAAGTACCAGTCTTAAGTTTTAGCAAACCTTCACTGGGATGAAGGCCGTGGGGAAGGTCATTGCTATCTGGGTGGAAGTACACCTCTGTCTCAGACTGTATTGGAGCAGTTGTCCGGACTCTGCACGTAACCATGACTGATGACTGACGTGGTATTGTGGTCATCGTCCTGGGGTGCCTTACCACGCCCACCTCCTCCTCATCGTCCGGGTTTTGAAGGAGGCTGACAACTGAGTTGATGATTGCAGGGTTGGACTGGAATGCGTGGCGTAACCTATCTGTGGGTCTGTTGGTGTGTATGTAGGGAGGCAGCTTCACCAGCTCACTGATAACATTGAAACCTATGATGGGTTCACTGAGGTAGTCAGGAGTCACGAGCACTGGAATATCTATGACTGGGGCATCTTGTCCATCTTCTACTGAAAAGCTCAACTTTACCCATCCCACAAAGGGGAGCTCTTGGCCATTAGCAGTCCGAAGTTGGAGTTCTGTACCCTGCAGTAGTTCCGATATGGGGTGAATTGCCTCGTTTGGGAAATACTTGTTCTTCCACTCGCGAGAGATTATAGATACTTGGGCACCTGTATCCCATAAAGCCTTGGTGTCTATTCTGTTGAATCGGCATTTTACAATGCATTTGTCCCCTAGGAGTTTTGTTAACCTTTTCCTGTGTTTGCCCTTTACTGTGCTGGTATTGTATGTGAAGGTAGGCTGGTCTTTGGGGTGAGCGTCTCCTATTGATCCTGCGGGCCCATTCTGGGACTTGGGCCTTGGGGTCGACCCCCGTCCCACCTGGGTGACCCTTGACCATTTCCCGACACCTTGGTTTGTCTGTAACGGAGCCTACACCCCCGCAAGAAATGATCCTCGCTCCCGCAGTGGAAGCAATGTCTGCACTCCGGGCCCCTTCCAGCTTCCCGGCATGCAGCACAGCCCCAGTCGGTGCCTCTCTCTCTATTTGGCCTCCTGGTTTGGTGCTGCTGGGCTGGTGGTGCCTCCTTCTGAGCCTTCAGTGCAGCCAGGTCTGCCTGCAACTGCTTGATCTGGTTGGTGAGCTCGCAGTTGCCTTCATCAACCTTGTTTATTTTTGCCTTTGATTTTTGTTTACCCCTCCGCTCTGCTTCCCTTCCATCAGCATCCTTGACGCATTTGAGTAAGGCTTCATCTGAGACACTTGGCTCCTGGAGGAGCAGCCGCACCTCCAGGCGGACACTGTCATTGCCAATACCCGTGCTCAAGGAGTGAAGGAACATCTGCTGTACCAAGGCGGGATCGTATCGGAATTGCGCATCCACCCGCTTTGAGGCTAAAAGGACCTTCTGCCGTAGGTCCAGCATCCTCAGGACGAATTCCTGGCAGGACTCACTTGACCCCTGGCTTGCCGAAGATAATTCCTTGTACAGGGTGGTGGCATCTCCTTCTTTAAAGTGGACCTCTAAGATCTCTTTGACTGTTGTTAGTGTCAAGTTCTCCGAGCTCTCCAGGTAACTGCGGAGGCGCATCCCCGGAGATATTGCGCGAATAATCGCCTCAACCAGCTCCCTGTCGTTGTAGCCTTTCGCTTGTCCTGCCTCAAGCTGCCTCATGAGGCTTGTATATGTGATGCGGTCTCTCTGCCCCGGTTCGCCAATCTGCCCGGAGATTTTGAAATCCCGCTTCATCAGATTCGTCAGGACAGCGAGTGGGACCTGGTCTGCTGTTGTTGCTGGCGGTGGAGAAGGGGTGGCTGGTTTGGCATCTTCCTCTTGGGTAGGGGCGTCTCCAGATACTTGTGGTGCAGGTGGCGCTTCTTTCTTTGTGCCCCCCACCAGCTTCTCTATTGAAGACAGAATTTCCTCCAAGATCGAGAGCCCTCCATCATCCATCTCCTCCACCTCTTCCCTAGCCAAGTACCTGACCACCCATCTTAAAACGCCCATCCTCCCTCTCCCCCTTACCTTTGTCTCATCATCTGAGGAGATGTTCAGCTTCTGGGCGATTTCAAGGAGCTGCGCCTCGTCCAGCTGGTGGAGCCCTTCTTGCACTCTTTGGCTCACGGCTGCTAGGTCTGACGCCATCTTGGATCTTGGTGACTGGTACTTGGTCTGGACAGCCTAGTTGACTACAGGATCAAGTCCATGGGACGCCACAACGGGTCACCTCTGAGTTACTCTGTCTGCTCCGTGTGACGTCCTGGCAGGGTCGCCAAATGTAAGCCCCGTGCCAATAGGGCAAGGGTCTTTTAGGAAATAAGCTCACTGGACTGGAAAAAGAGACGAGGAGAGATGGTCTGGTTAGAATGAGATGGCATGGCAAAGTGTGTCCTTTATTCTCCATAAAGATACATTCATAACTGGTTGAACATTTGTACATTATGTACCTCAAAATTGCATTCTTGTTTCCGTTACAGCATTGTATTAAAATGTGATGACTTAATCAAACCAATTTCACTCCAAATTATATCAGATTGTCTTCCTTTCTCTTATTAAATATTGATTTATTCCTTCTTGCTTAACTTATAACTCAACCAATATTTCTACTAATAATGGTAATAATACATTATATTTGTAATGCGCTTAATACAATGTTTCTAAGCGCATAGGGAAAGGACGGAAGGAGGAATGAAAAATGAGGGAAAACAGACATATCAAAACACAAGCAAAAATAATATGACATAAATCAATGTGTACCAGCCATTAAACACATTGTACAATGAAAATCGCCTTTTATTTTGTTTATGTAATAACTTCTATTCTCCTCTTGGGAAAACTATATCCACTTACTGTTAACTCTTAGCTTAAACATTATGAAACCGAAATTCTGCCAAAAACTATTCCCCGAAAATAACAAATAAATCTTCTTTTATCAGAGGGTTTTTCTGTATCACGCATCATCATAATTATACTCAGCATGATTAAAACTGTTCGTCTTTATAACTAAATGTATGCACAACAAGTTTCCATTTGTGTACAAAATTTGTATTTTCCTCACTTTCATTACAATGTTCTCAAAGTCTTTTAGTTTTTCTCCCTTTTTGCTTCCTAAAAAGAGGAGAATCAGAATTTCCTCTCTTTTCCAAGTGGCAGCAAAACTTTCTCTTTTTTTCAAGTGGATTTTATGATGTTGTGGTCCCGCTGACCAGTGGAAGACCATTACATCTCCGGCGGACAAGGTCAGAGTACTTCTACTCCTCGGTGAGGGAGAGACTGCGGACAGTCTAGTCTGTGTTTCAGTCCCTTCTCTTTCACTCAAATATACCTTTCTTTTGTCCATATCCAGGTGAATTATACAATATTTACAATCTATATTCCCTATCACAATATGAGATAGGCATGAATTTTATGTACTATCGCCACTAGAAATCACATAGCTATAACGATTAACGATCTGTTTGAAATAAACTAAAAGGGGTCTAGACTACTAGACTGTAATCAGAACAAATTCGCCTGGCCCAAGGAGGCCAGTTATCACTTAATCTTTCGTCTGGACTCTCCTACCAGAGCCTGATATATACCACCCGGCACATTTAGCCAGACTGACCATTTCAGGTTTAAAATCTACAAGTGTTCACAACCATGATACTTTCCCCATCTTATCCATTACACAACCTGAGATGGTTGTGTTCACATTCACATGGGTGCGGACATGAACACACCCACACACACACACACACACACACGCACAATTTAAACAGTAGCTTGGGGACTTTCACATCTAAAATCATTAGTAGCTGTACAATGGTTACGGCCAATTTGCTCATAGTACATATAGTGAGGGATTAAACCATAATTTGGTAATTGTTCATATCACCTTAACTTATACATCTTCTATTATACTGGTAGCTTAACAAATTAGAGTGTGGTAGTGTAAATCCACTACTAAGTTTAAATGGAAAGAATTTGTTCCGTAACAACATTAATTTAGTCAAAAACTGCTACCTGCATGCAGCTCTTTGTCTTATACAAATAATCCTAAAAACACATCTTTTTCAAAATAAATACAACTCAACACATGTATTGCAATGAGTGGTGTAAGTCAAAATGCATAAAATAATGTAGTTAAATACCAGAAAGTAATGGTGGAAAACTGTATAAATTCTTACCTGGAAAAAGAGACGAGGAGAGATGGTCTGGTTAGAATGAGATGGCATGGCAAAGTGTGGCCACATCATCACCCTCCTCAGCTTCCACGTCACTCTTTCCTCTCAACATTCTTGACTCTTCCATTTTGTTTTAGGGGTGTGAATCTAACTTCCACACTTATTAGGCATCTTAGGTCTAAACGTGTTAGGTATCTTTATGAAATGGAATACATATTGCAGGTGTTATATATATCTTAAAAAATGGGGGGGGGCATAATTTCCATAGGGTCTCACACTCATAAAAATACATGTAACCTTTGATAAAATTGTTCAATTATCATGGCTTTGGTCTCAAATTAAAGAAAAGGAAATTATCTATATGATATTACCAATTATGTAGGGGGTTATACTTATCTTCATATTAATTTTGAGGCCAGAATTCAATTTTTCATAATTTTTAGCAAAAATGCATTTTTACCATAATACTAATCTATCTCTAAATCATACCAAAACAAATTCAATTTGTTTGAATATTCTTCAAAATTATACCAAATATGTATGTAATAAAATGTGAAAATTTCGTAGATATTGCTCAAATAACAAGAAAGTTACGGCCATCCAAAATTGACATTGACACCTGTCAAGAATTGGTCAAGAATTTCCGGATGGATGATGATGCGCACCCTCTATTGTGGAGAAATAAGCAAGCTTGCTTGTGATAGGACAAAAGTTTTAGTGAGTAGCTTTATTGTTTGGATCAGACCGGGATCAGTCAAAGAAATCTGCCATAAATCAAACCTCTGGTAGGTATCTGATTGCATTTTGTGTCATATTATTGTTTTTAAAACCACTAGTCAATGTACCCGTGGAGTGTCAGAAATCTTCCATAGGGATTCCCCCAGAAATGGTCAAGGTCACTGGGTCAACAGACGTCAAATATCTGTTTTGCGCTACTCCTTGGTCCAATCTTGGCCAAACTCGCTGGAAGCATAAGTAGGCGTACACCAAAGAGATTTTGAGGAGAAAAATCTCTTTGGCGTACACCTGGGAATCCCCATATAAGTAGGCCTACATAGCGCCCTCTATCGAGTGTATGAAGTTATTTGACCTTTGACCCCAGTGACATTGACCTTTCCAAAAATAAACCCCTCAACGGCAATTTCGCGGTCAACCTGCATCCACCCACTAAGTTTGATGGAGATCGGACCAAGGACCTGGGAGGAGTAGAGGAACAAACAGACAGACAAACAGACAAACGTTGCTCGAATTATAGTATGATTCTGCAACATACATTTATTTTTGCCTGACAGCAAAGTACCAAAAAAAAAAAAAAATTCATTTATTGAAGCTTTTCCACTACAAGTTTATGTTCAGTGAACTTCAGTCTCACATGTTTAAAAAAGTGTTAGGATTTCGGTATGATATGAAATCAGAACTTGTTGATGTGCTGTGTTGAATTGAGTTGAATTTACTAATATTTAAAGAGAACATCTATGAATAGATTGTTATTTGTATAGTTACTTTGCTGAGTGTGAAAGTAACAGATTACAAGATTAGTTTGATGGAATTATATTGTCTGTAACATAATACTAGTTTTGGTGTAGACCTTAGTTCTGTAGTCTCTACATGATTTTGTATTCATTACAATAGATCTGTAATGGTAGAGTCTAGCACTATGCAATTAATTGATGGTGAAAACTAAAAGTAAACAGAAGCACCCAAATTTTATCTAAATTTAAATATATTTCGTGAGGTATATTTTCATGCCTCTGCACTGAAGGTGGCGGATCAAGGGGGTGGGGGGGGGATTTGGGGCACATCCCACAGGATTGGCATTTACTGTGCATCCTCCCACTAAATAGATATTTTGAAGCAATGCTTCTATCATTTCCACGACATTCATTGATATAAAAGTGGGTAGCTGTATTGCTGGAACTACTTCTAAAACCATGCACGAAAGAACGTCGGTATTTGCGTTCATAGTATCCATGTGATGTAATTACGGGGCTTGAGCGGCGGTGTAATTTTGGACACTTCCCCCAAGGGATTGCTTTTGAATGTTCACCATTTTGACAATATAGTTAATGTAGAGCATTTTTTCGTTTTGTAATTATATTGCATTTCTTACAAACAAAAGGGCAACTGCTGTACAACCGTAACGACAATGTGAAGGCATAGTAAATTGAAACATATTTGTGCTATATGCTAATGCATGTTTCCTATATTGCCCTGGGGGTTGGATGATTTTGAACAAATCCCACTCGGTTGCCTTTGAATGTGCACCCCTTTGACTATATGGCGATTGTAAAGCAGTGTCTCTATACCATTTAAAAATCATGAAAAGTAAAGTGTCTTTATTTACCACTCGGCAAAACGACTTTACATGCATGTACAAGTGAGTTTGCTTTGGCATGTAATGTATGTTTTGTTAATCTGTTTTGGGACCACGACGGTCAGGGCAGGGGTGATCTGGGCACTTCCCAAGGGCTTGACAAAATAGATATTGTAAAGCAACGTCTCCTATATCACCTTAATTGCATTTTACGAAAATAAAAGCGTATGTGGTACACAGGCGGAAGAGCTTTTCAGAGGCATGTAATCATGGAACATTTTTTGCGGTTGTATACTGCATGTTTTTCATTGCCTTTAGGATGCATGGGGTTACTTTGAGCACCTCCCACAAGGTGGTCTCTGCAAGTGAACCCTTTGGACTGCATAGATATTGTGGATCAATGTTGTTATTTTATCTCTACCACGGCAATTTTTATAGAAAAAAAAAGTGTCTTGATATGGCAGGAATCCAATTCAATAGAATTCAAATCAATTTTTATTTCATTTTTCGACAAGAACAGATAGACATCACTTTCTTTGTAACAGAAAATGAGGTGCGTAAAATTATGTCGAATGAGAAGAATGTACAATGATTATAGCACCATACGATAATTATACATAATCACAAAACTCAAGTGACAGTCCTAAAACTCAAGGAACGACCTTTTTTTTTTTTTGAGACATGCACTTTTGGAACGACTGTATATACTATAATTGCGTTGATATTTGCGTTACAAAGGTCATGTATAGAGGCAATTAATGTGGGCACTTCCCATATAGTAGGCTCCCTTCGAATGATAACCACTTTAACTATGTCAGTGTAAGTAAAAATTGCAGAGCAATATATCGTCTGTTGACTCCACTGAATTTCATTAAATAAATATTTCTTTGCCTGAGGACCAGAAGGACTGTTTAAAGGCATGTACCCATAGAACATATTCATGTATTTGCGTTGGTACATGATTATTGCATGTCTTAGACTGTCTTTGGGTGGGGTAATTTTGGGCACCCTCCACGTGGTTGTCTTCGTATGTGAACCATTTTCACCTTATGATAGATATTGTAGAACAATTCTTTAGAACTTACACTGAATTTTAATGGAAATGAAATGGATAGGACGTTATGCACTGAGGGTTTTTTTTTTTTCGCTTCAAACAGCTGTATTCACGTGTGTATAACTATGTTTTGTACCGGGCCGTGAGGGTATAGGGATAAATTCGGGTACCTCCATGCATGCGAGCCGCTTTGACTGTGCACTACTTTTTAAAGATATTCACATTGTAGAAAAATGTCTCCGCTGTCAATGCCAATTGTATTTCATAGAAATAAAACAGTCTTTGCTAGACGGCCAAACGACTTAAGAATAAAATCTTATACGATTAGAACAACGGAAATCATGTTGGCTGATGCATATTTTGTAAATGGTCGTGGGGATTATAATCATATGATCGACTGGGGTAACTTTGGGCACTACCCACAGGGTTTCCTTTAACTGTGCCATCTTCAATATCTCAAAACCCTCAAGCATGCAAGAGCTGAATCATCAAGATTCGAACAAACCACCCCCCAAATAGAGTTCATTCATTACAAAATTACCGTATACAAATTATAGATGTAGACACTTGTTTAATTTCGTACTTTGATTCTACGTGATATTAATGGATAAGCTATCATTATCTGTCTGATAACAAACTCTAATCTTATAATATTATTCATGCTACTTTACTAATGCTGTAAAGGTTGTTTTGGTGAAGAGAAACTGAAATATCATATTTGAACACTCTTGATATACTCATATCGGGCACTTTGATGCATTAGAATATTCCGTTTGCTCGGAACCCTTTGCATATTATGCAAATGAGGCCCAGACTATGTACATGGTGAAATGTTTGCATCGCACTAGTGACATTGTAAACATAGGTTTAACACTTTCGGTGTTCCAATCTGAAAACTAGAAGCCCAGTTTTCATGGAAACACTGTATTATTATCAAAATGGGAGCTAATTTGCATATTATGGAAATTTAGCCACTGCCCCACTGGATTTCTTGGGACTTTTAGTATGGTGTTTAGGAGCCCATAACAAGTAGCACTGCAGTGAAATTCCTACTGTTGCAATTAGTGTTGGGTGAAACCCTATTTTGACTGGACTAATGTGATCTATGACAAAATGTGTATCCAGTTTCTGTTAACAGTGCTTCCTTTCTTTCAGAAGTACAGTATTTGTTGTAGTAGTTCATCGAGTATAATGAGCTTGCTTTGGTATCGTCCATGCAAGTCCATGCAAGAGACCCGTTTCACCAACATTGATTTCAGTGAGATCAGTGCCACTTAGTGATTTCAGTTTCACTTAGCAAGTCCTCGTGACTGAAACATACCAATCAGAAAAGTGAGATAGCGAGACTGAAACCAGTGAAGTGAAACTGAAACCAATGAAAAATTTGTTGAAACACCCTACAGGACTGCAAGAAAGGAAAAGGCATGAACCTTACCATTTTTATTGGGAGTGGGGGCAGAGGTGGAGGAGGGTCTCATTTTATGAGAAATTGACTTAATCTATGTTCTGTGCCTAATTGACTTGAACGAAATGTCAGCTTGTCTTATGATTGTGCCAAATGCAAAGCAAAAAACAAAAAATCCAGCTACTGGAATGGAATATGCATAATACACCACTAATAATGAAAATTGTGATTTCTGGACAGCTGTGTTATAATGGCTACTGGCAAGTTTGAGTGTAACCATGGTAGCCATGGTATCTAACAGGTTAGGTCTCAACTCCAGTGAATTAAATAGCTATGAATTTGCATACTTATGTAAATTTAAAATGGTGTTTATCGTTGAGAAGGTGTTGCACTTTTTTATTTGAGGAAAACATTGTTTTTAGCATAAAGTTGTCATAGAAATGGCCTAATTTGGGCTCAGATTTTTTGAAAAAGAGATCACAAATGGGCCCTATTTTGCTTGAAGAAAGGCAGGAAATAAGAAATACATACACTAGAAACTTATCTTATGATTAATGTCCGTTGTATAATGAACACTTGAGGTATCCGACAATTCCCATTCATTTTTCTGGTTTGTGGGGTGGCCATGTTGATGACGTCATTTCGGCATGTTCCGAAGCAGAACTTCTGGGTAAATTTTACTGGTAAGTTTGTTAAGACATATACTTTCAAAAAATTACAAAATTTGTTTGTTATACGATAGTTGCCAGTTGACCCCCAAATTCAGCCGCAATCCGCTGGCCTATAGACTTACAGTTGAACTTGAATCAACTACTAGTATATAATCAATTTTAAACAGGGCCCCGGTATTACGAAATCCTACTGTTCGATTCAAGCTATTCGCATGCCCTCGATCGAAAACATGCACCGTATACCCGAATAGTATCATACTAGTACTGTACTGTACTCCTACGTGAACCAATGATTTTTTTTTCTACTCGCCCCCCCCCCCCCATCCAGCAGCGCGCTGCAAAAACTACTACCCTGACCTCAAAATTGATATGAAGATTAGTATAATCTTAGTATATATGTGATGATTGGTATTATCATTCAGAGAATTTAATACTCTTTGTTTAAATTTGAATTTAAATCATGATAAGTGAACAATTGTATCAAATATTACATACATTTTAAGGAGATTCTGACATATCTATCATGCGTTGCCATGGTAACAGATTTTTTTACCACCATGGGACACTCTTTGACCTGTTTATACATTTTTTTTAATTCTACACACAAAACTGGTCTAGATGATCCACTTTATCACATCCAACTTCATTCTCATGCATTTGGAACCAAATTATGATGATTGAAATGTTTTAAATGAGATTATTCAAAAATAGAGGGTGTACATCACACTCCCACCTGCAAATTCTTGACATGCTCGAATGTCAACTTTGGATGGCCGTAACTTTCTTATAATTTGAGCAATATCTATGAAATTTTCACATTGTATTGCATACATATTTAGTATAATTTTGAAGAATATTCAAACAAATTGAATTTGTTTTGGTATGATTTAGAGATAGATAAGTTTTATGGTAAAATTGCATTTTTGCTAAAAAATGTGAAAAATTGTATTCTGGCCTCAAAACTAATATGAAGATTGGTATAACCCCAACATAAATGGTATCATCATATAGATAATTTGATTTTCTTTAATTTGAGACCAAAGCCATGATAATTGAACAATTTTAGCAAAGGTTACATACATTTTTATGAGATACTGACATTTTCACTATGTGTTGCCATGGAAACGGATTTTTGACCACTATGGGACACGCTTTGACCTGTTAACATTGCATTTTTGAAATCTACGCACGAAACTGGTCTAGATGAAGTAGATTAATATATATATATATATATATATATATATATATATATATATATATATGTATAGGGTGCATGGGAACCCCTTTCTCCTACTAGACTAACAAAGAGAAACCACGTTACTCAAACTATCATAACAACCAACATAACCAATGGACATATACAATACATAACAACATCAGACCTTGCATGGGAATACGCTGTGAGGACACCAATTTGGATTTGAAGAGTTTGAAAAGAACCGAGAGTGGTGGGTAGCCAGCGCTAGCAACCAGAACCCAGCACACCTACATCAGGTTCAACTCAGCGAGGGGAAACTACATGGGGTAATCAGGTCCACGAAGAATGCCCCACACGAGTGACACTGTACTGAACAAATAAATAGAGGACTAAAATATGAACTAATCAGATAGCCAAAGAAGGAACTTCCATGATATGGTGAAACATAAACCCGTGAAACTCCCATTGTCTCCCAGCAAAACCCAATATGCACAGTAGAGAAGCACATGTCCACTGGTAGAACACACTTACGGATTTTTTATTTTTCTCACCAATACCCTAATGATACACACAATATTCCAATTTGCATGTGTCAGGTAGTCCTGTGACAATCTTGAACCAAGCATGTAAACCACATTAAACAATTCAGCATCTGCGTCCTACCAATGAAGAAAACGTACAGTACAATTGTATGTGTACATGAGTTCACATTAGCCCAGGTGGTGGATTTAGGAACCAACTTGTAATAACTGTCACATTAAAACATATTGTAATACAGTACATCTTGAACAACAATAAAATCTCATCCAATCAAGATAGCTCGTTGGGAAAAACACTTATAGAGGCAATATTCAAATATTGCTGAAATACCTGTTAGGGCAGCAAACTCGCTGATCCTCGAACAGTGAAAAACCGTTTGAACTGTTTAAACAGTATTCAGTATTCATACACAAGTACATGCACAAGGACGTATCAAAGACTTCTTATTCCAGGTAAGCAAAATACCTTTAAAAATATATAACAAAAAACCATGATATGTACAGACATTGTGTACTGAATTATCTGAATACGTTATGACAAATGCCAGCACATACTGACATGCAAATGGTAAATAAGGATACTGAACATAAAACCCAATACTTAAACCTAACTCACAAGATAAAAAACCCCAAATACACATTTTAAGAAAATGACATTAGATGATGAACATGTCCACCATGTGATGACTGTTCACATGCATCAAGGCAATGTTGTTGTGACTTTGTGTGTGCAACATCCCAGCCACAGGAAATATCCTGAAAACTAGCACACTGGTAGTGATAACATATAAACGAGGAAATGATAGTGTCCGAAAATTATACATGAATATGTACTACTGTATGTATGAGAAATGTGAGCCCACACTTTACAAGTCTGGTACCAAATAAACAATAATCTCTTTCCCCCATATAAAATAAATAGGCACTAGCACCCGTTATCACAATAAGTGAAAATTAATTGTCAAAAAAAAAACTATCATAAGAACCAACATAACCAATGGACATATACAATACATAACAACATCAGACCTTGCATGGGAATAGGCTGTGAGGTCTCCAATTTGGATTTGAAGAGTTTGAGAAGAGACGAGAGTGGTGGGTAGCCAGCGCTAGCAACCAGAACCCAGCACACCTACATCAGGTTCAACTCAGCGAGGGGAAACTACATGGGGTAATCAGGTCCACGAAGAATGCCCCACACGAGTGACACTGTACTGAACAAATAAATAGAGGACTAAAATATGAACTAATCAGATAGCCAAAGAAGGAACTTCCGTGATATGGGGAAACATAAACCTGTGAAACTCCCATTGTCTCCCAGCAAAACCCAATATGCACAGTAGAGAAGCACATGTCCACTGGTAGAACACACTTACGGATTTTTTTTTTCTACACACATTTCAGAGGTCACGGTGTTATACAGTCACGGCGTTACGGTGCACTCATTTATAATCTTTGTCATAGTTTTCCTGTCAATTGATTCTTTAATCAAATTTTACTTTGTTATTGTCATTGAGTCTCTAGGACATCCAATGAACAGATTCACTTTTCAAAATGTTCTTTAACTTTACAGAATTTGGTCAGTAAACAAAATGCACAAATAGTCAAGGCGCAGGGATCCAGAAAAAATGACTTCATTCAACCCACCCCGCAGAAAAGGTTTGACTGCATGGGGTGGTCGGTTGGACCCTCTGGAACACCCCTAGGTAGTATGTGATTCCAAACTGTAGTATCAATAAAATTTTACAGGCCACTTTAGTTGAGACAAGACCTCATTATTCGAAAAAGAGTCTGCGTCCCCAAGACTACTATACGCACCACGAGCGCTGCTGCTGGCGCCATACACGTGCCAGTGCTAGTGGTGCGTGTAGTAGTCTTAGCACGCGCAGACTTTTTTTTTTCGACAAACAAGGGTTTTTGTCTGCAAACTAACTTTTCATGCCAAGCGGGAGTCGGTGTAGTCTAGTTTCTAGTCGTTTTTATTTCGTCTTTATTTCTCCGAATTGCAGCAAGCCGAGTGAGGGCGCACATCCAGTGATTGCGAACCCTTTTTCTTTATCGGACGTCACAATCACTGGGTATGCCCCCTCACTCGGCTTAACGCAATACAGCGGACTTCTGCACATACACAAGCTGTAACTCGGAGAAATAAAGACGAAATAAAAACGGCTAGAAACTAGACTAATGGTCGGTGACGCTTGTCGCTGAAAATCACAAAATAATCAGTTTTTGCATTTATTTCATGAAGAATTCATCAATACTCCATAAAACTGTAGCGTAGCCGAATCGCCTACTACACCGGGGAGCGGTCCAAGAGCCTTGTGATTGTGTCTACATGTATAATGTGTACTATGTGTAGCAGCATATCATTGATCAGCACCTTATTCAGATAGCTCGCACACAGTCCTACTCCACGTCTATATACGGGCATTATAGGACTCACTAGGCGCATTAGAAACCAGGCATTCTCTATCGCATTTTCGCCACACTACCCCCTCCTTAAAATGAAACCTACTCCTGGAGGTTGGTGTGGAATGTTTTGTCATTACTCTCTCCATTATCAACTGTATCAAAAATCAAACATTTCAAGTTATATTATTCCCACTATCATCTTGAACTTCCCCTATGAGCTTTTGGGCGTCAACAGAGCTTGCAGATTACAAACTTGGAAATGTATTTACAAAGTGTACATATATACATCCTGAATCATGGAGTTTGAATTTTGGTGGGACATTTCTCCCCATTCCCAGGCCGAAATGTTAGGACAGAGTTGGGTTTTCCTGTAATTTGTTTCATCTACCAATTTCTCATTTGTATAAACCGGGAACAAAATCAAACATTTCCGAACAATATAATTTGGGACCTCCATGATTCGGGCTTACAGGTTGAAAACAATCCAATTCAACAGTTAGACTTATGTCTATACTTTCTTCATCTTCTTCTCTTCTTCATCTTCTTCGAGAACTTCAATTTGTTCTATGTCTCATTACATGCATTATTTAACATCTTAGATTTTCTTCATCAATTCTCCTTCTCAAATGGGTACGGTAGTCACCGGGGTTTGTGTGGTCGATCATCCTCAGCTGCAAAACCAGTGTGTGTGTCGTTGATCATCCTCTGCTGCATTTCCCAGGTTTGTGTCGTTGGTTCTCAGCAGCTACCCAGGACGTGGGGCTAGCTTCCTTTTATAAAACAATCCAAAAATGTTGTTTTTTCTCTCTTTTTCTGTTCATTCTTATTCAAACCAAAATTTGCCAAAATAGATCAGGTTACAGTTTGGGTTGGATGAGTGTGGACCAGTGTCTGTATGTTAAACCGCATACAGTGAAAGGTAATACCACTACTCATCCGAATTTGGATAAAACACAGTGTTACTTGTTAACGACGGAGGGAAATCGTGGTTGCCATGTCCATGATGAAGGGGGGAAATACGAACTTACTCGTTACTGCTGGATTTCGTTCTCCTCCCACTTCAGCTCGTAGACGGTGCCGTCCGTCAGGTAGGCGCATTCCACCACCTCCCGGAAAACCACTGCCGAAGACAGCCGACGCACCTCCCATTTTACCTCCGTCTCCACTGGGCTATTTTTGACTTTCTCTCGGATATCCGTGAGCTTAGTCTTAATGCCCGACTGTGGAGGCGGTAAGATTCGCCGAAACAATCGTGGATCTGGTCGTCCACTGTGCTCTACTCCTGGGCCCTCCGTTTGTACGCCGGCGTCGACGTAAGGCATGCATCCCTGTGATGCCACTGCGGGCGGGGAATTTGGGGTAGGAGTTGGAGGAAGGGGGGATACCACGCGGACGGGGAAGTTGAAAAGTGGCTGATTGTCTTGCATGTCCGTGTCGTCACAGCTTGCTTTCTCAGCAAATGAACCGAAGAGCAGCTTGCGTCTCTGCTTGTTATGCTCCTTCTCATGCTTTTTCAAAGACCGTTTGGTCCAAAACAAATCTCCACATTCGGAGCACAGATATTTCTCCTTATGCTTCCCCATTTTTTTACGTAGCAGAAATGAATGTTTTCTTCCACTGGACACACTTTCACAAATGACCACATTACTACCCAAGGCAAACATGCTTAACCCCCTCCAAAACATATCAAATTTGGTCCTGTTTATTACCTGTCATCACTTGGCCACTATCACCGAGGCATTAGTCTACTCCATTAGACCCCTACCATTTTGGTTTCCTTCTTGGGCGGAGGAATAATCGACATTCGTCTTCGTTGGTAGGAGTTTGTTTGTCGGGTGTTTGCCTTCCTACCGGTTTTGCCGGTATTCTCTCTCTGAAAAGTCGCAGCCTGTCCCGATGTACAATTTTTGGCTTCCCTGCTGGCTCCTTCTTTACTTGATAGGTTACATCGCTCAACTTATCGAGTACTTTATATGGGCCAAGCCAATTTTGTCGCAGTTTTGGGGAAAGTCCCTTCTTTGTTGCTGTATTGATTAGCCAAACAGCATCACCCCTTTTCAATGGATTGGATACCGCCCCTCTGTCGTACGTTGCTTTCTGGCGAGTGCTGCTCCTCCGTATGTTTTCTCTCGCCAGGTCGTGTACTTTCCTCATTTTCGTTTCCAGCGTGTATGCGTAGTTGGTTTCTTCTTCAGTGTCTGTGCTTGCATTGGGTAGAAGAACATCAATTGGGAGTTTCACACTTCTTCCCAGCATCATTTTACAGGGTGAGAATTTAGTAGTGTCATGAATTGATGTCCGGTAAGATATCATCACGTATGGGAGCCATTCGTCCCAGTCTCTTTGGTCAGGCGCTACGACTTTTGAAAGTATCGCCTGGAGGGTCCTGTTAAATCGCTCGACCATCCCATCTGATTGGGGATGAAAGGGCGTGGTGCGTGTCTTGTCTATATCCAGCAGTCGACAAACTTCTTTGAAGAGGTTTGATTCGAAATTTCTTCCCTGGTCGATGTGGATTTCCACTGGTATACCAAACCTACAGACAAACAGCTCTTCTACCAGCACTTTTGCTACCGTCTCTGCTGTTTGATTGGGGATTGGGAAAGCTTCTGTCCACTTTGTGAAGTAGTCAGCTACGACCATAATGTATTTATTCCCGTTCCTTGACGTAGGAAGTGGTCCCATGATGTTGATAGCTATTCTCTCCATTGGCTTTCCGACATTGTCCTGTCTCATTTTTGCTTGTCTGCGTTGAGATACCTTCTTTGCTCCTCCGCAGATTTGGCATGAGTTACACCACTCCTCCACATCTCTCCGGTAACCGTACCAGTAGAATCTCTCTTTTCTCTCTGCCCTGTTCGTGTGATTCCAGTATGACCTGTCATTTTGTGATCGTGGAGCTGTTTTAATGCTTCTGCCTTTAGATTTTCAGGTACAACGAGCTGCCAGATTATTTGACTGCCATCTTCACTCTTCCATCTGCGGTAAAGAAGACCATTCCTCAGATGCAACCTGTCCCATTGCATCCAATATGCTTTGAGTTCTGGTCCTTCCAGTGACACTTCTTCCCACGGTGGTCGAAAATCTGCCTGTTTCCAAGCCATAAACTTCCGAAGACACCTGTCTTTTTGTTGAGCATCGGCCACATGCCCAACTCTCCAGCTCCCTATACCAGAGCAATTATCTGGTCTGTCCTGAGCGTCCTCAGGCTGACCCGTCTGTATCCCCACACTGTGAACCCGAACATTAGTCCCATGAGCTTCCTGCTCATCATCCGAAGCAAAGCCCTTTGCCTCATTCTGCTCACAATGCTTACAGTCCACGCATGCTCTACGTGAAAGTCCATCAGCGTTCCCATGCAAATTTCCTGCTCTATGCTGGGTCCGAAAGTTATAAGTACCGAGGAGTTCAAGCCATCGTGCTACTTGCCCCTCCGGGTTTTTAAACCCCATCAACCACCGAAGTGCCCCATGGTCAGTACGTATCAGGAATTCTGCTCCATAGATGTAAGGGTGAAAGTGTTTCACTCCCTGAACGAGTGCCAACAACTCCTTCCTAGTCACACAATACTGCCTTTCTGCTTTATTCAAGGCACAGCTGAAGTAAGCTACAACACGTTCCTGGCCATCTTGTACCTGTGAGAGTACTGCGCCGATTCCGTCATTGCTTGCGTCTGTGTCAATGATGAAGGGATCATCATCACGTGGGAATGCGAGGATAGGTGACGATGTTAGGGCGCGCCTGAGTGTCTCGAAAGCTTGCTCGCAGTCTTGCGTCCATCTGAACGGAGCGCCTTTCTCCGTTAACTTGGGCAGGGGTCTTGCAAAGTCTTTCACAAAGCGCCGGTAGTAAGAACAAAAACCGAGGAAACTTCTGACTTCCTTCACTGTTTTTGGTCTCGGCCACTCATTAACTGCAGTAATCTTGCTTGGGTCCGTTGCTATACCATGTTCAGAAATGATATGCCGGAGGAATGGGACTTGGTGCCTGAAGAGAACACATTTCGAGGGAGGTAGTTTCAAATGAGCATCACGCAGTCGTTGAAATACCTCTGTGAGTCGCTCTAGCTCTTGTTCAAATGTCTGTCCGAACACTATGATATCGTCTAAGTACACCAAACATGTCTGCCACTGTAGACCATGCAGCACTTGCTCCATCAATCGTTCGAACGTTGCTGGTGCATTGCAGAGTCCGAAAGGCATTACTTTGAATTGGAATAGCCCTCCCTCAGTTACGAATGCGGTCTTTTCCTTGTCATGCTCATCCATTTCAATTTGCCCATAGCCACTAGACAGATCTGAAGTCGAGAACCATTTTGTTCCTCCGAGCCTATCGAGCGAGTCATCTATTCGTGGAAGCGGGTAGCTGTCTTTCTTGGTTATGTCGTTGAGTTTGCGATAGTCTACACAGAATCTAGTTGATCCGTCTTTCTTTTTGACGAGCACCACTGGCGACGACCATGGGCTAGAGGAAGGTTCTATTATTTCTTCCTTCAGCATTGGGGAGACTTGTTCTTTTGCATCCTCCCTGTTGTGAATGGGAAGGCGCCATGCGTGTTGTCGGATAGGTTCAGATTTTTCCGTGTTTATTGTGTGTTTCACAATTCCAGTTCTGCCTATATCGTTTTTGCCAGTGGAGAAGATGTCTTGGTAATTGTGTAGTAATGAGGCCACTGCATCCCGTTGACTAGCATTGAGTATTTCTGTATTTGCTTCCAGCAATTCCTTCAGATGTTCGGGGACATGCTCGCCTGTGTTGTCTTTGCTTGTTCTGATAGACTCTTCTGTAGTCTCGTCATTCACTAGCACCTCATCTACTTCCTGACATGTTGCTACCCTAGTGTTCTTGTATATCGTCTGTGTCTCTCAGCGACGTTTGCTATCCTTATTGGGACTGTGTCTCTGCCTGTGCCTATTAGTACTCTAGCTACTAATAGTTGGTATTTCTCCACGAACTTCTCATTCGGCTCCATAATCATACCATTCGATAATGTGGTTGGTACCCCATCTAATCTCCCTGGGACAAGGATCTCTTCTTCTGCCTTAATGCATATTGTCTCTGTTAAACGCACTGTGTAGACGGTTGGGTAGTCATGATGCTCTGCATCAATAATTTCATCTCCAGCCCGAACCATAATCTGACTTGGTTCAATCGTACATTTGAAAGGCTGTAACAGATCCATCCCGATTATTGCTTGTGGCTCTATGTCAGCTATCCAAATGTCATGACGCAGGGTGACATTTCCGATTTTGATGCTGATTTTGCCCTTCCCTTGTATTGGTTTGGTTTCCCCATCTGCCATGGTCATGTCTACATCAATCCACTGTAATTCTGGCTTTTGATTTGGTTCAAATTTCTCAAACGCCCTTGTACTTAGTATTGTTGCATTTGCTCCCGTATCTACCAAGGAGTGGATTTCTTTCCCATTGAATTCTACAGGTATAATGATGCCGTCTGTTTCTCCACTACAAAAGCGTGTAAACACTGTATGGGGCCGTGAGCTCTGGCTTGTGCCGAAAGGGTGGGTTGGGTGGTGGCGCGTCGCGTTAATGGGAACACCACCCTTCGTCCAAAGCCCCCCCCCCCCCCTCCGGTTTTGCCGAAAGGGTGCGTTGGTACTTTTTCTCATGTAATATTAAAAGACGAGTTTTGAATTTATATTTAACCTTCAAACAACCATTTCAAAGAGGCTATCGTCCGGATTGGTTTACTAGTACACTCTATTACCACCTAGTCTACAGCCAGTTGGTCTAATAGACTGTTTAATATCAGTTGGTGTAATAACCAGTTGGTCTAGTCATCATTTCGTCCAATTACTGTTTGGTCTAATTGTTATTTGGTTTAATTACTATTTGGTCTACAGTCAATACGTCTAATAATAGCCATTTGGTCTATTTTTGGTCTATTATGAGTTGGTCTAATTCCATTTCGTCTAATCATCAAATTGTCTAAAATAAAACCAAATTTGTCCAATATAAATTTGGTGTACACATCAATAAAAAGGGCCCCCCCCCCCAAAAAAAAAAAAAAAATAGCCCAGTTGGTCATATAGACGAAACGATGATTGGACCAAATAGTACCTGATTAGACCAGGAGGCTGGCTATTAGACCAAATGACAATAAGATCAATGGTTATTAGACTAAATGGGTGTAGACTAAATGATGATAGACAGAGGCTAGACCAACTGGGCAATGGACCAAAATTAATGATGTGTACACCAAATTTATATTGGACAAAATAATTTGGTTTTTAGACCATTCGATGATAAGACGAAATGGAATTAGACCAACTCATAATAGACCAAATCTGTATTTGATGATATAAAGTGGTGTTAGACCAAAAATAGACCAAATGGCTATTATTGACGAATTGACTGTAGACCAAATAGTAATTAAACTAAATAACAATTAGACCAAACAGTAATTGGACGAAATGATAACTATAGACTAACTGGTTATTAGACCAACTGGCTGTAGACCAAGTGATAATAATAATAATAATGATAATAATAATAATAATAATAATAATACATTACATTTGTAATGCGCTTAATACAAAATGGAATTAGACCAACTTTCGTCTCTTCCCTGTGCGCTTAGAAACCGATCCGGACGATAGCCTCTTTGAAATGGTTGTTTGAAGGTTAAATATAAATTCAAAACTCGTCTTTTAATATTACATGAGAAAAAGTACCAACGCACCCTTTCGGCAAAACCGGCGGGGGGGGGGGGGGGGCTTTGGACGAAGGGTGGGGTTCCAGTCAACGCGACGCGACCCAACGCTCCCAACGCACCCTTTCGGCAAAACCGGGGGGGGGGGGGGGGCTTTGGACGAAGGGTGGTGTTCCCATTAACGCGACGCGCCACCACCCAACCCACCCTTTCGGCACAAGCCGTGAGCTATCTACTGCCGGTCCCCGACCCCTGGACTCGGCTGGGCTGAGTTTCCCTGTCTACTTTCTGCAGTTCCACTGTGTTGTGCAAGCATTCTACCTCCGGGGCTCTGGCTCTTACAGTCCTTCTGCGAATGCCCAAGTCTTCCACATTTCCAGCATCTCGGCGAACCAGATGAACGCCCGCCTATTTGTGTTGGCTCAGAATCTCTGTGGAAGCCAGTATTTTTCGCCACCCCTGCCTTTGACAGCTCTGCCATAACTGCAGCTACAATTTTCTCCACTGCATCTGACGAAATGACTGCTCCATCATCTATTACATTGCCCATCTTATTCCCAACGTTAACGTTACGGACCTGTAACGTTAACGTTACGGACCTGTTTCCTATGCGGGAAATTTCGCCTAGGCTCTGCTATTTGGAAAGCCTCAACTTCTACAGCCGCCCCAATAGCCTCCGTAAGTGAAGTGTTGTAAGTCGCCCTGCGTGGTTGACATGCTCTTATTTTGTGCTCTGACATTTAGTGTAATTTTCACTGTATTTCTGTGAAATATTGGATTTTCGATTGTATCATCCTATTTTGTAACGTACATGGATACAGGTGGCCAAATCTGGAACTGTATTTTGCTGTATTTGGTGAGATATTTTATGCATTATTTTCTTACAAGTTCTGATTTGAGCTACACTGAATTTGTAAACCATTTTGTGTACACAGTGACTATGCACTTCACTTTCATCTGCGCCTTATTCATGTTCGCTCAACTCTAACAGAGTGCCTGCCATACTCTAAGTCATTGTTACTCTGGTAGTATAATGGATCTATTGAGACTTTGGCTCATCATTCACATTGTATCTGTTTGTCAAGTCTCAACCACAAACTATCATGTACGTGTACAAGGGTATTCAGGAAATAGAGAGCCCTTTCTTCATTGTAAATACTTTAAATACCGGCTGCCATATACTACAGGAATTCCTCTGCAACATTTCAGCTCAATTTACTGAAAGCCGGAGATGTCGCCCCTAACCCAGGACCAACAGCTGAGTATTCTCACTTGAGCTGTCGCACTCCGATACATTCTACATCCTACAATAGACTTGGTACTGGGGAACGCATTGTATACAACAGGGAGATTCTACTGCTGTGCAACCCTGCATGGAGATATTTGAGTCTGGAGACAGTGACTAATGATTTGCCCAATTTTCTTCATAGAACAGGCAAGAACAGGGGCATGCTCAATGAGAATGTATGGAGAAGAATCAAAGAGCTAGGTGTTCAGACACATCTTCGAGGGAAGAGATGGGGACGTCGGAAGAATGTTAAGACACGGACACGAGTGAGCACAATACTAAGTGCCCCTTCATTGTCACATATACCAGTGATCACATTATCACGTAGGAAACTGACCTACAAGAAACTGAGAGGGATGAACGTCGACAATCTTAAAGTCGTGCCAAATTTAAGTAATTCTTTTGTAGAGTCCAATTGTAATGTCTGTTTATGGAATGCACATTCTGTCAGAAACAAAACAATATGCATTGCTGAATATGTTCACGAACATGACTTCGATATCATGTTTATCACAGAAACGTGGCTTAACCCCCAGGATGATGTGATAATTGGGGAGTTGACTCCTAGAGGGTATTCTTTTATAAATTCACCACGAAATACAAGTACACGTGGGGGTGGAATTGGTGTATTGTACAAGTCTACTCTTAAGTTGATGATGAAAAATTCTGTTCTGTCTTTTTCCACTTTTGAGTGGGCACACATTACTGATTTGTCATGTTCGGTCAATTTTTTCATTGTGTATAGACCACCACCCTCTTCAGTAAATAGACTCACATCTTCTAAGTTTCTGAACGAATTTGATGAATTTTTAAGTGAGATATCCTTGTATCCGGGGAAATTGGTGTTATTAGGAGACTTCAATATCCATTGGGAAGACAATCATGTCTAAAAGCGATGTGCTCCATATGAATAATAGTACAGCATCTGCTGGGCTTATCCAACACGTCCAAGGTCCAACTCATAATCTGGGTCACACCTTAGATTTAGTTTTTACCCGAGATGATTTAGTAATATCAGATTGTAATACATTTGAAACATGTATCTCTGATCATCATATGATCCGTTTCTCACTGGCTAAACAGAAATCAGAGTTAATTTTTATTACTTCTTCATTACGCAATTATCGCAAAATTGATAAAGTTCAATTTGCTAATGCTTTGCAGGAATTAGTGTCGTCTCAACCCGCAGGATTAGATAGCGAGTCCTTGTTTGATTGGTATGTTTCTGGAGTTACTAAGGTACTCGATACCTATGCTCCATCTGAGACAAAATCTCGCCCTTTGAAATCACGTATGCCTTGGTTTAATGAGTCCACACTTGTAGCTCGCCAACTTCGTCGTAAAGCAGAACGAAAAAGGCGCAAAACAAGACTTGATTCAGATCGTAAACTGTTCATTGCAGCAAATAAAGATGTATGTCGGGTTATTAATGTCTCTATAGAGAAATTTTTGAAAGACAAGTTGAGTTCATGCACTGTCAAGGAGGTATATCGCATTATCCACTCACTTTTGAATAAGAATGCAAGTTATCTCCCCTTGTATGATTCTGCATCCATATTAGCGAATCAATTTTCTTTGTTTTTTGTCGGAATCAAAGATAAGAAAAATTAGAGATGAAGTAGATGCGTGCAACAGAATCACTGTAAACCAGTTTTGTGATACTGTAAACGTAAATATTCCTCTTTTTGAGAATTTTCAGTTGCTTACACAATCAGATTTATCCAGAATCATTATGTCATCTGCTACTAAATCTTGTCAACTTGATCCCATTCCAACATGGCTCCTGAAAGAGAACCTCAATCATGTATTACCATTGCTTACAAACATAGTCAATCAATCTCTTTCCACAGGTGTTTTTCCCAAAGGAGCACACTCGGCAATAGTAAAACCACTTTTGAAGAAACCCAGCCTGGACCAAAACGAATTTAAGAATTATAGACCAGTGTCAAATTTAACATTTCTAGGTAAACTTATTGAGAAAGCAGTTTGTAAACAGTTAGTTCATCACATTGAGTCTAACAATCTTTTTGATTCTTTTCAATCTGCTTACAGGTCTCGGCACAGTACTGAGTCAGCTTTAGTAAAAATGAAAAATGATATTATGTTTGCCATTGATTCAAACAAGGTTGTTTTTGCTGTTCTTTTAGATCTGTCAGCCGCATTTGACACGATTGATCATCAAATTTTTCTTTCCCGTTTATATAAACGAACAGGTGTTAGGTCAACAGTTTTGTCCTGGTTTCAGTCATACCTTTTTGGATGGTCTTCTCAAGTTGACATTGCCGGTAATTTGTCAAACCCCACTGTGTTAGAGTTTGGACTTCCCCAGGGATCAATAGTAGGACCCATAGGATACTCAATTTATACTATTCCAGTTGGCGAGATAGCCCAACATTACGATGTTAATTACCATCTTTATGCTGATGATATACAGTTATATATTTCTTATGACCCGAAGACTCCAGGAGCTTCTTTTAATGCCATCACTAAACTTCAAATGTGTATTTTAGATATTAAGAAATGGATGGAAGCAAATAAGTTGAAACTGAATGATTCGAAGACTGAGTTTTTTTGTGGCAGCTTCAGCCCACAATCTGCGCGGTCTTTCAAACATTCAGCTCAATGTTGGTTGCACACTAATTAGCCCCACAGAAACAATAAGAAATCTTGGTGTTATTTTTGATCGTCGAATGTCAATGTCTCAACATATTTCTCAAATTTGTAGTACTGTTACGTTTTATTTAAGAAATATTGCTAGGATTAGGAGATTTATTGATCAATCTGCATGTCATAACGCAGTGCGTTCTTTAGTTCTATCCCGTATAGATTATTGTAACGGGCTTCTCTCTTCCATTCCTTCAACTCAACTGGATCGTGTGCAGCGACTTCAAAATTGGGCAGCCCGATTAGTGTTTCAGGTTTCTAGGGACTACCCATCTCAGCCACTTCTGAAGTCGTTGCACTGGCTTCCTTTGAAGCAACGGATAATTTTCAAATTAGTTTTGTTTGTTTATAAAATCCTTAACGATCAAGCTCCGAAATATTTAGACGCCTGTTTGACTTTATATACACCTACTAGAAATTTGAGGTCATCTAGTGATCCGCTTCGTCTCACATACTCTGTTACTCGCACCTTAGCCGGTGATAGGACATTTACTGTGTCTGCTTCAAAGCACTGGAACAATTTACCACTTACCGTTAGACAGTCTCCATCAGTCAGTGTGTTCAAAAAAGCCTTGAAAACACATCTTTTCAGTAGCAACTAGTTCGTAGCTGTATATATAACATTTATCCAATTACACATACTGTCGTACATGTTTTGAATTGATTGTAAGCGCTTTGGGCCTTTTGGGAAAAGCGCACTATAAATAATAGTAATAATAATAATAATAATAATAATAATAATAATAATAATAATAATAAAGTAGGATGAGCGTTATACACTCCAAATCGGATATCAGGGTCCTGAATCGCATCTATGAAATGGTCTTTAGCTAGAACATCTTGCAGCTCCGCCTTTGCTGAAGGATACGCCCTCCTAGAAAGGCGCCGCACCGCTTGCCCTAGCTCTGGTAAGGATTCATCCTTCCCCCGCCTCCTGTTTCTTAATTCTACGCGATGCATCTCGGTTTGGTTTTCGGGTTGAAACCTAGCCTTAAAGGGGAAGTTCGGACGATTATCAGTCGTTTCCCGTGTAAAGAACAATATTTTATGAACCTATACCCTTTTCCCAACGAGAAAAGACCATCAGATACATTTACTATGATTATTTTTTTTTGAAAAAAAAAGGTAATTCTTCATGTTCGAATCCGTCGCGAGCAGCCCTTCGTACTATCTGTCCCAGTATGCATTTCGCGTGACGTCACAGACTCACTTTCCTCAGCGGAGCACCGCGAGCGCAGCCCAGCTACGCATCGATCTCCCATTGCACTGCTGACTGCGGCGCGGTATCGGCGTGCCTGCTGAGGTCTGCCTTGTTGGCGCTACCGCAAAAGTCCGTACACTGTTTTAGGAGTGCTGTTGCCAAATGCTGTATTTCTTTATTCAAATGATCTTCGGTATATATCCATATAAAATTCGTCACAGATTAATGTAAAATAGTTGCAATGTTATAACATTTTCATTTTATTGAAATATTATATGTATTGTAACACTGCCGTACTTATTAGTGTCCACCCCATCATTAACAATTCATTGGCTATTGTTGTCATCAGAGCGATCAGGCATACATTTACGTCTGCTGCTGCCAAATGCTTTCACAATCCGCGATCGTTTTTTTTTTCAACTTCTGAGTGTAAACAGTCTGAAATCAGTCTGTCAATTTCAGAATTATTGCCTCTCTTGCTGTCCGAGACTGTTGAGTATGTCTGACGGTGGTAAATTACGACAGTATAACTTGAACCGCGGAAGAAACGCCAGCGCCAGCTTCATCATAGTACCGCCGCCGGTTCTTCGTTCAAAATAGGCAATTATCATAAAAACACACTATTCAACAATACCAAAAGATTAATTACGTTTGCACATCTTTGTACTGTAACGGTCACATGTACCAAATTTCAAGCCAAATACTCGAAAAGTGGGAACGAGCCTAATCCACAATATTTTTGTCAAGCTACAATTAATGCTTAAAGACTAAAGAAAGGATCTATGTGAACGTAGAAATTGGTGACAGAATGGATTTCAATGAACGGAAAATATGGCTGATTTCAATGAGTTTAGAAAAGAGGAAAGAGGTGAAAGCACAGCAGCGTCCTTGACGGCTGCTGGCAGTGTGTTCCATATTCTAGGAAGAAGACGGGAGGGGGAGTAGAAGAAAGCTTGGGTTCTAGAAGGAAGGTGACGTAAAGTTAAGGTTTCTGAGTGACGTGGATTGATCATTATGTTCTCAGCAAGATTGGGACAAATACAAACACCAGACAGACACTTAAACGAAAAGGAACAGAGAAGATATTCTCTCCTCGAGGACAGGGTAGACCAATGAATGATACAAAGGAAGATATGTCATTAATGAAAAGATTGAACAATTGAGGACCTAGTACACTGCCCTGCGGTACACCGGAAGAAACGTCAGTCCAGGAGGAACCATGACCAAGGAAGAGAACTTTTTGAGTACGGTTAGTCAGAAATGAAGAAATCCATTTCCAAAGGGAACCACGGATATTGAAATTAGTTGCAAGCTTGACAAGCAAAATGTGATGGGGCATTTTGTCAAATGCCTTAGTCATGTCCAAAAATACTGCATCTATACGTGGTGGACGGGGCTTATCAAGGATGGATTGCCAGGAATGAAGAACGTTAACAAGTTGGGTTACACAACTCCGTCCTTTGGCGAAGCCATGTTGCTGCTTGTTAAACAGACCATATGTATCAATGTGGTCTTGAATGGCCTTGGTAACAAAGCCTTCCAGCATCTTGCACAACACAGATGTGAGTGAAACTGGACGGTAGTTAGTTATTGAGGAGCGATCACCATGCTTGAAAATGGGAGTGACGTGTGCCTGCTTCCACAATGCTGGTACATTTCCTGTGGAAAGAGAGGCATTAAACAGAATGGTTATGGGATATGAAACCTCAAGGGCTACCTCAGTTAGAATGCGAGACAAAATGCCATCTGGTCCCGGAGATTTGTTTCTCCGCAGCTGTAAAAGTGCACGATAAACTTCAGCTCTGGACACAGACACCTGAGAGAGTTCTGGAATAGGAAGAGAACATGGGGGAGCATCAGGAGGAGGTGGTGTGGAATGAGCAAAGACTGAAGAAAAGTAAGAACTGAATGCAGAAGCTATATCATTGGGCTTTGTTATCAATTTGCCATTGTGATGAAACCTAGGAGGGGGTGGTGACTGCTTACGGCTACGTACAAATGCAAAAAAGCTACGTCTGTTATCATCAGATACAAACAGTTTATTAATATATGCCCAGTAAACTTTTCTAGTTTCAGATTTGACTTTGTTACGGACAGACTTATAATTATTCCAGTCAACAGTTTTCTTTGTTTTCTTAGCAATTCTGAACAGCATATGCTTCTTTTGTATCAGTTTTGTGAGATCAGATGCGATCCACGGTGAACAACGAGATTTGCGTTTCGTGGCTGACGGGATCGCGTCCTTTACAGCAGAAGGGAAAATATCCGTGAATGTATCACAACATATACCAGGGTCTGAAGCATCTAAGAGGGAGTTCCATGGTAGTAGACGCAGTAGATTGCGAAGGTGGTCAAAGTCTCCTTTATGGAACTGGAGAAATGAACGCAACACAGACGGTAATGGTGCTGGCCTCATAGAGCGAAAGCGGACATGAACAGCATGATGATCAGAGGTAACAGGATTTGGTATGGTGTCTACACTCATGATGGCATTTTCACCATTGGTGAATACAAGATCTATGGTTGTACCACATGATTCATCACCAGGTGCTGGGCGTGTGATAGATGACACAGTTTGAACAGACCCAGAGTCATTCATCACTTCTAAGAGAAGATTGCGATTGGGGGAATTGGCGTTGGCAGACATGTCGACATTGAAATCACCAAGAAGCAAACATCCATCATAACCATTCACATTCAGGAAGTCTAGCTGACTCTGTAAATGATTCCAGAAAGAAGATGAGCTGCTTGGAGGTCTGTACAGCACCCCTATCAACCAAGAAGAGCTGTTGGCGCTAAAAGATGTCCGTACAATTTCGATGCTGTTATCATCAATGGGGACAGGAGCAGGGTTAAATCTCTGGTGAGTTGCTATCAGGACGCCACCACCTCGCTGACCTAGCCGATCACGCCGATGGGGAGTATGAGGCTGCATCGAGTAGTTGTAAGTTTTGACGACAAACTTGTCAATTAAAATATTGGAGAGCCATCTTGCACACCTTTCCCGCTCATTTTCTGGGTTCGGAATGGCAAAAAAAAAAACTTTTCTTCTGGCCATCGCCCGGTTTATTAGAAGACCCAAACGCTCACACATCGGCATTTTCGAAGTGAAGCAATAGATCATGCCGCGTGCATCCGCTGCGTGGCCGGAACCACGCGGAACGCTACCGCTTGCGCGGCCCGTGTCGCCGTTGCTCAAGCAGGGCTCCCCGAGCCAGCTGACGCTCCAAACAAAAAGCAATACGTCACGCCGTCACGTGATCTTTCTCGCGGGCGTACAGAAATTGAACAGTTACGATTCAAAATTAGTGATGCTAAAAAATCGATTGTGACGAGTTGGGAGGGTATTTTTCAATGAAAATTAGTCATTATGGTCCTTGATTTATGTAGATTATGGTGAAATTTATTCAAAATCGTCCGGACTTCTCATTTAAGGGCAGCCTCCAATGACTTGAAATCGTGCCTTTTCTCTGATTCGAGATCGCTCAAGACGGCTCGAGCATCTCCCCTCAAACTGGCTGCTAGCTGCATTGATTTTGTCTTGTAACCCCATCCATTCAGTTCTGCAATAACATCAAACTGGACTGCAAAATCATCCCAAGCTGACGATCCGTCATAAGTGGGAGCCTTAGCTGTGTTACTGCGTTTGTTTTTTGAGCTTTGTTCTGCTTTAAAAGCCTGCCAAGCATTGTAGCCAAATCCTCATTTTCCTCCCTGTCAGATACATCTGTTTCCGATGAATCTCTGGCTTCATTACCCTCATCTTGCCTGCCTTGTGGTTGAAAAATAATTTCATCGCTTTCCATGCCTGGACTGCCAACTACATTCTCCATTGTGATAGTATGGGCTCGTATCACTGAATCTTGGGATTTCAAAACGCTTTTCTCAACGTATATCCCTGTATACTCAATTGCCTGTTTCAAAATCTTCCCAAAGTCCCACCGCTGCCAACAATTTTTGTAGCGTAGCCGGGGAGCGGTCCAAGAGCCTTAATTATTGTGTCTACATGTATAATGCGTACTACATATTGTAACAAAATTGACTTAAAGCATAGATCATGCTTAGAGTTACTCCTTCCATAGGAATGGAACACCCAGAGAACAGACCTACTATGCTGTACATAACTGTATACTCCCTGACCCAAAGCTAGAATGTACACTGTAGCAGTGTATGTGTGTGTGTGGACAAGAGAGGGGTATCCTCCTTGCATGGTGAAGGGATGTTGGGCGTAGGCAGGGAGCACCTCCCTGGTGCAGGGCTGTGTACACTCAGGATTATGTAACTAGCTAGATAGTAAGAGAGAGGGAGAGAGAGTGACAGAAGGAAAGAGAGAGAGGGGGTAAAAGTTGCATCGGTCACTATAAAAGTCCGAGTAACAGGTGAGTGGACACACTCTCTCTGGTTGTGGCCCTGGAGGAAGAAACTTATCTCCAGTGGACAAGTCTGTCTTTGTATTACTGCTGATCCTTGCCTGAATAAAATCAACAGCGAACGGTATGTACTTGTCTTGCGACCTACTTTATTAAGTCTCTTCTCAGATGACTTGGTTACTGGTGATGGTGATTTGAGTACATGACTGTGGGCGTGGCATGATTGTCATGAATGTGCTGTGCAAGTTAGAACAAAGGGGGTGCCTTTTCAGCCATATACTTTGGCAAGCAACCCAAGCAGATTTTACATCGTGTTTCCTCGGGATAGTGTGCTTGTTGGAGAGAAGCATTTAGGCAAAACTCTTTCAGGACACAAAAATACGCTACAATATGTGTAGCAGCACATCATTTGATCAGCACCTTATTCAGATAGCTCGCACACAGTCATACTCCACGTCTATATACGGGCATTAAGAGCATTAAGAGCATTACGGGCAAAAAGATAAATCATTTCATTTTTCCGTAAAAAAAATAATTTCACTTTGGCGTACCATATCACTCTGACGAAACTATTTCACTGCACTAAAACCATTTCACTCTGATAAAACCATTTCACTCTGATAAAAAAAAAAATACGTTCCTCTTTTTTCCCGGGCAAAAGGTGGCGCCAGTGTGAGAGGAGTCACAGGGCCATGGCACTTTGTTAGCACTGAGCTGAGGTGAGTGGCCGGCCGGCCGGCTGGCTATGCAGTACCTAGATTTAGCGCGCTACGCCGGTGCGGCAACGACACGAGGCGAGCTAGCAGTCGACGGCCCTCGCCTCGGCCTCACTCACATACACACCCGTGCCGTTTATGCATACTAAATCGAGAATTGAATCTACGCCTGACTCATTTCATTTAATTTTTTCATTTATTTATTTCATTCTCATTTTTCTTTCAACAAAACGTAACACAAAGTAAATCAAAAATTCAATCATAAGCATATACATTACAAAGAACGACAATCAATGGTAATCAACAAACTAATAAAGATATGCACACATACTGGAATTACAAAGTTATGTTTGAAGGGTAAAATTGAGAACTGAGAGGTCCACTAAAAAGCATTGCTTGTAGATTATGGACCACTCTAAAATATCTTCAAAAATACTTATTATAATTACATGAAAGTACATATAATACAAAAAATAAGACAAAATGAAACAAACAATAGAGACACAACAACATGACATGACTAAACTGAGGGGGATGCGATTGAAAGGAATAGAGCAAAAACAAAATCAACAGTGAAACAGTCCCACTTGTTTAAGATAGCAGTATATTTTTATGTAGATTATTGATGAACGATTTGCCTATAAAATGGTATATATAATTTAAATACACTTCTTGTATTAATTCTTTTCACTGAATATCATGAACGAGACTGAACCCGAGCGAGCGGAGCGAGCCACGGGGGAGGGGAGGGTGTGGGAGGGAGAATTTTTTGCATTTTGATGTCGCAAATGGTGCAGTTTGATGCATGTTTTTGCGTGTTTTAACGATTTGAAACAGTCCCACTTGTTTAAGGTTGCAGTATATTTTAGTGTAGATTATTATTGAACAATTTGCCTATTTGCCTATAAAATTGTATAATTTAAATACACTTCTTGTATTAATTCTTTTCACTGAATATCATGAACGAGACTGAACCCGAGTGAACGGAGCGAGCGAGGGGGGAGGGGAGGGTGTGGGAGGGAGAATTTTTTGGGGGTGTCCCCCCTCCCACGGTGAGAACTTTTTGCATTTTGACGTTGCAAATGATGCAATTTGATGCATGTTTTTGCGTGTTTTAACGAGTTGAAACAGTCCCACTTGTTTAAGGTTGCAGTATCATTTTAGTGTATATTATTATTGAACAATTTGCCTATTCTTCTCTCGTGTTGCTACACTTTTCCCAGCCACTGCAGAACACAGGCTCTGGCACATGGGGTGTAATCGTGGAGATCATGTGATGTACAGGGTTGTGGTAGCAGGGTGCAGTTTAGTAGGTGTTCCATTGTCTGGGGAGCCTCCCCGCAGTCGCATTCTGTGGATCCATCATGGTTGTATCCCCATTTCTGCATCAGGGCTTTGCATCTCCCAACTCCAGTTCTAAGGCGATTCAGGCAGCGCCAATTTTGCCATGGCTCACTGGCACCTGTTGAGAGGGATTCCTTTGGCTCAAAAGAGAGGTTATGGGGTTTCTCCTGTAGATGTTTTGACCAGGCTTCTATCCTGCAGCTCTGGGGATTGCCATCCAGGGGTTGTACTGAGTGTAGAAAACTCTTCCTGGATTTTAGCCTTTTTGGTGGAGGAACATGCTGGAAAAGTGGATGGCGACTGTCATTTTCCTGTTTTGTGCGTTCCACTCTTGAAGATACATCTCTTCTGACTGTAGGAGGGGCAATTCCACACAGCAGGTAGAGGTCATCAATTCGGGTAGGCTTGAGACAACCAGAGATGGCCCTACAAGCTGTATTTAGAACAGGGTCCAGCTTCTTGGCATGTGAGGAACGTCCCCAGACAGGGCATGCATATTCGGCTGCAGAGTAACACAGGGCAAGGGCAGTGCTGCGGATGGTTCCTGGGTCTGTTCCCCACTTGGAGTTTGCCAGCTTTCTCAAGATGTTATTTCTGGCTGCCACCTTTGCCTTTGTCTTGCTGACATGGTCCTTGAAACTGAGAGTGCGGTCTAGAGTGACTCCTAGATACACTGGTTTGTCTATGTATTCTAGTCTCTTGCCATACCAGTGGACCTTCAGTTTGCGGTTTGCATCACAACCCTTGAGATGGAAAGCACTGACTTGAGTCTTATCTGGATTTGCCCGAAGATGGTTTACAGCATAGTAGGTGGTCAGGCCCTCTAGTGCTTCACTTAGCGTTCTTTCGAGATCCAGAAATGACTGGGACTGAGAGGCTATGCGCAGGTCGTCTGCATACAGGAAGCTCCTGGTGTTCTGGTGGATGGGTTGATCATTTGTGTAAATGTTGAACAAGAGTGGAGCAAGAACGCTGCCTTGCGGAAGCCCATTTTTCTGTCTGCGCCATCTGCTTCGATCTCCACTGAGATCAGCAAAGAAGCGTCTGTTCTCCAGCATGTTTTGGATCAGAGAAGTCAGGCTGGCATCATAGTGTAATCTTGTACAGCTTCTGCACGAGTACTCTGTGGTTGACTGTATCGTAAAATTTGCCTATAAAATGGTGTCATTTAAATAATCTTCTTGAATCAGTTCTTACACTTATATCATGAACGCTCTCTGTTCAGCAATCGAACAGAAAAAGCATGAAGACAAGGGTGTAGATAGGGGCATATCCCCTCCCACACGAAGGTGATTTTGCATTTTGAGACCTGAAATTCAGTGATCTGGTGCAAATTTTTGGTGCAATACTTTTTCACCGAAGTGTTAAAGTCACGGAATTTAGCTCTTATTCCGTATTTGCATCATCTGTGTGTATGTACAAAGTCTAGTGAGGTAGAGCCTAGGGGAAGGGGTTTCCCCCTCCCGCTCGTAGAGCTTTTGCGTTTTTAGAATTGAAATAAAGCGATCTGGAGCACATTTTTTTTTTTTGTGGAAAATTCGGAAATTGTCATTCCCGAAAATGTACTAAGTCTATAGTGAGTAACAAGCAATGGAAAGGTGGCAAGATACCTCTCCCATATTCAAGGGAGCCTTTTTTTTTTTCAGTTTTAAGCTTTTAGAACTGAAATTCAACAATCTGGCGCTCATTTTTGTTGGAATATCTGGAAATTTGTCAATCAGAAGAGAAGTGTAGCAAGTCTGTGGAAGCAGATTCTGTATAATTTTCTGATTGCAGTTAAACGTTTTGGTGCACACATTTTGTGTCATATTTGTAAAACTGTTTATGTTCAAAGTGTAGCCACAGTCTACTTCTATGCATGGGGGGGGGGGGGGAGGGGCGGGCGAGCAGGGAGAAGGCGTGGGCGAGTGTTATCTCCACCCTTCCCGTACGATGGAGCTTTTGCTTTTTTAAGGTTGAAATTGAGATATCTCGTATACGCATATTTGATGAAATATTTGGGAAATCATAAAAAAAAATGATGGGGGGGGGGGACTGAGAGAGGAAAGGGTCGATTAAAAGGGGAAATTCCCCTTGTACATGAAGGAACTTTGAGTTTTTGTAATATAAGTGATAAGTCTTGTGCACTCAGAATTATTCATATTTTTTTTTGTAAATCTAAAAAGTGTACTAAGCTAGGGAAAGAGGCAGAGAGGGGGATGGTTTTAGGAGGGGGATACCCCCTCCCAAGCACGAGAGATTTTGCATATTTTGAATTGAAATTCAACGATCTGGTGCACACTTTGAGTGAAATATTCAAAAAAATATGATCTCATTTGATGAAAGATTGCAAAGGAGACCCGCTTCATGTGCATGCATACAGTATACACGCAATTTTTTTCCCGCCTCCCAAATCCCCGATCCAAATCTTAGGGGGGGGGGGGGGGGGGGGGGGGGGCGACCGCCCCAATCGCCCCCCCCCCCCCCGCTACGCCAGTGCATTAGACCGCCTATCCCCCAGTAGGAGAATTATGAAAACATTCCTTTCGTGGAAACATTGAATTAAAGCTATTAGGGAGAGCATTTGTGTTGTAGCCGAACATGACCATTGACCCAGTTGAAAAAGAAACAAATCTTTAATAATAATAAAAAAAAAATCTAATCTGAGTGGGAACGTGGCGAAACCCCACAGATAATACGAAGTAGGCCTACTTTTTTTTTTTTTTGCAATAACAATAATTTATCTGATAAAATTTGATGGGCGCTGCCCCATGCTAAAATTCCGTAATTGAGATAAGGTAATATTAACGAAAATACAATGTTAACAAAAAAGACGATGAAATGTGAAACTTAAGTATGTTCAAAATACCATATTACGTGAAATTATTTTACTTATGTTAATGATATGAGGCCTCCACGAACGTTTATCATCTACTGTGATACCAAGAATTTTTATATGGGATACACGTTCTAATCGAGTATCATCAAAAATGATATCTGTGCTTAATTATACCCCCGCCAAACGAAGTTTGAAGGGGGTATATAGGAATCAGCGGACGGTCGGGCGGTCGGGCGGTCGGGCGGTCGGTCAGGCGGTCGGTCCGTTGCAAATCTTGCGTCGCGAACTACTTCCTCAGTTTTCAACCGATTCCCATAAAACTTGGCACAGATGTGTGCCTTGGGTTGTAGATGTGCAAGACGTATTTTTTGACAGTACCCAAAAGTACGTTGCCATGGTAACGGCATATTATGGGCAAAAATGGGTACAAATCTTGCGTCGCGAACTCCTCCCACAGTTTTTGATCAATTTTTATGAAATAAGGTACAGATGTTCATCTGAATATGTTAATGTGCAAGACACATATTTTCGTAGTGGCAAAAAGTGCGTTGCCATGGTAACGGCATGTTATTGGTAAAATATAGGGCAAAATGCTTTATGGCAAAACTGCTTCATCAGTGTTCTTCCAATTCTCATGGAATTCATATTGAATGTTTGTCTTAGGATATAGGTCAGCATGACACATTTCTTGACAGTGACAAAAAGTATGTTGCCATGGTAACAGCTCACATATGATGAGCCAAAATGATGAAAAATTTTGTGTTGCAAACTACTTCCTCTGTTTTTGCCCAATTTCCATGAAACTTGGTACAGATGTGTGCCTTTGGTTGTAGATGTGCAAGACGCATTTTTTGACAGTACCCGAAAGTACGTTGCCATGGTAACGGCATATTAATGGCAGAAGATCAAGGAAAGATCTTGCGGATTTAACTACTTCCTCAGTTTTTTGACCAAAGCTTATGAAATGTGGCACACACCTTGATCTTGGTGGGAAGATGCGGAAGACATATTTTTTCGGACGTGTCGGAAGCTGCGTTGCCATGGTAACGGCATATAAATGGCAGAAGATCAAGGAAAGATCTTGCGGATTGAACTACTTCTTCTGTATTCGACTGAAGCTCATGAAATGTGGCACACACATTGGTCTTGTTGGGAAGATGTGCAAGACATATTTTTTGGACGTGTCGGAAGCTGCGTTGCCATGGTAACGGCATATTAATGGCGGAAGATCAAGAAAAGATCTTGTGGATTGAACTACTTCCTCAGTTTTTGACAAAAGCTTATGAAATGTGGCACACACAATAGTCTTGGTGGGAAGATGTGCAAGACATATTTTTCGGACGTGTCGGAAGCTGCGTTGCCATGGTAACGGCATTTAAATGGCAGAAGATCAAGGAAAGATCATTCCTTGGGTAAGACTGTCGTCACGGGGCGGGGGTATTAATCACCTTCAGTGATATTTCTAGTATTTCTAAGGATTTACTTAAAAGCATATACTTAATTTTCTGAAGATTTTATGAAGATCTTATCCACTGAATTACTTTTTTTTCAATTCAGAGTTGACGGTGTCTACGAGAGTAACTGGGTTTTGATGAGAAAAGAAAACATTTGAATCATCAGCAAAAAGTATACATGAGAATATGTCAGATGATTTGAAGAAGTCATTAATATAAACAATGAAAAGCAAAGGACCTTATATACTACCCTGAGGGACGCCACATTTAATAGATTTAAAACTTGAGTTATTCTCGTTCAGAGATACATATTGTTTTTCTGTTCTCCTGAACCACTCCAAGGCCTTCCCCCGTATGCCATAATGAGACAATTTATGGATTAAAATTTAATGATTTACAGCTGTTGATTTAAAGCTGTTATAACTCGAGATGAATAACATTTTCTTTGTATCCTTTTCTCCTTATTTTTCTCCTTCGCACTCTCAATCTCTTCTTTATTTTTTATTTTTAATTCTACGTTTTTTCTCCGTTGTCCCACAGCTTTTACCCTTTTTACTTTTTATTCATATAGATTCCATTTTGGGGTACATTAAACCATATTTCTGTTTGTTTCCTGTCAATTATGTTACAGGTAGCTAATGTTCATGAGTCTTATCTCTTTTAATTCCTGTCTATCCCCTTGCCACTATTGGCTTCACCTTTCACATGTGCATATAATATGTATTTTCCATCAAAATATGCATATAGGGCCTACATGTATGTATGAAACTTAATGTGTACGAAGAGAAAATGTAACTTTTTGTGGAACATCAGATTTTGGACAAAGGTGCACTGTTTGGATATTCAAGTTAGGATATTATTAGAAGTCAAAAATTTACTTGAGTTTTTGATACCCCATATTTTGCATGCACTCTACTTTCTTTAAACAGAAGATCTGTTTTGGGGCCGCAGTCACTATCATGAAAAGGGAAGGCATTCAAGATTGAATGGATGGTACAGTATTGACTGAGATGGGGGTTCAGGTTTCCAACAACAACAACAACAAAAACGAACAAACAAATAATGAGAAACCTGCAATATAAAAGAACATTCAATTCTTTTAGGATTTAAGAGTTCATTTGACACAAATTTGCTTCAAATTCCTGAGATATATGCATAAACAAAGAGGCCCTAATTGAGGGATAGACCCACCTTATCTGCCAACTACACATTTATTTTTTTCAGTCCAAACCGAATTTGTATAATGTACTTTGAATTTCTCTTAGAATCGTATACTCTCTAAAATTTCATATGTACTTTTTAATTATCTTGCAAAACGTTAAATTTTCAATCGCCCATCTCAACCAAAACTATACGGTACAGTATCCCTTAAGAATACCTTGCCTGTTTGAAGTAATCTTTGTGCAAGACATTAATACCCCAGAAGAGATAGACCGCTCCCCCTCCCCCCCCCCCCCCCCCCAAAAAAAAAAACAACAACAAAAAACAAAACAAAGCAAAAACAAAAACAAAAACACAGACACACGCATTCATACGCACATACACACGGACACAAAATAGAATAAAGACAACTGAATACACAAAAACAAAATTCACCCCGTCATTTGAAGTTGTTTATACAACTGATAGGAAAAAAAAAACATGCATGTTCATAGACGTTGGCGATTATATTGGTCGTTATATCGTAATAAATGATTAGATTCGCTGAGCGCTGAAAACAGACATTTGAATGAAGGTGGATATTTGAGCTCAAACGTGTATTTAGTATGAAGCTCCTTGTATTACAGTAGTTAACATGAAGCATGCCGAACATCCCGACTACAGTAACTCATTCGGTTATTCTGTTCAAGACGATTCCGTACTAATCAGAGAGGTTGGCATAACCAACGTCATATGGGTACCCGGTGCGTGCATGTAGTGTATAATGGCCACCATAACGACGAAAGAGATTAGGGAGAGAGAGAGAAAAAAAAAATCGCTTTGTAATCCGGGTCTCAAATTGGCAACTTTGTTCGATTGGCTTGTTAGAGAGATTTGGAGAAGTTCATTGGCTGTGGAGGGAGACTGGAAGAGTACATTTTACTGAAGAGGTGTTTCCCCATTACCTTTTTGTATACATTATACGGTAGAGACCCGGATCGAATCGGCGGTGGGGGATCGTATCGGCGGTGAGGCAAAAATCCCGCCGATTGGATCCGGGGGATCCGATATACTGGCCACATTCCGCCGATTCGTTCCATCGGAACTTATCAACTGGCCGGAACGGATCGCCTGTGACACCGGCGTAGCTTACCCGGAAAGGCTTGAAAGGGGTGACAGCTCCGTTAGTGAGTTTGCAGGCACAAACCCTTTTTTTTGGTAGAAAAAAGTCTGCGTCAAGACTACTACACGCGCCACTGGCACTGTACGTCCCGTAGAGCTTCCTGCAAAGTGTCCGTGGTGCGTGTAGTAGTCTTGGCAAGCGCAGACTTTTTTAAGTTTGTTCCAACAAGTATTATCATTCAGAGAATTTAATACTCTTTATTTAAGTTTGACATTTAAATCATGATAAGTGAACAATTGTATCAAATATTACATACATTTTAAGGAGATTCTGACATTTCCATCATGCGTTGCCATGGTAACAGATTTTTTTTTACCACCATGGGTCACTCTTTGACCTGTTAATGCATTTTTTGAATTCTACACACAAAACTGGTCTAGATTACCTACTTTATCACATCCAACTTCATTCTCATGCATTTGGAACCAATTATGATGATTGAAATGTTTTAAATGAGATTATTCAAAAATAGAGGGTGTACATCACACTCCCACCTGCAAATTCTTGACGTGCTTGAATGTCAACTTTGGATGGCCGTAACTTTCTTATTATTTGAGCAATATCTATGAAATGTTCACATTGTATTGCATACATATTTAGTATAATTTTGAAGAATATTCAAACAAATTGAATTTGTTTTGGTATGATTTAGAGATAGATAAGTTTTATGGTAAAATTGCATTTTTGCTAAAAAATGTGAAAAAAATCGTATTCTGGCTTCAAAATTAATATGAAGATTGGTATAACCCCCAACATAATTGGTATCATCATTTGACTTGTTAACATTGCATTTTTGAAATCTACGCACGAAACTGGTCCAGATGAAGTAGATTAAAAAAACTAGTATATGTATAGGGTGCATGGGAACCCCTTTCTCCTACTAGACTATAAGGGTAGCAATTATTCCTGCTTTCTAAAAGCGGTTAGTCAAGTGCTCATTCATAATGCTAGAAAAGTGAATTTTTGTGGAATTTTCTTTATATTTTCTTTATATTGTTGTCCACTCATACGTCATAACCTCTAGTAGTCTCCTCATCCAGCGGTTCCAACACCAAAACTTTAAAAATTCATAACTTTTGCATCGATTGTTCAATTTTCCTCAAACTTTCACTGATGTGTTCTACTAATATTGCTGCTTTCACTCAATCCACATTGCTCTTTGGGATTTGGTTCCCTTAAATTTCACATTGTACCTAGTGACTTTTTGATACTGTTACTTCAACCATGACACTACATTGTGCGTGCTGATTTGACATTGCTAGTACCTAGTGACTTTTTGATACTGTTACTTCAACCATGACACTACATTGTGCATGCTGATTTGACATTGCTGGTGTTAATTTCACTGATATAACACCCGCTCAGTGTGAACAGGAGACCACACCAGTTGGTGTTACTGTGGTGTAAATGTGTTCACGATTTAAAACAAAAATCAAGTACTTTATCGGGAAGGTCTTGTTCGTCTTATTAAAGTTCAAAATCAACAAGAAGAACATGGAGGAGCTAAGAACATATTTGAAAAGAGTTTATTTTGAAGTGACATCCGGAGTTGTCACTTTAACACCACAAATGAGCACCGGAAATTTAACATCAGCTCGGTGTTTCATATTTAACGCCCGACCTTTTGCAGTGTACTTTGCAAGGTTGACAGAACTATCAGAGAAACGATGGTAAAGAGTGGTCCTCTAAAAGCATGATCAAATGAAACGTAAATGAACTAAAATAATATCATTCAAAATCTATTCATTTACAGCTAAGCATTCAAATTCACAAAGCGCACGCACGCGAAAATATTCGGGCATTCAAATTCACAATCCGAGCGATCAATTTCATCTATGGGCGTTATATTTCATTTTCGTCAAATCAAATTCAAGATTGGGTATTCAATTTCTAAATGCAAGCACCGAATGCTCGGAATAGGAACTTGAATGACGAAAGTATGAAATTGAGCGGGAAAACCTATATTACATATAGGCATTATCTATTGTTGTATACCGGACGCAAATGATTCCTTAGTTTATACTGAGTTGATTTAAGTTTAGAAGATTCTTTTAAGCTGTTGTCAAGGTTAATCCACAGTTTCGTTCAAGTATAAAAATGTATTTTGGGTATGCACTGTTCTCAATATCAGGGAAGATGGAGTTCATTGGATCGTCTCGTGGGATAATATAATTGTGCACATGGCCATTTCGATGATCTCTGCTCTATGCAATGATCAAGATGATTAAGATGTCTAATCTGCCGTCTTTGGACAGGAATGTTCCTGAATACTTGAAACCGAGATCGTTTATGTACAGGGGGACTTGCATGCCGCTACAATGCTTTACCCGCAGAAACCAAATATTGTTCAGGTTTAGCTGTTTTCAGTTAAACAATAAACAATAATATGCCTGTGACTATTCAACAGTATAAAATAACATATATGACTCAAGTACCTTTTTTCTATATCTATAACTCGTGGGCCGTATGATTCGTGGGTGTCGTGGGATGACCCCATCATCCTGTCGTATTCCAGTTGTTACTGTTTGATAATCTTTTGTATGTATTATTTGTTTTGATTTCACACGGAAAATCTATACCAACAAACAAACTCTGAAGCATAACCATAACCCTAACCCTAGCACACGCACACACACACACACTCACACACACACACACACACACACACACACACACACACACACACACAAATTGCTTCCGATTTGAAAGTTATTTCCTAAACCTACAAGGCCATTCCACGGATACCAAGATACCATACAATGTATATATGTATACAAAGTATACAATTGTTGTTTTTTTTTGTACAAAAGACAGTAGAGCGTGAGAAGTACTAAGTTGTTTTTCAGCCAAAATGAAAAGTTTAAAAAATCTATATTTGTATAATTGATGCTTTCCTACATACTGAAAAATTAAATACTGAAAATAATTTGTTTCTATGAGTTTCGAGTTAGATGATGATAAAGAGATTGACTGGTAATTACTGGCGTTTAGTCTATAACCTTTCTTGAACAGAGGAATAAGCTTAGTAATCTGCGTTGTATCAAGGACATTGTGTTAAAAAAATGAATTAAAGGAACTGTGCAGTGTAAAATACAAATGCATGTTGAATTGTATTGATTCATGATACAATGATCATCACTTATGTGACAATAACAATATCTAAATATGTGCCACACATCTTATAATAATATTTCCACTATTTTTCTTCAGATTAATGTAATAAGCCCACAAAATAGATCCTTTCAAACAAAGATTGCGTCAGTGACATCATCTGTCAATCATTGCTAAAGTACTAATGCACAAAAGTCATTGGAATGCATCCTGGACCGAACAAACAGAAAATAAAACTAAAGACAGGCATGGCAAAGGAAGGGAGAGAAACAATACAAGACAATGTCTACATTCAGTTAGAATGTAGAAAATAATATCATTATTAAAAAACTAATGGATCAGGTTAAATGATGCCTTTAAGAGTATAGTTATTAAAATCATCATGGCCAGAACATTTCCCATTGGCCACAATATAAACAATATGTACGATTTCAGATCTATGTATAGCAGAAAGTCAAAAGTTTTGGTTGGACGGACCTATTAAAAATCACATTTGATATTTGAAGGAGATTGAAAGAAAGGATGGTGCCAATGGAGGAGTATACGAGTTAAAGATATTAAAGACATCGTCTAAATCTTCATACAATACACTATCAAATTCAATCTTAGTGATATGAAATTTGTTATTTGAGAGATTCACAGCGTATTTAATTATTTTCAGCTTTTAAGGAAATTTTGCTTCTTTTCCAATGACTCTTGAACTTGAACTCAAACTTGACCTTTATTCTGTTTCATTTAGAAACTTTTGAACATTATAAACTTGATTTGTTTTTTATAAAAAGCGTATCTACTTCTCAGGAATTTAAAGTGAATCAAAGTAATCAGCTTTAGCCTATCATTGTACAGCTTTGTATGATCAACGCTCATGATGGCAGAAAATTCCTGCCATGACCTTCATATATTCATGTCCTTGTAATCATTGAGAGTCTTAGTACTAATACAGGGTCCAGCGAGGTCATTAATTGTCATCAGTATTTCTTGTATCTTGAAATCTTTGTCTCTCCTTTCTGTCAAACACTTTGAAATATGAACAGTATCCCATATTCATAATAGATTTTGTCAATTTTGATGGCTTGTTATCTCCTGCAATTCCTTCTGGTCTGATGTGTGTCGTCATCTGTACCGTTAGAATAATAGGGCACTATGTGACCTTAATGGGGCATTCCAGACGATTTTCATAATTTCACATCACGCAGTACATAAATCGACAGCTCCATGTATAGATTTGTGGATTTTATTTCGGTCCTTAAGCAGAGAAACTAATACTCTAAAAAATCTTAAACAGATTACACTGAACAGTGTTGATAACATAGGAGCCTCACATATTTCAGAAATGTGGCAGTGTAATTCCATCAATACCGTTTGCTTAACAAGTTCACCTGCATATATTGCATGCATGCCTTCTTCTTTTGTTTTGCTTCCTTGAGCCCCGACTCGTGCATTCTTATGGTGAGATTGTCATGTATCATCCTTCTTCATTGCAATTTCTTATAAATTTTGAAAACATTTGGCGTTTTCACATAAATTTTTCGAAGATACATGTAATGGTATTGGAACTAAATCCACATAATGTCATTGACTCTATACCATGTATTAATGTCTCAGTGTATCATTGCGAACGCAGATTGAATCGGCTGTGTATAATACCATCGTAGGTCCATGGTTAAACGAACTCCTTAATTAAGCCCCTTACAGGAATCAGCGCCTTGGCTAAAAAACCCATGTCCATTTTGCGTCATGGTGTTACAGTGGTAATTAATTATGCATAACTCATTTACCAATGCAATTTTTCTTTCTTTCTTTTCTTTCAAAGTTGCTTATGATGATATGCATAGATACACACACACACACACAAAAAAAATGTTCTCGAGGGTTACATTTTGTTTGATATTTACATTTTTGATGAGTGAAATTATACTCAAAAGTGTCACGGTGTTATTGTGGAATTGCCCAAGTACAAAATGAGCTTGGCTTCTGACTGAGAGCGCTTCTTCACTGTGCTCACCATAGCACAGAAGTCCATGTGCGCTACGTTTCTTTTTTGTATGTTGCCCTCTACGGCAAGTAGTCTTGCAGTTATGGAGCAAGCCAAAAAAAAAAAAAAAAAAAAAAAAAAAATCAAATGGGGGGGGGGGGGGTGGGAGGGGATCAGTGCGAATTCTTCAAGACTGGGAGAGAGGGGAGAGAACTTTGGTGTCTTGCTTACTTCTCAACTTCTTGAGTGGACGTGCCTTTAAAATATCAAGCATTTCCACAATGAATACGAGACATTCATGACAGTAATAAATGTTCTTTCATTTCATACTTACACACACACACACACACACACACACACAGATTATATACATATATATATATATATATATATATATATATATATATATATATATATATATATATATATATATATATACATATATAAAGCTCGGGAGCAATATAAGTCAAAGTGAACTACTGGAACGTCTGCCAGCAGCCCTTCTTCCTCCGTCACGAAAATACTTAAAATACCCATCACGTACGAGGCCGAGCCCACTTCACCTTATACTACTTTGTTTAGATTTTTCCCTCTTATTGTTTCCACATCTGTGGACGTCTGTGTCAGAGTCCTATGCTCCTTTTTTGTCTGTTTATGTCGGCAATCGATCATTAAATCATTTGATGATTGGGGTTCCTTCTTCGATGTTAAACTTTGTTCACATTGGCAGACTTTCCGCAATCATTATACATCATTCCGCTTACAAAAGTAATCCATGATTAATAAAAAACCAACAACAAAGAAAATAGATAATTCTGGTCTATTATAACAATTTTTATTTTGCTGCTTACAAAGCAACTGTACTTTATTTCACTACAGAATAACAATCATGTTCTTTTATTTGAATAGAAATGAAAAGTCAAAAGTGAGGTTTGTTTGACACGTGTCTGTATATCAGAAGAGATATGACAAGGTGAGACCATTCAATCATTTTTTTTTCTAAAAAAGTTACGTGTTATAATGATGAACATAATTCTTTTCTTCATATGGATAGGTGGGTTCCCCGGTTACACAGTCCAGTATTCATAGACAGGACCTCCCTATACAAGTGTGATAACAGATTTAGAATTACAAAATTTACCCTAGGATTTGACCTTAAAAAAAAGTTTACATTAGTTTTACGGTATTTTTTTCTTGCAGTTTTTCCGATATTAACCGGGTGTATAATCACTTTACATTAACTCATTCACTTACTTCATCATAACAATCATTCAGCGACTTAGTAAATAGGCGTTTTCACATCAGCCCGATGTTTCGAAATAGCGCGCTATTTTCTGACTTGGGAAATTAACCCGATCACGAAATAGCGCGCTATTTTATAATGTGAATACAAATTAGCGCGCTAATTGATCGAGAAAATTCTTGAGTTGAACTCGGGAAATTTCCGAAATAGCAGGATAATTGATGCGAACAAGCACACTTTTTGATAATGTTCGGGCTGATGTGAAAAGGAAATGAATTAGCGCGCTAATTTGTGATCGCGAAAAATATCTCGAGCTTGGATTTTTATCGGGCTGATGTGAAAACGCCTAAAGTGACTCCCTATTTAGCGACCTTATGCAACATTCCCTCGAAAGGACTGTAATGAATACGACGACTAGCCGTCAGACCAGAAATCACACACTCGAGAAAGGTTTAATGTACATTGTATAGCCCTCCATGCGTCCTTCACGGACCGTCGTAATACATATTTTGAAAGGCCTACTCTTCTTCCACAAAACCTGGCAGATATTACTGGCCATTTTCACCCACAGCTATATAGTTATACGTCATATCAATATATATATATATATATATATATATATATATATATATATATATATCACAGAATATGATAAATGACAAAGATTAATAGAGTATATTTGAGATCTTCTGATTTTACCAATATTTAGCACACAAGCTCTAACTGCGAAATCCTCTTTTGAAACATTCCCTAGTTTGGTGATCATCTTCTTGCCACTCTTTGGTGTGTCATTATTGGTTTGTTTGAGATGAAGAGCCAGTACAGTCGGCAACTTGTACCGTGACATACTAGTACATGGCGTGCGAATAAAGAGCAATGGATAAAACACAAATGCATCTATTCTAAATAAATGGAAATGAATCATTATGTTAGAAATAAGTGCATAAAACTAATCTAATGCAAGATCTAACTAATATAGGGCCAGACAAACCTATCCCGAGGGTGAAAACAAGAAATCAACTAAAAATGATCATAGTTATATTGCCCCCCCCCCCTCCCAAAAAAAAAAGTGTAGGATAACAATCATATTGGAGTAGACAAGATTGCCGCTGAGGGCGCCATGAAGAAATGAGAAAAGCGAAGGGAATGGAGAAAGCTTGTTGACAGGTTTTCTGTGACACCCAAACGGAGGGATTGAAAAATAAAGAAAAAATAATAATTCAAAAGGAATATGCTTTGTTTGCGTTAACCCATCGAATTTTAGTTTGAAATAACTTCCATGGTTTCTCAAGATCTCCTAGAAAAAAAAAAAGTATTTTAACAAGTTTATGAGTAGAGTGAAATACCATACAAAGTTTCTGGTGATAAACAGAGGATAACCCTATTGAGAGACATCTTGCCCAGAAGTTAAGTCAGACACTATACATGTATCTTGTTACTTAGAATTGGTCGGTGAAGAATAGGAATTAATATCATTGTCCAGGTGAAAATTTCCTTGACAGTATACTTTAGCACAACTCAGCCAGTTGACAACAGCTAGCGCGAAATACAAAACTTGACATGATTCATATTATCATGAATTAACATTTAAAATGATTCATGTCTAAATTTAAGCTCTGTTTGTTGAATGCCCACTGATATGCCAATTTCTGTTTGTATTAAAGTCAACGATGTTTTGCTCGAAGTTTCATGTTCTTTCTTTGTATGTTGTCTGTATTGCACCGTTACTAAGTCATATCGTGAGTATTTTTTCTATATACACTTTCTCTCAATTTTATACATTTTCACTCTTATGGGATCACATTCCCTGCATTCCTCGTATAATTTTCCTTTGTCCCCATTCTATGCATTAATTGCAACGTTATCATCAAATCAATCAAAAATGAATCACGTAATGAAAACAAATCGAAATAAAAAAAAAAGGAAGATCTCACAAAACGGTAATGTCACGGCACGTTATCGGAGCCCTTCTTTTGCCCTTACCCGACACATGCCCGACGAGATTCTTTAGTCTAGCACTTGACTCTTCATTATATCGCTCAAAAAAGTACAAGTGCCACAGTTTTTTGTTTTTGTTGGTTTGTTTGTTTGTTGTTTTTTTTTTTTTTTTGGGGGGGGGGGGCAAGGGGTAGGGTGCTTTATTAAGAGTCTTTATTTTTGCTTTTGTTTCTATGTTAACTTTTATTAGATTGGGTAGGACTGTTTAGACCTCTTTTCGTTATCTATGGATAGCACAATGTCTCTTGGTACAGAGATAAAAATGTTTACAATTCGTTATTTTCCCTACAGCATTTGCTGTGACGACGCATTTTTTTCTTAATTATTGTAACTAGTATCATTCCCGTAAACTTGGCACATTAAAATTCCAACTGGTCCTATTGTGTATTTTTCAAAATGGGATAAAGCTGTAATTAATCGGACTCGAAGGGATCTGTGACGTCATCACATGGACTTATGACAAATCTTAGCCTATTCTGTGTGGCTCGTTCGTTCACGGCACAGCCGTTCCTCGCCCAACACAAACGCATCATGTCTTTCACGTCCAATAGATCACGTTGAGCGAGTTCCATCTGTTGCCTTGTAGCGCGCAGATCATGCTGGAGTTCTTCTACTGCACGCTCCACGCTGTTAATACGTCGACATCGTGAATGACCATGGAACTTTTCGTTTGTTCCCGTCGTCGAGGTAATCGCAACCCCCTTACCACTTGACAAGTCACTACTGCTCATAATCTCGCATGACTGGCTTTTACCAATGTCCCTAAGAAGTGTTCTCGTTTGTTTTCCGGTGTAACATGGATGTGGCTTGACTGCAGGTTCAGCGCAATTTTTTGATGGGAAAGTGTCGTACTCGTCACTGACTCCATTGTTCGACTGCCGACATACAGAAGAAACAGGTGTCGCAGCTGGCGCTGTCTTCTGATGAGTACTACACATTGTATTCAAGATCCGGCTCTGAGCTCTCATTGCATTAGTTGTGTGAGGGTTGCAATCAATAGCGTTGATACCCCGCCAGTCGTTTTTTGCAGTTTGGCTATTACCTGGCCGATTGTGTGATAGCCCCTCTGAATGCGCAGAGGTGTTTACGGGCTTGCAAAGTAGTTCCGTCTGCATGATAGCAAACGCCGAGGGCCCGGATAGGTGGTGGCTAGTTTTCTCTGAAATAAAAAAAGAAAAACAAACAAACATTAAGACTAAATTTAATGGGACGTCAGCACAAAAACTGAAGGCTTAAATGTAAGGAAGTTTGCGAACAAAGCAAACGCGTGTATGCATCAAGGAAGGTTAATTTATTTTCTCTTGATGTTAGACCTCAATTCACACTTCCTCTTTCTCACCACAAAAGAAAGCCGTGCACTAGGAGGGAAATTCCCTACCTAATTATCACTTCTGCACTTTAAGATCTATGTGTCAAAACATTATCTTAACTTTGCTGGCTGTCCAAGACATCTTACTCTATACACAGTAAACAACTCACAGTTAATGGTATCATATAGCATCAACATTAGAAAGAATGACAACGCCCTCACGTGTCGATGATAAGATACCTTGTGCGCTATTTTTGCTGCGAATGATGACGGGAACTATTACATTTATGACACATGTTTTCTTCCTTGAGTGATAGTCTTATGACCATCTTGTTACAATCACATACGTAATCACGTCGCGACGACGCGTCGTGGCGCCATTTCACATTTTAAAGGGATCGTATAGTTTTGGTTGAGGTCTAATTTCAGGTTTGTAACTTTTTTTTTTGTGTGTGAGATAATGAAAACTTCCTATGAAATAATTATGAAAGAGCATGTAATTCCATGGGGAATCCAAAGTTTATTTGATGAAAATTGGTTTTGAAATGGCTGAGCAATCCTAATAAAAGCTTGGATCCATCTTTTATCACGATCGTTTTGTTTTGTTTGTTTTTTGGATGTTTCAGCCATTCTAAAACAGATTTTCATCAAACTTTGCATTCCTCTTAGAACGGTGTGCTCTGTACTATTGTATAAGTGGTTTCTTGGTATCTTGCAAAAAATTAAAAGCCCAATACTCATCTTCACCAAGACTATACCATCCCTTTAAGTACTTTCAAATTTCAATTTCCGTTTTCACTTGATTTAAAAACCACTGAAGTATCAAGGCTCGAGTTTGATCATCGTCAACCCTCGAAACAACAACAAAGACAACAAAAACTTAAGAATAGAAAACAAGTACCATCACCTTTTAGCAAATAATATTTCAACGAAATGTTGGATACCGTTTTCAAACTCTTCGCAGGTCGCAGATAACGTGTTTATTTTATTTTTATTTTGTTTCATTGTTACAGTACTCGACGTGCAAATAAAGAAATGACATAAGTATCATAACGTTACATACATATTCATTTATTCTTATTCATTTATTTGTTTTGTTTCAGGAGGGTTTAGCTCTGTTTAACTAGTATACATACACTGTTATTCTCAGAGACCCTACACATACATCACAAAATAGAAATAAAGATACATTGATAGTTCTCGGAAACAATCAACACATTATGTACTTATGCGCATCCTTTTTTTTATTATGGCAGAGCCTTTGAAAACAGGCAAGTTGAACAGATCTTAGATTCCAACATTTGCTAGTTGTTCCAACTTCCATATCCAAGAAATGAATGTAATCTGAACATGCCCTCTATGATCATTAGTTTGGAGTGGGCCGAAACAGTGTATCAAAGCCTGTGTATTAATATACTACTTTAAATTAGCAATTTTATACAATCTTACCTGTAATGGGTCTACAACATACACTTTCCTGATCTAGATATCATTTTTTTTCCCCAAGGAAAGGTATATTGTAACACTTATTAATTCATCAATTAACTCGTTGATTCAAAGAGATCGTTTATCAAACGAATAAGACTCACTTGATTTAGACAGCTTCTCGTATCCCAGGTGTTTACAAATGATTTTATGTCCAGCAACCTCGGCTTCATCCATGGCCGTGCGTCCTTTCGAATTGGTGATGGATGAATCAATACCAGCAGCGAGAAGTACAAGGACCACGCGGTGATGTCCCCGAAAGGCGGCAAGGTGTAGGGCCGTGTCACCATACTGGGTTTGTACTTGGAGTGGGGCTTTATTTTCGATCAGGAATCTGATAAAAAAAAATAATAATAATCAATAGCGTATTTGTCTCTTCTCCTTAATCTCCTTTCAGCCCTTTACTATCAATATGATAACTTTAATTACAACTATAATATATTTCAGTGTAATCATCAGAATGATATTAAATTCCAATGTCTATCGTGATGCTGTCTACAAAAGCAGCCTATTTTTTTTTTTTTTTTTGGCAACACATACAAGTACTTTGATTTCTTGAAAGCAGTGCCATATTGAGAGAACATTTTTTTTTTTCACATTGAACCTCAATAAGAAAACAGCTATAACCACATTCAAAGTTAATTAACGTGTGTGGTTGTGTGTGTTGAATAAGTAGAGAAATTTGTAGAGATAGCGAGGAGGGGGTGGGGCGATGAATGAGAGGCAGAAAGATTCCACTGAGCGTGAAGAGATTTTGACATCATACACGTTGGAAAGATAAAGTGAAGGATGTCGTCCGGTTTATATTCAACAGACTCTTTGATTATACAGACGGCGCAAGATCTATCATAGACTGTGGGGCAATCAGGCCATAGTCTATGCAACGTGATTGATATGAATTTCAGGTTATTAAAGTCATGATTTTGGCGGCACGCACGGCCGTTTAATTGTATGTCTGTTTTTATGGTCAAAGCGGATGCAGTCCACCAAGTTTAGTCCTGACATTAAAAGCTGCGGTGGTGCCAGTAATGCCTAGAATGTCGGACACTGGCTAGATGACATGACATGTTCTTTGTCTGTTTGCTTCGAGCTCGTTTGTCTTTCCTCCAGCTCCTTTCCCGTCATCACTCATGCATACACTGGATCCGCATCCGGGGTATTCACGGTATTGGCCATGACGGGGCAAAATTTAGCAAACTATTCACACTCTTATGAGCTTGTATGCACCTTTGTGGTGCAAAGAATGAAATCATTTACCTTTCTCAGTAAATACGCAGGATAGTAGAGACACTGGAGCTTGAAAGGTAGCCTACGTGCGAAGGAGGGGAAAATCATGGACCTACATAGTAGATCCATACCCCCCTTGACAAAGCTTGATTAAACTTACAAATTTGATCATGTCCATGCACGTAACTCTACAGGATGTATATAGAATGTACACGCATACGCCTATTCAGTTGTAATCACGAGAAAGGTACGATCACAAGTGGTCATACAATTAGCCGGTTTTTACTTCATTTAAACGATTTGTAAATTTGTCATTCATAATGATGAAAATTCATATACATGTACCATATTTTATTCTGTCCTCATCACTGTAAAAAAAAAAAAAAATCTGACGGCAACAGAGTCGCAAGAAATTTGGTTTGAAAATACAGGCTGTATGTATTGTAGCATACCGTCATTACAGAACTGTAATTCAAATTACAGGTTGCTATGCAACCTTGAATAGCAGAAATATATTGTAAACCGTTTAAAATTATGTTATTATTTCTATAGAGAAGCATATTTATGTTATATCATGTTTAGGTTTTATCAACTATTGCAATGTATGTATATATCTTTAATTCTGTACGAAATATATAAAGTTTTCCTGAAATAGAACTGGAGAGTTGTCATCAACATTCACTTGAGAAAGTAGAAAATGCTCGTAGACCTTTTATCAGAATCGTGAGATTTCGGAGCTGAGAATATTACCTTAGCAATTATAGACCTAACCTATGACGATTTGAAATACAACATCCATGGAACCATTTCCCACCTCGCATCGGCAGCTGATTGGGAAGTATTACCGTTATCTGAAGTTAAACCTGAGGTATACAATTCTTTTGTCTACCTTTGTATTGGCTTGTGTGCGATATGACCTAAATCTCAGTTCCACGTCAAAGTGTAGATTGATTTATTGCATCTTCTCTCTTTTAGTATCTTGTTAACTCTGTATTTATTATTAGCTTTATTTTGAGTTTATAGATTTGTTTTCGTCTTTGAAAAGATAAACAAACAAACAAAGCAACACTTTTACTTTGAATTTTATTCAGTGAAGATTAGAATTGTCGAAAATATTTGTGAACTCACCTAACGATGGTTTCATGGCCTCTTTCGGCTGCAGCATGTAAAGCCGTAGCGCCCCATGTTGTAGTGGCTTCCACACGAGCTCCTCTGCCATGCAACCAGCGCACCACGCCAGAGTACCCCCGTACACAGGCGACAAAAAGCGGCGTCTCATTGTTCTCTGGAGATTGATAGTTTACAAGCTTGCCACAACTCGGGGAGAAAGTTAGCAGCCGTTGAATCTCCTCAATATCATTTGCTTTGATGGCAAGTAATAGGGAATTCATTTTATTTCTTGCAGTTTGTTGCTGTCTGTGGCCAAACCACCCAGTACCACTCGTGCAATTACTCGTTTCGTGTGTCTCTACATGTATGTCCCGGGTATTCGTCGTCTGCTACACACCATTTTTCATCGTAATTGCGCGCTCATACAGATGAAGCATTAAAAAGCATAGAGGTACGGAACATGTGACGGTGACTTCCCAGCGTCAAGAAAAGGAGTCGGTTGTATGGTATGCATCGAGGCTACTCCAAAAGAATCTGCAACATACAGGAGTTTGCAAAAACTACTATGCCAGTCCTGCATAGGACAGAATGCTACAATCCTAGTATGCCTAGAACGAGATTTAGGCCTCTGCAGGACTCTGGTGACTGGCGTGGGTTGAAGGGGTATTGTGACTCACAGGGTGTTGGTTAAGACGCGTTTTGTTGATAACAACCAGTCAGTGGTAAAAACGATCCGCGACTCATTCATAGTACAGAAGATTGCCGAATTATGCAACTGAGGGAAGGGCATTTGTTCCAGATTTCGAAGAATCGCTCGTTGGCCTGTAGACACTTTCGAAACTGCTGCATTGCTGGAGAGCCACAGAAATGCAGTGTACATATCAGAATTATAGCTTTGAACATTGTTTTTGCACGTTTGATTTTGTTAGCATTTGAGTAACTTACCAATTATTACCAATAAACTGACAGAGATTATAAATTTCTCATTACATGTATTCCAATTTTCAATTATATTTCGAGGAATGGATGGTCCAAATCTACAATGCATGTCACATTCAGCTGTGTGCTCAGCTACACTCGCGTTTACTTGTCGCAGACAAGTAAACACACATAAAGACATGCACTTGGAAGGCACAATGACTTGTAACAATACTTAATCCGTAATAAACAGTTCATAATAAAATCAGTACATAAATAGTTTCTACTCAATCCCAATAATCCCCAAAAGAATTTATTTGCAAAAAGGATGCATATATACGTCACTGAAATCCAGAGAGCTGTACTGAGGGACCCATTAAATTAACTTCTATATTGGTATCTCGTTTATATTAACCAATTAACCAATTTATATTGAAAACAGAAACGGAAGATTACTTTACATAATGTGTGGGCTGTTAAAAAACACAACAAACAAACTAGAATATAAAGATAATTCATCTATGTACTTGTTTACATCTCAAACTTATTCTCTTCTCTCTTTATGAATTAGAAGACTTGTGGAAAAGGGATACCTTTCTTTCATTATTTTTTAAGTAATCATGAAAATAAAAACTTACCTAATCTCATTGAAGCCAGCTGTACTTTCTCACAGTTTTGCCAAGTAGAATTTGTCATTAGAATATAATTCGTCTACTCATATGATGTGCAGAAATCGTTGAATAATCCGAGCTTGAAGCACTATATAGTTGATGTGCCGTGGCTTATAACCCGTCTTTACTGTATCAAAGAGCGACTGTATCCGTTTTACTCACGCGGACACTTATAAACCACATATTCCTCCGCACAACCTGAAAACAAATGCTAGTTTGGATGCATATCCGTGCACAAATACACACTTTATACGCCAATCCTCGACCACTTCCGGGTCACAAAAGGTTTCATCATATCTTAGGTTTCCTGGGAATATACCTTTATCTCTACGAACTAGCTCAGGGGAAAGAGTGGTTTGTTTACAGATATTTTATTTTCAAAGGGGTATGTGCATTTCACGGTGACAGCTCAGGATTACCCATGGAAAGGTCTAATTTCCCGGAGGCTAGACTTCTCATGAATTTTCCGGGTATTTTCAGAGAGAACCGTAATCTCATACAAACATGTCATCCACGGCCTTTTGTTCGCACTGGACTGCTGGAGGAATGAAACACCCCCAAATTGAAAGGTTATGAGACTCGTGTCTTTGGATTTTAATTCCTTTTAGACTTAAGGTTAATTAACTCATTTCCTTGCCCCATGATATGAAACCTATCTTGGCTCAAACGCATTGCATTGTATAGTAGTCTAAGTTTACTTGACGTAATCGAGTAAAAGAGGAGTGTGGAGAGTAGTTTCTTACATTAAGTGGACGAATCTTTATCGGATAGTTTCTCACGATATGTGGGAAAAAAAAAAAAACGTCAAATAGAACTGTTACCTGCATTAGCTCAATTCTTCATCTAGTATAGCCCTTAGACAACTCTATAACATAATGTTATGGCGAAAGGTGAAGTATTTGATTTGATTTGATTTATTTCTGCTTAATTCCGTTACATCAGATATGATTATGTACATGTCATTTATGACAAACAGTATATCGATACATAGTTTTTTAGTACAATTATACAAGACAAATACAAACAGCTTATGGAACTTAAACAGAACGGTCTCCAAAATAAGCCGAGGCTTGACGGTATGGAGACTACATATGCTTACCTACTCTGGATAGGATAGGGAATAGAGAAAGAGAGAAATAGGGAAGGGTAGGGGGAAGAGGGAAAGTTACAGAGTGTATGTGTACCACTCCAACTACTTTACAATAATAGTAATTATGATAAATACAATGTGATAATGATATTAAAGTTTACACGTTCAGTTGCCTTTGCCGGAGTAATGACCGAATATGCACTATGAAAATAATAATGTGTGAATACAAAGTATCCTATACATATTGTTATCTGATATGAAATGAAATATATCGTGCTTATTTTATGTACGCAGTAATGGTAAGCCACAAGTAACATGCGAAATTTTGCAAAGTGTTAGATAAAGATGACAAAACGGTCATGTAACAATGGATGTATGATACGCCTTGATTTGAGATGGAAGATTAACTATAGATTCAATCAACCCACGAGCACGCGTGGATCCATGACGCACACTCCAGTGCGTTCATAGCATTGTCCCCTGTCGAGGCCATCCGCGTCGAGCAGAAAAAGGGGAAGTCCCGTATCGTTTCATCAACAATGGCCTGTAGGAATATCCGTAGCGCGGGTAAAACGGGGGGAATTCAGTACTTCGAACTAGTACTGTAGGCTGTCAAAGAGTGTAAAGGAAAGATGTCTATTAATTTGCATATATCAAATATCTCCCAGAGTATGTGTATACGTTGGACAGAAAGTATCATGCGAATACATGTACAACCATATCGGATTGATATGCTATGCAGCTTCGATGAAATGTTGCAACGAGCGTCAGTTAACATCATTCTATGAATACGTGTATATATATATATTCGATGAAATGTTGCAACGAGTTAATATCATGCTATGAATACGTGTATATAATTATGTGTATATATATATATATATATATATATATATATATATATATATTTGTGTGTGTGTGTGTGTGTGTGTGCGTGTGCGTGTGTGTGTGTGTGTGTCTGTCTGTGTCTGTGTTTGTGAGCTCCGTGCTGCTACTATATGAGTCCTATCATCAAGTATGATGAAACGAAAATCTCAGGTGATGATTTATCGAAAGTGATTGAAATGTCTATCATCGAGTGACTTATTTATATCGAATTTGTGCTCAAACGCATACACTCTCGCCCACGTATCACTTAATTTGTGGTAAGTTGTGAAGATACATTATTATGAGCCTGTAGTCTGTTCAAGCCCTCGAACCCGGATCTCGAGTGAGTCATGTTCCCTCTCTCTCTCTCTCCTTCTCTCTCGCTTTCTTGTAACTAGATTAAGTTAAAGGGCAAGTCAACCTTCATAGTCTATGGACTGAGTGAATTCAGCAATCTATGTATTAGTAGAACACACCAGTGAGAGTTTGAAGAAAATCACACAATCCGTCAAAAATTATGAATTTTTGAAGTTTCTGCTCAGTCACTGCTGGATGAGAAGACTATACTACAGCTTGTGATGTTACATGTGTAGAACGATATAAAGAAAATATAAAGAATATTCAACACATTTTCACTTTTTCGCATAATAAAAGAGTGCTTCACTTTCCTCTTTCACAAGGCAGGGGGAATAATATTACCCTTCACATGCGTCAGTGACAAGTCGAGGAAACGTGCACTTTTTTGAAAAAGTAAAAACACTAAATTCTCTTTATATTTTCCTCAAATCGTTCTTTAGAGCATGTTACATTATACACTGTCGTAGTCTTCTCATCCAGCAGTGACTGCTCAGACACATGCACTTAAAGGGGATGGGTAGTAACCGATCAGTGGGAATGCTGGGGGGTGATTGTTCCAATTCTTGTGGGATTCATTTAAGAGTACATTTATATCTACTGTTGTGTGAAAATCATTTGCTTCAGAACGGTCTCATATTCAAGTAATATGCAGTTTAATGCCGCGTCACTGTACAGGCATGCTAACCTGGAAACATTAAACTGCACATTACTTGAATATGAGACCATTCTGAAGCAAATAATTTTCACACAACAATATACATATAATGTACTCTTAAATGAATCCCACAAGGATTGGAACAATCATCCCCCAGCATTCCCACTGATTCCCACTGATCAGTTACTAGCCATCCCCTTTAAAAATTCATAATTTGTGAACGGATTGTCCGATATCCCCGAAACTTCAACTGATGTTTCTACTAATATTACTGCATACATTATAGATCACATGTATATGACGGTGGACTTGTCCTTAAAAGCAAGCAAACAAACAAACAACATACCAATAAAAAACATTTATTTTCATCAGGTATGCGAAATATGTTACTAGTTTTTGTTTCTCATCCGTAATAGAATGTGTTGCAGTATATTGACTTAAATCCAGTTGAATATTTGAACTTAATTGTTCATAGCGATATGTCTAGCCTATCGCAGTATGTATGGCAGGTAGGTAGGTATTTATTTCCGTTAAAAAACATATAAAAATTACAGTTTAAAACGGCTGGAATGCCCATATTCAGCGGTGCCGCCATGATCCCACTGGTCTTCCATGGGGTCCAGTTACATAATAATTAAACAAGCCTTTACAATATGTATGAAGGTTGAAATGTACAGAAAACAATAAAGGATAATCAAAACAAATCATAATGATCAGTTACAACATTTTTGTCGCATATTTTCTAGTTTTGACTGACATTCTATCACTTTATTTCAATCATGTCAGGACTTCGGTCTCAGTTGTGATGCTGTTTATCTCCATTGAATCTATGGTGCTTGGTTTTCTATCAAACTTTTTTTTTTTTCCAGCAGACTCACTGCAGCATTTGATTATCTGATCTGATTTGATTTGATTTGATTGAATGAGATATGAGGGACGGGAGGGGGTATATGAGTCATGCTTCTGCTTTTTTAATTTTGTTCTCCTCCTCTTTTTATCTTTTCCTTGCTTTTCTCTACCTATCTCTGATTATTGTTTACTCTCACTGTACCAGTTCTGTAAATTATTTTCATTATGGTTTTTTTTTCCTTCATGTTTTGTGCATACAGTGTATTATTCTTGTATTGTAAATTCGGGACCCTGAGGAAGAACAGTAATATTTTGTAGATATGGGTGAACGGGCAATCCCCGTTTCTTCATACTGTACGTATATGCAATTGTATGCAACTTGTGTGTATTTTCTTTTAATCTGAAGACACGGAAATAAAAACAACAACAACATCAACAGCAATATGCAAAACGGATCAATTCATCTGAACGGATAAATTCATCTGTCATGCAGATGTACACAGCTGATGTAATGACCTTCTCGCTCAAACTCAAAATAACCCCTTCATACAATTACACAACAGTGATTAATTTGGGTGTGCATTTTGAAGAAAGGGAAGTATGAATACAAAAGATACTATCAGGCAGAGCCGAGAAGGGTATCAGAGTCATTTGGCTCAAATTCAAGCCACCCAATCTCATGTGGGGAGGGGGGGGGGGGGGAGAGAACTGGGCTGTGGATCCTTGACGGGTAGGGGGGTGTTCCCAGTTCAAGGGTCAGTGATCTCCCCCTTCACATCAGAAAATATTCCCAAGCCCCTTGGATATGACCGTATAGTAAACTGGTGACAGCTGTATTACATACACTGTGACACCTCAACAGCATTTTCTATTGATAGATCGGTAATTAATTCAACCCCCTCCATGTTTAAAATGCTTTGCTGATCATGGAATTCAAGATTGGGTTCATGTTTTCTAGTTCCATGAAAAATTGAAAAATTACAACAAATCTAAACCTATTCTTTTTTGTCATTTCCTAAGGTACATAAATGCAATGTTATTTTCGCGATATGGAACTTCCCTGTATTGGACCCGACGGTCTTTTTCGCTGCATGAAACTTCTCCGATTTTCAACTGGCATTCAATGCATTGTTAAGAATCGCACGCATTTTGCTTTCTCGAATTTTTGCTCTAGCGAAATGTGCGATAGTTTCATGTACCTGATATTTTCTGCAAAATGAAATTCAACATTTAAACCATAAAAATAAAAAATAAAAAATTCCAGAGGGATCCTGCTTTAATATCAATGAGTAGATCCCGAGGGACCATCTCTCCAAATTTGGTGCCTTTATCCTTGGTGTAAGTACTGTAACGGTACGCGACCTGACTTTATCGACAATTCTACTAATTTAGTTACAAATTAGATAATACACCTCACTTAAACAAAATATCGAGCAAGGAATTCTTATACGTCATCTTCAGATGTATAGAGCATCTTTCGATGAATAGAATGTTTGCTCATAAATATCTTTGTAAAATATGTTTATATGACTGTGTTTTCATTGATAATGTAGTTTGGTATGGAGACAACCTTGCAGCAATTCGACAATGTATCAAAAGTATTATTATACCCAAATCAGGAATTTTACCAAAAGTGAGTATTAAAAACATTACAATTTTAACCCTTTCTCGAGTCTTGTTTTATGTTAAAGGACAGTGTGGAAATGTTTATTTGGACAAAGGGACATGAAAATCTCACATAGAAATGAAACATCCCCTTCACTACAACGTAGTGTATCATGTCATTACTAATTCCGTGTATCCAAATAACTGACCGATAATCTAACTTTGTCCTCATCTTCTGTTCAGATGATCTATCAACTTTGGGCCTGCGTATCGATGGTTGTGTAATTCATGGATTATTTGAACTCGTAGTTGGATAGAAATTCAGTTGTTTCTGTTGCTAATTGTAAAGCGCTAAGAAGCATTTTGATCATAAGCGCTAAGAAGCATTTTTTTTTTTATCATAAGCGCTACATATTTTTTCCAAATTATTTTGATTATTATTATATTATTATTATTACAGTGTATCAAATATCATCTAAAGAGGCGTAAGCACATTTTTAAGTTTTGCCGTATTAAACGGCAAACCTCCGCTGAATAAGGGGAGTTCATCATGGTTAGCGCATGTCTCATTTGACCCCTACACTACTACACCACAGACTTTCAAATAACAAGGAAAGGACCTCGTGACAGAGCATTTTTGTTGAAGCATGCCACCTTTGTAATCAATGTCAATGAAATGCGTGTGCAGCTTTCACCTGTGCGTTCTAACAAGGTGAAGCACACAACTTAACATTCCAAATCCTCATTAGCCTGACGATTCTTTTCGTTTGAAAGTCAATGGCAAATACACAAACATTCTCATTTAACCTTTATTTTGCACATGCGCAAATCGCAACCAAGAACTCCCTTATACATAATACATGTACATGTACATAATACATGTACATCAAATACAATGTCATGTACGGAAAAATCGAGAATACGCGGAAGCAATCAGCTGTGACAGTCCCCCACTCGCCCCCCCCCCCCCCCCCCCCCCCCCCCCCATCGCTTTACTGTGTGGTCGAAGCACCTAGTCCACTGCCTGGACTGTCTTCGTCCTGCTTTCCACCAAAGAGTATAGAAGCGCACGCAGTGCGCTAAGAGGGAACACTCTCCCGATTTTGCGTAGTACGTCGCCATTTTAGGATGCAAATTGCCGGGTGATCGATAGAGGGCGTATTTCTGCCTCCGTTTCATTTCATGGGGTATACAGGATAAAAGATGAATTCAGGACCTTATTATGGCATATAGAAGTAGAATTCCTGCCTAATTATGAAATAGAATTGAAGAATAATGTTTTTAACTTTCCAATCTATAATCCATCAATGTTCGCCGGCTAATTTATGACCGTATGCAAGCCTACTTGTGTCCTAAGCCAAGTAGTGCTTATTGTACAGAATGACGTGGGGAGCTCATAATCATATCGAGGGCACTTTCTCCCCCCCCCCCTCTCTCTCTCTCCCTCTGACCCCCTTCTCTCTCTTTCTTCATCTTATTCTCCTCCTCCTCCTCCTTCTTCTTCTTCTTCAATTTCTTCTTCTCCTCTTCCTCCTCCTCCTCTTCCTTCTTCTCTTTCTTCCACCTTCAGTTACACAGTTTGTGCAGTGTACAGAATTTCAGTTCCGTCATTCATGTTTTCAAGTCGCCCGTGTTTTTTTTTTTCACATATAGACTAATTATCCTCATGTTGAAATGTATTCCGTGGACAAAATAAAACAGATCCGTAATGAAATTTTTATGAATGGTTCAAAACTGGTAAGAGCAGACTTTTTTTCACTTTTGTATTTTTTGCCATCAAGTTGACGTATGAATCAGCCATCGGCATGCGAAAGTGTTGTCCTTTATATTCCTTGTGCCTATGCAACTGACTTGCTCTGACCTATATTAACCAAGTTCAGCATCATCCTTCTTGGATGTGTGTTGCGGAATATGTCAGTTATGTCTTTTAGGATGTGCTCTTGGTGAAATGATATTGAAATTTTGAAATGAAATTAGTATAGTACCATTTTTTGTCGGTTGTCTATAAATGAAAGCATTTTGAAAAATAAGAGTCCAGAAATAAACTGAAGTGTGTGATTGTTCGGTGATTTTCTCATCTACAGATATAAAATTTGTTTGAACCTCTTGATCATACACACAATGAGCCGAGACGGTCAGAAGGTGTGGGATGGGGATACCCCCTCCAACACAAGAAAGCTTTTGCATTATTTTGTTATTGAAATTAAAATCTGGGTGCACGCTTGTCATGAAAAGTAAAGTATTATAGATGTGAATGTGTGTACACGTATAGTGGTAGAGTAGTTAAACGTCCTTTACGCCTTGTTTTGTAAACATTTTTATTTATATCTGTTATTTTCACATGTACATGTACATTATCACTTATATTTTTGTACACATATATTGTAAATATGTTTGTACTCTCATACCCCGAGAGGAGGTCGATATAGAGTCAATAAAATCTTACAAATCTTACAAATCTTTCGAAACACACACTCAAATATTTTCAATCAAAAAATGAGAAAAATTATTCTATTGATAAGATATGAAGAGGTAAATAATTGTACATCTGTCACCTCTTATCATGCGTCTTCACCATGTGAGTCTATGGGGTGGATGTATAGCGCTCACTGGTAATTTAAAACCTGCAGTTTGAATGGAGTGTATAATTATGGTGATATTATACGATCTCAGAGGTATATTATTCTCACAATAGGATCACGAGAAATGCAACCAGTAAAAAGAAGAGTATAATCTGTAATTGTTTCACCGGTTTTTTTACTGATCAAAATCATCTTAAATTACATCATCTGATTCTTGGAAAAAAAAAAAGATTTGAAAACCCTTCCAGACCAGTCCTCCCGCCAGTAAATGAGACGTCCATGGTTCCTACCTGACTCGCTCTCTCAGTCGTTTCTTGGAGTCAAGATTTTCAGCTGTAACGCCGATGAAGGGGGAAGCGGGGGAGAAGGGGGGGGGGGGGGGATACCCGCCTACTGGCGGGGAATCAACCTGTGACAGTTGTAGAGACTGGATTTTTGTTTGTTTGTTTGGTTGTGGTTTACATAGTTTTCAAACATTAACTCTTCTGTTGCATTTGGAGATTTTGGTGTTGTAGTTGTTGTTTTTTGAGGGTTTTTTTGTAATTATTTTCCTTTCCTTGTTCAAGCGGACCCTGCTCGCAAGAGGGGGGAGGGGTCACCCCTTAAACCCTCTTCCCTATAATAATCGATACAGGTCATATCTTTACTATCATTGCAGGCTTTGTACAGAAAGGCTGCCAAAACATTTTTTTTTTTGGGGGGGGGGGGAGCGCCGGGAGACAGGCATCACCCAAACGATCAACGCCTCTTTACTTTGTGTGCAGATTGACCATGAAACATATAAATATGAAAATAACTCTTTGTTAAGACTAAAATATGATAAGGAAAATTCAGTTTGTTATATTAGGGTATTGCGTTCCTTAAATAGAGTCTCGGAGAGAATATGATATTGTATACCAATGGTATATACCATAATATCCCATCTATATTATCAAAAGAAGAGAACGACGTAAAATGTGAATAATGGAATCGATATTCATACCATTCGAATAATATTACATAGGGTCTACAGCCAACAGGACCCGGTAAGAAAGAGAGAGAGAGAGAGAGAGAGAGGGGGAAGGAGAGGGAGAGAGAGAGGGGGAGAGGGAGAAGCGCTTTGTGAGTACGTTTTAGTAAGGCCTGCACATACTTTTATCAGTTAGCTCGAACTTTGAGGGACAACAATTTGGAACAAAAAAGGCCCATTTCATCAATTTTATATCATACTTAAGTAGAAATTGTGCTTCTGTATGATATAACAAGGTCCTACATACATTTAAAAACTTGTATGCCCCGTAAAAAGAACAAAATGAAAGGGAGGCAGAATTTTCTCTATACGGCCACGTGATATACACTCCGGAAGATCCAGCGGCTTGCATCCTAAAATGGCCGCCGTTGGGTTCCACTGCGTACTAAGCCCGTTTACGTGTAAAATCGGGAGAGTGTTCCCTCTTAGCGCACTGCGTGCGCTCTATACTCTTTGATTTTCCACTAAATACAGTCAACATGGTCTCGTCTCAGAGAGCATACCAATAAGACTCCCACTTGCGATGCGTGGACTGTCGAGCTATACCGTCCTATATGATGTCGCAAATCAGGGGGAATGGAGAAAAAGAAGAAGGATAAAAAAGTCCCCACTAACTTCTGCCCAGCATCGGGACGATTTGATCATGCGAAAAAGCAAAGTTTGCAGTTGCACACGGCACGCTCAACTATCGGCCGTGTCGTGCTTGCGAAAGCTCGCTCCGGTCGAACATCCCTTGTATCTATCGCTTTTGGGAATGCAATGCAGCAATTCATCCACTCATTCGGCGACTGGGTTGACTATCCTACAGCCTAGGAAAGACCACTGAGCTGTGTACTAGCCGCAACGTTCCGCTGGTGAGAAATTGCTGTGAGCCAAGAACAGTGACAATTAGAGGTCATATTTGTACTTTTAATCAATGTTTCTTATCGGGGAGGAGACCACAATCTGCCCTGTTGCGACACCGATGTAAACTGGCGTGGGGAGATTACACACAGTGCGACCTGAGCCTGCGAGCTGTATGGGGTGCCAAGTGTCGCGCGGCCTATTTCGTTACTAAATCAGTCATTTCGTCGACGAAATTATAATTTAGTAAGAAAATTACAACATTTCGTTACGAAATGACTGATTTCGTAACGAAATAGGCCATGCGACAATTGGCGCCCCATACAGCTCGCACCAGCTCCGCCACCAGCTTGTAGGCTCAAGTCTCACAGTGATGGGCATTCGGCTTTACGGCATATTCATCCATTGTAATTGTATTGATGCACGGGCGGATCCAGGAATTCCCTAAAGAGGGGGCGCCTTTACAAACTTGGAGGGGGGGGGGGGGGCACCCCCATCTTTTCATTTCTTTTGTTTAACAAAAAATGAAGGGGGAGGCTGCCCGGTGCGCCCCCGCCCGGATCTGCCACTTTTGATGGGAGTGCTCGTTACAAATCTAAAAGGGAAATAATCTTCACGTCATCAGAGTATTTATTGTACAAAATAAAGCAACAATAGAATTAGCAAGTAGCTCAATCCGGGGAAAAATGAAGTAAAATTGTCAAAATTTCAAAAAAGAATCAGCATTCACCTTTTCTCATCTGCCAGCATGCCGTATTAATAATTACTTGCGTAGCATTATATTCCAAAAAGAGAAAGGACTTTGTTTCCTGGGCAGGCATTTAACCTAGAAAATGTATTTTAGACATTTCTTAGTACTGCATGTCGCCTTAGGGGTAGTACTAGTAATTGTATAGAGCTTCGATTCATGCTAGCAGTAGTGTATATCGAATAGCAGTTATTGTCTTTGCGTTGCAGTTCAGTGATAGCAATGATTGATAGCGGCAGCAATTATAATTTCTTTCATAAGTAGGGGCAAAGGTCGCTGCCATGGCAACAACCGAAAAGAAGTAAACTGTCTGTGAAAACACACACTGTAGGCCCTATTCTGTAAAGTTCAAAGACGACCGAAGTTACTGCTGCTATTGACTTCCGCTATCTCAATATGGTGTTTTGCTATTCTTTGATTTTATCGCATTTCCATCAAGTCGTTTTGCCTTTCCATCAGGTCTAGCAGTGAACACATACAAAGAGATAGAGGAGTTATTCATTATTCCTGCTTCTATTCGTGGGGTCATGCACCCGTAGCTTCAGATATCTATTCATGCAAAGCGAGCATACTTATTGACCCCAACGATAATTGTCTAGTTTACCTGTGTGCGCAGACAGGTCTTGATAATATACATGTACGTGCAAGCGCGCCGGAACACTTCTGTTTGTTTGTTTGTTTGTTTGTTTGTTTGTTTGTTTGTTTTTTTTTTTTTGGGGGGGGGGCAAATTCTCGAAGGGGGCACATGAAATAATGTGACGGTGTAAGATCCTCGGCGAGGGGGTGGGGGGAGGTTGTGGGAGGGGATACTCCCTTCCCACGGTTTGGACTTTTTGTAAAAGCAGAGTACAAAAGTCGCGTTTATAGAGCAGTTAAAACCAATTTTCTAGGGAATCAAACATAGTGAAAGAGAAAAATCAGGGCGAAGGACTACGATTATAATAGCCGGCCGTACATTATTTTATGTGACGGTGTGAGATCCTCGGCGAGGGTGTGAGGGGGGAACCCCCCTCCCACGGTAAGAACCTTTTGTAAAAACAGAGTATAAAAGTAGCGTTTATAGAGCATTTGAAATCAAATTTCTAGGGAATTAAAGAATTACTGCGAAGGCCTATAAGGGATCATAACTTATGAAACTATTCATTTTATTATAATATTATGTACGGGCAGATCGAGAGGGCCATTTCACTTTGCCATTCGTCTGAAATGTATTCATTAAAAGCTTTAACGTGATCGCATTATTCGAGCAATGAAAATTATTCTTATATTGCTAAGAAGCATCTTGAAGAAAGGGAAAAAAATGAGAGGTTTACTAAAGGCATATGTTTCAGGGGGCACACTGGAGGACGAGAGGCTACCATCTATACACTAAATTTACTCATTTGAAGTAAATATTAGAGTATAGATATAATGATGTATAGGCCTATACACTAATACCATCATTATAATTTTCGCCCCGTTTGGGGCGAAAACTTCGTATCTTCAGATATGAAATTGAGAACTTTTAGACAAGAAAAATGCCTTTATTATTCATTTTGGTCTCTAAATAATTCAATAATAATTGTTTGTTACAGGGACACATTTTTTATTTTTTTTTTGGGGGGGGGGGGGGCAAGTGTCCTCCTGCCCCCTCTCAACTTCTAGGTGCACATGCTCAAGGTCAAAGGTCAAAAGGTCAAAGTCAAATGCTCAAAATTTCACTTTTCCCCCATCCATATGCAATGCCTGAAGGTATTTTCTTAAAACTTTGTATGTACAGTCAAACCTGTCTATAGCGGCCACCCAAGGGATACGGGGAAAGTGGCCGTTATAGACAGGTGGCCGCTATAGACAGGTAACATGTATCATCGTTGTATACATCTATATAATTATACTTACATGTACATGTACATGTATGTGTGTACGTATGCACATGTGTGATGCATAGAACAATGCCGGTGTTTATGAAATTGTTGCACAGTACATGTAGCATGTGCACAGTCATGAAGAATGCTTAACACTAGTGCCTTATTGTGACTGAACAAGTGATGAATGCAACGGTGGCGATCACTGAACGTTGCCCAGGAATGACTGGCACGGCTAACAAGCAGAAAAACACGCTGAATTATCGGCTCGGCTACGGCTCCATCGGGTTTTTGGCCGCTATAGACAGGTTAAAATCTACCGCGGGAAACAAAATTTGTGGCCGCTGGCCGCGTTAGACAGGTGGCCGCTATACACAGGGTCTTTAACATTGCTTTTCTCTCGGGGGGATTTTTCAGTGGCCGCTATAGACAGGTGGCCGCTATAGAGAGGTGGCCGCTAAGGCAGGTTTGACTGTACATGTATAGGCCTACATGTACTACCAACATTTCTCGCAAATGGTTCAAGGTATCTTTATGGAAGTTAGTATATATGCGTGTACTGACTGGCGATGATTATCTAGGGAATGTAAAAAAAAAAGATTATAAAAAGAAAAAAGAAATACTTCTCATCGCCTAATTGTCGGTCAATGTCTGTAGCCACTACCTCCGTAAGGTCATGTAGATGAGAACTTAGTACATTCATTTTTGTTTCCCTAAAATGACCTAGCTTATGATCATCCATCCATAGTGCCACTGCCATAATACCCAGCTAGGTGTCATCATGTCGCGAGCAGAACTGAATTACGCTGCCAGAGTGGACCTCGCTCTTGCTTTCCGTGCCTGTGATTTCTATGATCTTGGCTATGGGATTTATAATCACATCACTCAGAGGGCGCCCGCACGGGACGGCGATGGTGATGTCATGCTCGTTTGTCCTTACGGTCTACATTTCTCAGAGGTGACAGTGATACTTTATGTTTGTAATTGTGTAAACAAATATTTCGTGATATTATACTTTTAATAGACAATTTTTGGCTCCTATTACGAGTACCTTGTTAAGGATAACAAGAGAAAAAAAATCTTAAAAGATTAAAGGAGAACAGACTAAAGTTTCTGGTTACTGACAGGAAACACGAAGTGCTGGTGAGAGAGAAAGTGTAACATGGCAAATTATCTTGTCCCTGTCTGACAAAAACACTCGGGATGAAAAGAATATGGAAACGAAGAATGACATCTTATTAGAACCAAGAGATATCCTTGATGTAAATCAAGTTATATCCTATCAGTCTGTGCACCACTAGCCCTTATGACGATAATGAATAGTTTATTGTTCACTTATTCTATCTGCGTTACTTGTCCTTTTCTTCAAGCCAGCTTCAGCAAACCACTGAATTGACTCCCCTTCTACCATCGATATCCCTAACCAGATGAGAGGGATAGTAGCCTAATATCTCAACAAAAGTTTTTCTTCCCTCTCTCTTTGTTATAGAATCTCCTGTAGTCAAAACATCATACTTGGTGTCAGTTATTGAAATATTCTTGATTTATAGGTGACAGCTAGCCGGCTGATCGGCGTCGATTTTGATACAGGCAAAGTAGTGGAAGGCGACGGCGAAATCGCTGCCACGGCGTCGGCCATTCACCGAGCCATCCACAAGGCACGTTATCCTGTGGATGGTATCACGAGTGTAATGCACACACATCAACCATACACCACTGCCTTAGGTGAGGCTTTCCGACTTTGAATCTAAATCATAATTCCGTTCATATACCTGAACCGGTCATCGCTAAATAGCGCTTTTTAATCATAGCGTGAAAACCTCATGTGTATTATATCTCGTATATATTATGGTGGTATCAGTAACAACTTTGGGTAAAAACAACAACAACAACAACAACAACAACATCAACAACAACAACAACAACAACAACAACAACAACAACAAACAATCTGTGTACCATATTATATAGTTTCCTGTCAGTGCGAGCTCCGGGATATCCTGCAGGTGTTAAACCTTTTTCTCTTGTTGGCTCTTTGGCGAATTGCGTTCTTCCTCTCTTGTCCTAAACATAGTACATTGATTGGAATACGCCTATTCCCTTTTTGTCCTGAGTAATATGCCTTGGTGAGCTTTCAATATTCTCATTCCTAACTTCTGTTTTCTTGATGGGCTTAAACCAATTAGCACGGCAAGTTTCCTAACAAGACATCCCATTTTATAGTTAGATTAAGCGATGCACTTTTCTTGTCTTCTCGAGTAGCCTTTACAAAACAACAATAAAAAGGCGCCTTGGCGACTTTAGTCTATCTGTATGCTTGCCCTCTAGTCCCAAAGCAGGGCGCCTTGAAGAGATGCAACAAATGCGTGCCCCCCCCCCCCTCTCGTCCCACAAAGCAGGACGCCTTGAATAGGTACAGTGCGCTAGCATGCAATTATACGCATATAATAGTATTTGCAAGCCCTGCACAGCCCCACGTTATAATGTATTGGTTATACGTACACATCGAAAATATATCGTGCCAAATAGATGCCAACATACGGAGGCTTATAAGTGCCAACCAGATGACGAGACAAGAAGACGAGAAGACAAGTAAAATACCGAGAAGCCGAGTTATTGGAACTCGGCAAGTCGACATGTTTGGGTCAAGAAGACACGGAGCCGAGTTATGGAAACTCGGCACGTTGATTTGTTTTGGACGAGAAGACAAAATGATGAGTTGTCGAAACTCAGCAAGTCGATTTGTTGCGGACAATAAGACAATATGACGGGTTGTTGAAACTCGGCTAGTCTACTTGTTTGAGACAAGATGACAAGATGACGAGTTGCCGAAACTTGGGAAGTCGACTTATTTTGGACAAGAAGACAAGATGATGAGTTGTTTGAACTCGGCAAGTAGACTTATTTGAGACAAAATGACAAGATGACGAATTGTCGGAACTTGGCAAGTCGGTTTGTTAAGGACAAGAAGACAAGAAAATGAGTTGTAGGAACGCAGCAAGTTATCCAAAACAGACTTGTTTTGGATAAGAAGTAAAAAAAAAAAGAGTCCTTAAACATTTTTTTTTCATTTATTTTATTTATTTCAACATATTTTGATAGGATAACAAGATCAGCAGGTGAGTGCTGTTTTACATCAAGGTCCTGAACAATCCAACTACAATGATGTATATTAATATAAAATCATGTTACATAGATATGAGCATAAAAACCACTACAAACAAGCAATCAGAGTTGAAAGGAGCAAAACGTCTAGTTAAAATCAGTAGTAACCAGATCAATGTACGATATGACAAAACAATATGATAGAACAGGATATATTAAAACAGCGAATAAAATGATGCAAGATTATATATACAATCAAACCATTAGGTGTACAAAAGGAGTTCAAAAAAAAAGTACAATGAAAGTTAACATTCGTTAACTTTCGTTGTACTTTCGCGGTGAACTAAAAAATTGCTCCGTTCTTAATTGTGTGTGATTCTAAGCTTTTCTTGTAACCATTGCCTTCTTTTGTGCAAGGGAGGAATGATGAAATTATTATGGGGGGGGGGGGGGGGCAAAGTGATGTGTTTGTCGGTTATTGATGTTTTGGCCTTTTCCGCGCAAAGCCCGTGTCGAAATTGTCCTGTTTTAGTTGTGTTTTAATGCTAGATTAGTTTTAATCTTTATATGTAATTCTAAGCATTGCTTTGAAAATATTGCTATAATTCTCATTTTGGAGGGAATTACTGGGGGCCGGGGACAATATTTTCCCCCAATATTTTCATTGCCAACTGCCCCAATCCCTCCCCCAACCCTTCACGAGGAAAACTCAGGCGATTTATCATGAACACATATATTTTACTATCTCTGAAACCTGCGGGGGATGATTGTACATACCCCCCCCCCCCCCCCCCCTGCTATCTACACCCCTGCTTGGTGGGGAGGGGTGCTCTGGGAGATGGAAACTAAATGTTTGCGAAAGATGATATTGCTGTAGAAGTAAAGGAACGACCATAATATACATAAGTGACAGGTTTATGAACTGAGCTGCCTTCTCCCTTCCACCTCCGTATAAATCGATCTATAAGCTTGACTCTGTTATCTTTTTTTTTCTAGTTCTTGCAGCTTGTAAAAAAAAGTTAGTGCTGGTGGTCGTAGATAATATGCCCTTTCCCAAGTCCGCCCTTGGTAAATCAATGCTATGTGTTAATATCACATTTTCTTGAGAAATGCTTATGATATTACTTTTGTCAATTGTTGTTTTTAGGTTGAATAACTCACAAACGCTTATTTAATGATTCTATTTTAAATTTCCAGAGTGAATGGCCAAATAGTGCAGGTCTTTGATTTTTATTTTAATCCCAATTAGTTGCATAATTTATTTTCACTTTTTTCCCCAAAATATCCAAATCTCAAATGAAGAGGCTTGAAGAGAAAGTCGTATAGGTACGCATTATTTACTGTCGTAATTTATTCATAGTTTAATATAATTTCAGATAGTTTCAGATGCTTTAAAGAGCGAGTTGCTGCCTTCCGTCTGTCAAATACGTATTCCAGCATTATTCTTTTCCATGATACCAATTTGTGGAATATGGCAAATAGCTTAAAAATCAGGAAAGATATAAATTTTCCCAGAGATTGCTGTTGTGTGGAAGAGAAACTCAGAATGCAAATCCACGACGCGATGAGGTTGCAAATGTCGCAAAGAAATCTGTATAATTGACTTGCCGAGTTTCAACACGGCTTCTTGTCCCTTGTCCAAACAACTTGTCATTGTGATTTCTTGTCCTAAACATGTCCGACTTGGAGAGTTCCAACAGCTCATCATCTTGTCTTCTTATCCCCCAAAAGTCAATCTCTGGGTTTCAACAACTCGTTATCTTGTCTTTATATACCAAACAAGTCGACTTGCCGATTTTCAACTCGGCCTCTTGTCCCAAACATCTTGTCATCTTGAAATCTTGTCCCAAACAAGTCTACTTGCTGAATTCTAACAGCTCGTCATCTTGTCTTCTTGACCCAAACCATTACTCGGCTTCTTGTCCCAACAACTTGTAATCTTGACTTCTTGTCCTTAACAAGTCGACTTGCCGTGTTCCAACAACTCATCATCTAAACTTCTTGTCCCAAACAAGTCAACTTTGCGAGTTTCAACAAAAGGTAATCTTGTCTTCTAGTCATAAACCAGTCGACTTTCTGAGTTCTTACAGCTCTTCATCTTGTCTTCTTGTTCTAAACAACTCGACTTGCCGAGTTTCAACAACTGGTCATCTTGACTTCTTGCCCCAAACAAGCCGACTTTCCGAGTTTCAACAACTCGTCATCTTGTCTTTTTGCCCCAAACAAGTCGACTTGCCGAGTTCCAACAACTCGGCTACTTGTCTTCTTGACCCAAACAAGTCGACTTGCCGAGTTCCAACAACCCGTCATCTTGTATTTTTGTCCAAAGCAACTCGACTTGCCGAGTTTCAACAGCTCATCTTGTCTTCTCGTCCCAAACAAATCGACTCAACAACTTGGCTTCTTGTCTTCTTGACCCAAACAAGTCGACTTTCCGAGTTTCATTAACTCGGCTTCTTGGTATTTAACTTGTCTTCTCGTCTTCTTATCGCGTCATCTGGTTGGCACTTATAAGCTTCCGTACCAACAAGTTTGGTGCAGATGAACTTTCCCCAGACACCATCTACAAACTAATGCGCCTGTGGTTTGCGGGAAAAAAAAAAGATGACATGCTCTTATGATCTGATTTTGTCATAATAACATCGCCGTATTATTAGGAAATATCATATTGAAGTACACGTACGTTATTGTCTGGAATGCAGTTTTTGTTCATCAAAATCAATTAATCTTGGGATATCGACTTGCATTTGTATGACGCTCATATAAAATTTGAAATATAGTTATGTTACCTTGTCTTTGGATGTAATCTCTTTCATTTTCAATTTCATGGATTCCTGCCTTCCATTTTAACGCTAAGTGGTATGCATCTGTAAACTGTTATTGCATTAGCTGATACGGTGTTAGACATGACGATGGATAGTACAGCAATGAACGAAATCAATGTAGGCCTTCATTAAAACCATAGGCCTACAGATAGGTCAAATTCCTGCCTTTTGTCTGGTATCATAAAACAGATCCCTGATCAGCGTTAATTGTACATTCAAACAAATAGGTCCAACTCCCTACGTGCTGCATTCTATCCGATATAGCTCAGACAGATCTGCCCTATGATTTGTTTTTCTCTTTGATCACAACATAATGAACAGCCTGCCTTGACGACCCCGAACCAATAAAGTTTGCTCTACATCAGACAGCGATGGTATTCTATAACAGAGTAGCTTATGACTGGGACTACACGGGAGTAGCCTTGGAGGAAGAAGAAGGCGATCGGCTGGCAAAGGTTGTATCTTATTTTTCTCAAAATCTATCAAAAATTTGATATATACATGTTTTGTCCCCATGTTTGACATCAAACAACGTTACTTCCTTTAGAGTTTGCATTCCTAGAAGTTGCTCCGGTCTAAATGATACACAGGCAATGATCTACGATTATGCGTAAATACAAAAAAAAAAAAAAAAAATCACACCCATGACTTTTGGAGGTTTTAATCAAGACATTCTTTCCTTCGAAGAGAGGGAGCATTGACCACTGACCGAACCAATCAAAGTATCCCCCTCCCTCAACCCCCTCCAAAAACTAAGAAAACGTGTATATTTTCCCTTTTGGGTCTTGCGTGTATGCATCTTGAAATGACCAGAGCTGTTCCTTCCTTTGATCTTTCCCACCTGCTTTCTGACCGCTTCACTTGAAGAACTTTTTACTGTGGTCGTCATGCCTATAGGCTTGTATACATTGTAATGTGTGTATATGGTGCAAAGAACATGCAGACATTTCAAATACAGTGGACTCCCCTTATAACGAAGCCCTCCGGGACCGGCAATTTTTTGTCGTTGTATCGAAATTTCGTTATAACCGAACAAGTAAACAAAATAAATATAGAGCTGTTGTTGTTGTTGTTGTTCATTTTCCATCTGTGAAGATGGCTGGATAGCCCATATTCAGCTACACTAAGCTGGTCTTCCATGGGGTCCAGTTGGATGTGGGGTGGGACCACTTCACCGGGTTAGACACCCTGCTCTTGGCGATGAATAAATAAAGCGGGATCTTTTACGTGCATGAGCTGTGACTCTCTCATACACGGGGCCTCCATTTTATGTCCTATCCGAGGGACAGAGTGTTTTGCCTCTTGCTAGAGGGGACGGTATGTTTACACACAACATTGCTCAGTCCAGACTCGGGTTCGAACCCGGGCCGCGTGATCGTGAGGCAGACGCGCTACCGACTGAGCCAACTCACCGCCCTAGAGCGAATAATGCTATGGCCTGAATTTTCATTCCGTTGTAACCGAAATTTCGTTATAACCGTGTTCGTTATAACGGAAGAGCAAAAAAATAATGTATGTTCTCGGAGATTTATTATGTCTTTTTGCTATTTTAAAGGGATAGTAAAGTTGTTATTGAGATGGGGAATTCAGATTTTTTTTTTTTTTTTTTTTGCGAGATGATTAGAAACCACTTATATTTAAGAGCAAGTAATGCTAAGAGGTTTCACAGTTTACTTGATGAAAATAGGTTTTGAAATGGCTGAGATATTAAGAAACAGAGCGGTCCTAACAAAAGGAGGGACCCACTATTTATGAAGACCACTTTGTTTTACTTAGTTTTTTGACATCTCGACCATTATTTAAAACCGATTTCCGTCAAATAAACTTGATATATCTTATAAAATAATGTATGCTCTTTAAAATCAATTTATAACTCGCTTTAAATCTGAATTCCCACTAAAAACACATCTCAACAAAAACTATAAGACTGTATACCATCCCTTTAAATAATGCAATATTCTAATGCGTTGAATCTATTATTCTAATAACAATTTAGATACTGGGTGACAAAGCAGTCTTACTCATGGGCAACCATGGGGTGTTGGTCGTTGGGAAGCGAGCTTGCGATGCCTTTTCTGAACTGTACGAGCTGGAATGTGCAGCTAAGAACCAGGTGTGGAAAACATGCGTTAACTTGTTCTTCAGTATCGTGGTGTTAATGGAAGTTATTGTCCCCGCCGAACGAGTTCGAGCAGGGGACTTTGACCCCGTTTACAGCCCGGCCTCAATTGCGCGGCCGAGCCTCGCAATTTTGTCCGTTTACACTGCTGGGCTCGGCCGCGCTTTCGATTCAAACTTTTCATTATTCGGTCGTAGTGGCGCTCTGCTTGTAAACTAACGCAATTTGGTATTGTCTGGTTTTCAGACCCTTTGCCAACTGAATTCCGTGGCGACGAAGTCGCCGTTCGGGCAAAGGCCTTTGCCGAAGGAAAAAATCCTCTGCAGGACAAAACCACCTTAAACTATACTAGTTTTCGACGTTGAGGGGGTTAATATCCTGAACAGCGAAAGATACAGGCAGAGGGTTTGGAAGCCAGACTAAAACTGGCCGCGCAATTGGCCGCGTATTTGGCCCAGTTTGCGTTTACACCAAGAAAAGGCCGGGCTCGGCCGCGGCCGAGACCACCTCCAGAGCGAGGCCAAATGCGAGGCCAATTTTGGCCTCGCATTTGGCCTTTTGCGCGTTTACACTGAAGCGGGGCTGGACTCGGCCGCGGCCGAGCCGCGGCCGAGCCTCGCACTGTAAACGGGGTCTTTGAAACGGGCTCGGTACGTGTGTGTGTCCGTGCGTCCGTCCGTCCGTCTGTGTGTGCGTCCGTGTGTGATCAAAATGTTCAATTTGCTACTTCTCTGTCATTTATGAGCCAATTTTGATTCTGTTTGCTTTATATGGTAGCACTACATGGGAGCTTTGAAACTTCTACACAGAATTTCAGTTCTGACCTTTGACCTTGACCTTTGACCTTTATTGTACATTTTGCTACAAAATGCCACTCCTTCGCCATTTCTAACCCGATTTCGATTCCGTTTGCTTTATGTGATGGCACTAGGTGAGGGCTTCAAAACTTCTACACAGAATTTTGACCTTTGACGTCTTTGACCTTTGACCTTGATTTTTTACCTATATTGTACATTTTGCTACAAAATGCCACTCCTTCGCCATTTCTAACCCAATTTCGATTCCGTTTGCTTTATGTGATGGCACTAGGTGAGGGCTTCAAAACTTCTACACAGAATTTTGACCTTTGACTTCTTTGACCTTTGACCTTGATTTTTTACCTATATTGTACATTGGCTACAAAATGCTACTCCTTCGCCATTTCTAACCCAATTTCGATTCCGTTTGCTTTATGTGATGGCACTAGGTGAGGGCTTCAAAACTTCTACACAGAATTTTGACCTTTGACTTCTTTGACCTTGATTTCTGACCTGTATTGTACATTTTGCTACAAAATGCTACTCCTTCGCCATTTCTAACCCGATTTCGATTCCGTTTGCTTTATGTGATGGCACTAGGTGAGGGCTTCAAAACTTCTGCACAGAATATTGACCTTTGACTTCTTTGACCTTTGACCTTGATTTCTGACCTATAATTGTACATTTTGCTACAAAATGCTACTTCCGGCGGGGACAAATATTATACGCACGGCGTAAATTCTACTTTTCCTTGTTTGACTTGATCTGAGTTGATATTGTACAATGTACATTGTATGTATGTATGTGTGTGTGTGTGTAGGTTGCTGTGATATAGCAGAAAGTGCTCTGTGAATGTAGAGAATCGATACCTCCCAGCTCTGCTGCCTTGAAGGAATCCAAACCCAAAGAGAAAATGTGGATTGAGTGAAAGCAGCAACATATACGTGTACTTGAATTTATGACCTCATGTGTGGACAATACAAAGAAATAGAAAAAAAAAATCAACATGCTTTCACTTTTATAGCGTAATAAAGAGGGCTTCACTAACCGCTTTCAGAAAGCGGGGAGAATAATTACAACCCTGAGCATAAATTATGTCAGTATCAAGTTGATGGGATGTGTAATTTTCTTGAAAATGGACCTTTGCGGAATTCGAATTGCGAAATATTAACCAAAAAGGTTCAACGGAGTCGTAATCTCAGAACTTACCCGATCGGGGTCAGGCTAACTCTGAATCGGATACAACTCGGCCTTGCTTTGACCGCGGGGCCCATTGTTGTCCCTCTGGATTGTTGTATATAATGTACTATGAGAGCGCTTCGTGTTCTGGCTGGTCGCAGTTATGGGCCGAGTTGATATCATGTATAAGGCGCACATCAAAGCACCGCTTTGGCGAGCATATGAATAGAACATGAAGATCAAGAAAAAAAAAACAGAAAAAAAAATTGTCAACGAACTTAAAAGAACTGTAAATTGTCTGAAATAGGGTCAAATTGTCCCCGAGTCCGAGTTAGCCTGGATCCTCCATGGAATAAACAGACTTCTATTATTCTACAAGCTTGATCTCAAAATACATGTAGTCCATAACAATTCATCATCCCGGCAAATCGCGTCAGCCAGGTATCTTGGTATGGACTCTTTCGATATACTGCAAGGCAAATATGAAATGGTGTCAGACGGGTTCTCAAACCCTTACCAGAACTATATGTTTTCACTTTAAAAGGCATCATGAAGCACGACATACATGCTTACTCCTTATCATCATATAGCATGTAACGAGAAGTATTTTTACCAACGTAAGAGCTTTCTCTTGTATTGAAACTTGAGATAATGGTTCTGCGCGCTATATACGATGTCATGTATCACCCAGACCTATGTTTATCTTCTGTGTACTTCCTGCTACTTTCCCCCAACAGATCTTGGTCCAGTCCACTGGTTTGAAAATGCGAATGGCACCAGAGAAGGTTGTCAAGGAGGTTGCCACACCTGACCCTAGATGCGGTGACTACCAGAAAATGTTTTACGACTCTCTCAAGAGGATGCTGAAGGATTCCAAACCATGCTTTATGGACTGATTTCTCCTTTCTCTCTTTATTCTCATAATATCCGAGGAAAGTGCATGAGTACTACAAAAACAGAACTTGTTATATATCAGGGGTGGATCCAGGAATTCCGTTAAGGGGAGGCACCTTTACAAAAGTTAAATGGAGGCGCACGTCCCCCCCCCCCATATTTTTCTTTTTATTTCTTTTGTTTTAACAAAAAAAAAAACAACAAACAAACACTCTAAAAACACAAATGTTGAATTAGCATTTAAAAGGGCCGAGGAGTGACAATATTTTCAAAGTGTTGGTTTTCCTGCTAGATTCAACATTCAAAATGTTATCCTAAAAGTTGGATGCAACACTTAAAAAAATGCTGTCACTCCTCGGCCCTTTTAAATGTTGATTCAACATTTGCGTTTTTAGAGTGAAACAAAAACAAAACAAACCGGGGCGCGCGCCCGGTGCACCCCCTCTGGATCTGCCACTGTAGGCCCGTTATGGTGACGATGCTTTAAATGGTACTGTAACTTAATTGGGCAAGGAAGAAAGGGACTTATTTTGTACTTTATAAATCATCGAGCCTTACTTTATACTTTATAAATCATCGAGCCTATTCGTAGATGCGATTTTGTACTATTCCATTCAAGAAATTGTGACACAAAAGATTATTTGCACACATCTCTCATTGGTGGTCTACTCGTGTCACTAAGGTTAGAAACTTGCAGATTTTGGTGTCCCTTCCCCCCCCCCCCCCCCCCCCAAAAAAAGGAAAAAATATATATCATTTAGAAAAACATTAGCAGAATAAACCATGATAATGATGCAAAATAAATCAGTCGATAATTAGTAAATTGTATCATATACCACGTACTGCAAGAAGAAACACAATCAAATAAATCATAACACCATGGTAATTATGTGATAATAGGCAGGTGCGAAGAGAGCCTCAAATACAATAATATAATGTGAATAAGTTCTAAGCTCAGTAAACGATTTATACAATTGTATATTCAATATTGAATTGAGGCATGAATATGATTTCCGCGACACCACTATACACACGAAATGATTATATCAAACACAGGGGTATGCCTTCTATGTGTGGATAGATAGAATTTGGCCATGAAATTAGACCTTGAAAAAAATAGAAGAGTTGGCCAAAAGTTGGTCGTAGAATAGACTCGAGTTTCGACATCAAGGTTAGCGGCAATCCTGGTCGCGGCAGCGAGATGAAATGCCTGCAGTTATCAAGCACTGAGCCGCGAGTTATTCTCCCCTCATCCATGTCATCTGGATGACAAAACCATTAAAAAATCTACCCATAAAGTTTTGGTTGTCCGATCGGGCCACCAAAAGATATCATTTCTTTAGAAGTAGGGGCATGACGTCTCATACATGTATCTGGTGGTCTTGGGCCACCGGGCCACAGCTGATGTCGAGACTTGTACATTTAATTACTGTATGTACATGTATAATGATCGATCCTGACCAACACGTCGTAGATACACTGCCACCGTTTCAGACCGCACCTGTACCGTTGTCTGATTATACAGACATGGGACCATTATTAGTGAGTCTTCATGTGATCACTGTAATATTAAAATTTTGTGCCTTACGATTGACTTTGATCATTTCGCTGCCAACTGAAAACAAATTTATGTAATATGACTTTGTATTTGTTTGATACATGTATATGAATATGTCCGATTGTAGCCCTACATATTGTATATTGTGTAAAGAATAACAGAAATAAGGCTATGACTCTGCACGAAGCACTTTTACATTATTGTCAACATAGAGTCTGTGAGTTTTACATTACCGTACACTGATGTGATGGTAGTCGTCCCACAACCCAACCACTTACAATATGCCCCAAATAATTTTACTTAGCCATTAATTCCTACCACAAATACACCTTATCCGAAAGTAGACATAATTCAGAGGTTTAGTTTATAATTTTGTTAAATTCTAATTTCTGCTTTATTGTCAACATCCCAATACCCGCTGACCTACAAAGTATGAAAGAAGCAACCTACATATTTTTATCAGATATAATTTAGATGTAAAATCATTGTAAAACGCAGGATTACTGTACGGCTGCAGAAAGATGCATATGTACATAATATTTTGATTTCATTTTTGAATGATACACAGCACATTTCTTTTGAAAATCGGAAAGAAAGCCCTAAAATGTGACTGAACTGTAGATGATCTGCAAGGAAGAATGGCTCACACTTCCAGTGAGTCTATGTACAAGAAGCTGATACATTTTTTGTATGTACAACTGCCCATCGTATTGAAAGAAAATAAAGGCAGTAACACAAAGTTTCAAGATTGATGAGCGTACACACGAATAATTTAAAGGACAAGTCCACCTTCATAATACATGTGGAATGAGTGAATGCAGCAATATTAGTAGAACACATCAGTGAAAGTTTGGGGAAAATCGGACAATCCGTTCAAAAGTTATGAATTTTTAAAGTATCTGCGTAGTCACTGCTGGATGAGAAGACTACTACAGTGTATGATGTCATATGCGTACAACCATATAAAGAAAATAAAAAAAGAATTTCACAAAACTTTACTTTTTTAATAAAGCGCACATTTCTTCGACTTGTTACTGACATATTATGTTAAGGGTAATATTATTTCCTCTGCCTTCTGAAAGAGAGAAGTCAAGTGTTCTTTTGTTATGCGAGAAAAGTGAAAATATGTTGAATTTTCTTTATTCTTTCTTTATATCGTTGTACTCATGTGACATCGCAAGCTATAGTAGTCTTCTCATCCAGCCTTGAGTGAGCAGAAACTTCAAAAATTCTAAACTTTTGAATGGATTGTCCGATTTTCCTCAAACTCTCAATGATGTGTTCTACTAATATTACTGCATTCACTCAACCCACATGCCTATGAAGGTGAACTGGTCCTTTAAAACGCGTTATGCCTTTTTTTTTTGTTTGTTTGTTAAATGTACGTGGTGGCAAACAAGCTTGGGCTATCATTGGTTGTTGTAAAAAACGGTTTGCCTTCTCAATGTTGATACATGTTCAGTGGCGGATCCAGAGGGGAGCGCAAGAGGCGCACGCCCCCCCCCCTTTATTTATCGTTTAAAAAAAAGAAAAGAAATGAAACCCGGAAGTGGCACCAGAAATATTAGTTACGGGCAAGTTAGTTTTGGGCAAGTTTTGATGCCAGATTGCATGACCGCATGTACGATTTCAGAGTTACGTCACGTTATCACATGGCATGCCTAGAAAAATTCGATATTTTACATTCGTTTGTGTGTAAAGTCAATGGCAACTTGAATGTATTACAGAAAGGCCTACTGTTTATAAACTTTATTTTCATTGAATTCTTTTACAGCATTTACTGTCGTTTGTGAATACTCTTCTAGATCATAAAACAATAAGATACATAAGATTAAACAAAAGAAATACATAAGAAGTCAAAAACAAAGAAATGCATATGGACATAACGCGGACAGTAGAATGCATGCATATACATGTATTCTTAATTATGCTATGTTCAGATTAATAGAGCTTGCTTGTCCTTTTTTTTTTTTTTTTGGGGGGGGGGGGGGTCGATCAAGTTTGCTTTGGATCATTCCATATCGAGATCTGCAATAAAAAGTGCCAAAACATAACATTTGTCTACATGTGTACTTATTTAGTAATGTGCATGGTACTTTGCATATGTACGTGTATAACGTAATTCAAACATTAAATGACACAATTTAACAAAGAACACCTTCTTCTTACATATAACATTTATTTGAAACATTTAATTGTATTTCAAAACATCTACACTGCACTCGGGAGTCAGGGAAGTGCGCAACGTATGTTTCTGAGCTCCCGGTTACTATTATAGAGATTATTTTCTGATTTTTACTGATTTTTACCCCAGAAAACATGTTTCCTTGACCTGAAATACCACCGTGAGCTATTTGTATCAACATTGTCTGGATTGTGTGTTCTGATCTCAGGTAATTTGTCTAATGTTTCTGTGGAATACTGATCAGTTCATATTCGGACTCACGTACTGGCTGTACCGCTATTGCTTCAACGTGCCCTACATTGCCGTAAGTAGTACCAGGGAGGTGCTAGAGAAGGAGAGACAACTACTGCTCTCCTTTGAAGTCATGCGCGGCGCCGCCGAGAAGTTATGAGTTAAACTACAGGTGTTACCCGTGTGCTTTGACAAAAGAGAGCATCAATAATCGGGACTAGCGCTCTCACATCTAGAAATACTTGCCCCTACTGCAATTCGCTCTCTCTTTCAATGTGATGGCAACAATGAATTTGTGTAACTTGAATTAGAGCAGCTAACCAAAATGCAGTGTAAAACTAACAATTTTAACAGCAAATACATGTAGTTTAAAAGCACGCTGGAATACGCTTTAGCGGAGTACTGTATTTGAAAGATCAAAATATCCCAGATTAAAAGATTAAAAAACTAACATGCACAAATATGCGCATTATAGAAAAATATTAGGATTTTAAGAGGGCCTAATTTTCATTTCATTTTGATTTGCGCATTACGAAGAAACTAGAAATACATGTTTATAATATTGAATTCTTTCCTAAACTATTCTAAATCAATTCGAGTATTTCATTTAAAATTTTACGGTGAAATAAAACTTGTAATTCAACGAAAGGTGAAATGCGTTCTTCGTCTCCGAACTTCGTCTTGCAAACCAGAGCGGTGCCGAGCATGACTTCAAAGCGTAATGGAATGCTAGACATCCCATTGTAACGCCTTGAACCCAAACATGTGTTTGCATGAATTACGAAGAGTTGCCACTCCATCTCTGTAACACCTCCCTGGTAGTACCTACCACTGAACTGCTACGAATGCTTCACGTCTGTTCAACAGCTATTGTTTTGACTCGATGTGCTTCGTCACGTTGTTTTCTATAGAGAATAAGTCATGAGGCAATAATTCGTAGTATAGATATACATGTACAGCATCAGTTTGAGGATGCATCTAAGTCAAAATTTTAAACCTTCAAAAATCAGGCACCTATCTTATGAGAAACTGCACTCAATGCCATTTTGATAGATCTTATGAATGAGAATGAGATACGCGTTTTATAACAGATTTGACCCCGAGCTTTCTCCACATGATCAAACATTCACATCATCGTTGATTGTTATTGATATACATGTATTACTTTCCGCCGTGATATAGCTCATCAGGTCCCTGCTGACTGATTTTCCATGCACTTCATAATATTAGAGTGTACACTGTATTACCACTTCGGCCGCCATTATTGTTGCAACTAGTGACGCAAGATAGAGTCCAAGTCCGGATTGACGAGGCATTGCAGTCTTTTGTTGAAAACGATTCCTTCATTCAACTAATCCGTAAAGCTGTCCGTGATTCAGTGAAGGCCGAGATGTCCATCGTCACGGAGCGTCATACCGAGTGAGGAAACTTGTCATCTCCAAGCGACGAGCGCTGAAGGGATCCAACATGGGAATGTAAAGTTCTTTCATCCTGGACATCGGATGGAAGAATAATCGCTCTGCTTCCTGCTACTGGAGGATACAATCAAACGGGTCATTAACTCAGAAAGTGACTTATACTTAATAAATGATCGTAACTTTTCCCTGTATATGCTGACACCTATTCAACCCATGCATGATGAGAATCCAACTTTGGTAAAATCTGCTATTTTGGTATATACTACGGCAATATTAGTGTACATGGTTATAATGATGCATTCTCCTTATATACATTGTACTGCAGTCGTTTTCATAATAAGTCCTATCTTCTGTCGGTAATTTTTACTTCACACCTAGGTACATGTACAGTGTAATTTGATTTTTTTTCTTTTCATTCATTATTGCATTGAGTCATTATAAAAGTTGTTTGACATTTTTATGACTCTAAAATACCCTTGTGTATTATGTGCCAAATCAGTAAAAAACAACAACAACAACAACAACAACAACAACAACAACAACAAAAACAATCAGAGAGGACTACACTTTACTTCATGTTTTGCCTGGGTGCACACTACTTGTGTGGGAATAATAAAGAACAATAGGATGATATCCATTACTCATTTATCAATTGGAGATGCACAAAATGCATTTTCCAGTACTGTCCCTTCGTCCTCAATTTACTTAACCCAAGAAGAAATTTACTAATAAAGTATTTACTGAACGAAATGTGGATATTAGTGAAAGCAATTTGCCATATCTATGAGGTATGACCAATCTGACAATGATTTCAAATGCATTCATCTGACTGTTCGTAGTTTATATCGAAATATTGATGAAATCAAACTGTTATTGTATGACAAGTACATTCATATTTTAGCCTTAAATGAGACTTTATCATACAGTGTATTGGATGAAACCAGTAGTGACCAATTAAAGATTGAAGATTATGACTTGATTCGTAAGGATCGAAACTGCAGGAAACGATCTAAGATACAGTGTATTTCAAATCTATAAATCTGGTCATACAGCCCACGGGTCATACAGCTCACGAGTCATACAACCCATTATTTCGACACTAAGCTAACAAGGCCCACGAGACCAACACCCGTGTTGTATCTGTCGAACTCATGGGCTGTTTTTACCTAGTGTCGAACACATGGGCTTTATTTGCTTAGTGTCGAACTCATGGGCTGTATGACTCGTGAGCTGTAGGACTCATGGACCCGTTTTCAATGTCGAACTCGTGGGCTGTATGACCCGTGGGTGTCGGTCTAGTGGGATGACCCCGGTAATAAAACATCTGCCAACAATTCAATAGGCCCATTTCTATACTACCATCTGCATCCAAGGTTATAGAAAAGCTTGTTCAAGTTCAGCTGTCAAATTATTTAAAATGTAACAACATTCTGTCTAAAGCTCAATCAGGGTTCAGAAAAAAAAAATCATTCAACAATTTCTGCTTTACTCTAAGTTTACTCCAAAAATAAATGATCTAATTTTCTAAGAATGTGTATCTGTTTATAGTTAGTCTATTGTATCTCTAGTTTTAGTATTTAAAAAAAGAAGGATTATCAAATACGGTACACCAAGTTTTTCCATAGTGGCCCTCTCGCTGCAAGCTGACAAAATCTCCTGAGCCATAATTTGTTATCACTCTTAAATGAAAATCAATATACACATAACACGTACAGGAATCTGAAATGAGCAAAATGTTTATTTCAGTCTAAACAGGGATGTGCACTAAATAACTTTGACATCAGATGCTGTCAAGTATACAATTTTTGTTGAAACATGTTCATTCTTTGTGAAATTCAGTTTAAATATCTCATTGCAACAATCTCAATTTCATGCTAATCAAATAGCAACATTCGACATACAAACACGTACACCTGTATACATATTGTTAATAATGGTAACATCAACAGTTGCATAGCAAAGTCAGAAATAAATGTACATAATATGTATATTGACAGGCTATATCTGACTAAAAATAGAATTTTAAGCAGGCTAAACCCTCGTACAGACAGACAGACACGTACACACACAATACCAGTATGCTCCCTGAATGATACAAATTTTAGCACACTATGTTTCAATATACAGCTGACTGAAAACCACATTTAACATAAAGAAGGCCATGTGTCCTTAAAGGCTTTGTATAGCAGAAATATTTCATTTTTCTATTTTTTTTTTCTGACACAAAAAAGACAGGACCTGACAAGTAACCAATGAGAGTTAATGAAAGCTACAGAACATGAAATAATTGACTCAACATGGAAATGAGCAAACATGGGGGATAAAATGTACTAGTAATTGGTAAACAATGACTCTGAACATCTTATAGGGAGGAATGAGACTACTACATTTCACATCTCTAATCCACATAACCTCTGACAACTTGAAAGGAAGGGAAAAATTTACTTGCCCGTCATCTGGTACTATAGTTGTTATGATGTGAATAACTGCTGACACTTAAGCAAGATAGCTGTACTTAAATCTGCATGCAAATACATGTATTGAACAGACATCATAATGCATTGTGTGGTAATATTTGAAACACAGAACGTGCCATAATCAGTACTCCCATTGAAAAGTAATGATACTACATTTTATTTCATTTCATTTCATTTACCTTACATTATTCTCTGCAGAGTGTTGCACTCTTGAGTTCAGTGGTCGAATAAAGACAGCTACTCCTTGATACACAGCATGAAATATGAAAATAAAAATATATATTTATATATATTCTGATATATTCTGATACAGCATGAACAAAACAAATAACTTATTGTGGAGCTCCAACCCTGGCAAGCTTTTGGCTGACTAAGGCACGTTATTTTTTTTTTTCTGCATCAAGATATTCACACCTCCTTGTAACAAAACCTGCCACAATAAAAAAAAAAAAAAAAAAAAAAAAAAAAAGACGAGAAATGTCGCACTGGTATGCCTCCGCCATATAATGCAAGGTTCTCTCAATAGGTCTACAGTACGTTCTTGACAATGTGTGACGACAGTTTCACATAATTGGCCAAAAAAACAACAACAACAAAGTGACATGTTTGTCACAAATGTGTCGAGTGTTGGCTTTCCTTGAACTAGGACCCCGTTTACAGTGCGGGTCTGGGCCGAGCTGCGGCCGAGCTGTGGCCGAGCCCCGCAATTTTGTCCGTTTACACTGACGGGCTCGGCCGCGCTTTGAATTCACACCTTTCAATATTTTGTCGTAGTGGCGCTCTGCTTGTAAACAAACGCAATTTGGTATAGTCTGGTTTTCAGACCCTTTTGCCAACTGAATTCTGTGGCGACAAAGTCGCCGTTCGGGCAAAGGCTTTTGCTGAGGGAAAAATCCTTTGCAGGACAAAACCACCTTAAACTATACTAGTTCTCGACGTTGAGGGGGTTAATATCCTGAATAGCGAAATTGTACAGGCAGAGGGTTTGGAAGCCAGACTAAAATTGGCCGCGCATTTGGCCTTTTGCGCGTTTACACCGAAATGAAGGCGGGCTCGGCTGCGGCTGAGCCTCGCACTGTAAACGGGGTCTAGGTTTGATTGGATGATTGGCTATATTGTTTACGAGAGCAGGTATTTGGGGATTTGAGGATATTTTCAGACTTTTGACAGTTTTATAAGTGTACGCATTGATTAATCTCCAAGGTATGGAAAAAAAGTAATTTCAGCATTAAATAGTACGATTCTAAAATTTTAACCTGGTCATTGACCTTTGACCCATGACCCTTAAAAATCAGGCAGGACATGCCTAAATATGTACTAAGTTTCATGATGTGTACCTTGAGTCACCTCCGAGATATGAAGGAAGACACGAAATTTAGCATTTCACTTGACCTTTGGCCTTTTGATTTTTGGGCAAAAACTTTCCCACAGAATCTCTATTGGGTAAAACTTGTACATGTTTACAGTAGGTTTGAAGAAAATACCTTCAGACATTGCATACACTGTAGATACAAGGGAAATGGGGAAATTTTGAGGAGTTGACATTGATCTTTGACCCCATGACTCACTGTCATGAATGAATCACTGTCAGGCAGTACATGCATATGTACTAAGTTCCATGAAGATGCCTTGAACCATTTGTGAGATACGGTGAAAAAGTGAAAGTCTAGCATTTTCACTTGACCCATGCCCTTTGACCTCATGGCCCGAAACTTTCTCTATTAGTCTTTTTCGGGTAATACATGCATACACTAAGTTTCAAGAAAATACCTTCAACCTTTAACTCTGAGCATGTGCACCCAAAATTTGATAGGCACAATTTCGTCTGCTCATACGTGTACATGCCAAGTTTCATTAGGATACCTTAAATGATTTTTAGTTACACTGTCCACAAAATTGATTAGGTACGTATGGACAAGCTGAAAATATAATGCCTCCGGAGGCACTTTGTGGCGGGGGCATAAAAAAAAAAGAAGAAGGAAAGGATGGGAAAGAAAATTGTTCTGGACTGCCAAAGATATTGACCAATACAAAGAGTCATGAACCTCAATCAGCCATCAGAGTCCTAAGGCTTGGCTGTTGTAACTTCAGACTTCTTTTCCTTTCTCCTCTGACATTTTCCTACATTTTCTTGGGTTCAAGCAGAACGAGGTCTCGTGTGGCATTATCTCCGTGATCTGAATCATAGACGAGTTTTGGGCTCAAGCAGAGTGAAGTCTTGTACAGTGCACTCTCAAAATTCCAGTTACAACAAAGTAGAATATCAGGCCGCAATATCTCCCACGTTTTGATTTTATTGTTTATTTGTTAGGTTATAACAAAAGAAAAATGCCAGTATATACTTAATGATGTTAAACTCAGGTGAGTCTTGGGCTCAAGCAGAGTAAAGTTTTGTGTGGTATTTTCTTAATGATCTCAATTACAGATGATTTTTTAGTTCAAGCAAAGTGAACTCTGGTATGATATTATATATCTCAGTGACCTCAATCACAGACAAGTCTTGAGCTCAAACAGAGTAAAATCTAGTGTGGTATTACCTCAATGAAATTAATTACAGATGAGTCTTGGGCTCAAACAGAGTAAAGTCTAGTGTGGTATTATCTCAATGACCTCAATTACAGAGGAGTCTTCTGAAACTACAGTTCGCTGAGAGCAAATGTTTGTGACATCAGAGTCTGAATCATCACTTATGATCACTGGAGATAATGTAGTATCCTTTGCACCATCTTCTGGGTTTCTTTCATCTTCAGCCTTTGAGTCAGAGTTGTTTGTTCTTTCTTGTACTGGAGATTTCTGATATAAAAACAACAACAGTAATTCATGCATGAAACACCTTGTTTGCTCTTGTATTACTTTTCAAAATCAAGGTCTGGCACAGAATAAGATGTTGCAGTGCACACGCAGAGTGCTGCAAGAGATATATCATCAAACAGTATTACATCTGACTCCAAAATTGTACCCTTCCTCAGGATAGGTACCCTTCATATTGTGTCCAAGTTTTGTATGATCACTTCACAGTGCGTGTAAAAATTTTGTTAATTATGTTGCTATTATCCATTATGTGTATTTCTTCATGCAGATTGATTGATTTTACTAAATTAACAGTGAATTGATGAATTCAATACTGACATGAAAATTACTCATATTCCTAAAAAACAACCAAACAAACAAACACGTCTTCTACCAGGAAATACAAATTGTGGTCCAACCTTCATTGAAAACAATGGAAGAGTTAATGTCTGTCACACTTCCTGAATGTGAGGCAAGGATAATTTCTGTTCACAAAGATCAAATGGTGACCACAAAATCATGCTGTAACTTGGCAGGGAAGAGAGGGAAGTATCAAATATTTCATAAACCATCAAGCTACTACATGTATTTGGAAGGAGAATCCATTTCCCCCCCCCCCCCCCTTGCATGTTCCTATAAATTGTTACTGATGTATGTTAAGGGTATAATTTCCCCTACCTTCTGATAGAGGCAACTCAAGTGCTCTTTTATAATGTGAGAAAAGTGAAAATATGTTAAACTGTCTTTATATTTTCTCTATATTTTTCTACGCATGTGACATCATAAGCTGTAGTAGTCTTCCCAGCCAGCGATGGTGGCACTGAAACTTCAAAAAGTCATAACTTTTGAAAGGATTGCCCGATTTTCCACAAACTTTCATTGATGTGTACAACAATTATTACTGCATTCACTCAATCCACATGTATACATGTACATACAGTATCAGTATACTGGGTATGTATATATATATATATATATATATGACGGGTTTGTTTGCAAAAACCGATTAGTCCATTTTTGAAGATTTTGAAGTACGATCTCTGTCATAAAGTACAAAATAATACCTTTTAAATGATATATTGGTCACTACATATAAAGGTATATTTTTGAAGTTATGGTCAAAATAAGCAAAAATTTTCTTATTATTCTCTTTATTTTTCTTGACCTTTAATTGCAAATATCTCCATTTGACAAATATGGACTTATCGGTTTTTGCAAACAAACTCTTCATATATATATATATATATATATATATATATATATATATCAAGATGAACTTGTCCTTTAATTCCAAAACTCTGTGATGTTTTCTGTTTCTTAAATGCTGTGTACAATCACTACCATGACGTTGACTCTGCCTCAAACTGATTTTCCATATTTTTATCTTTTATCAAATGTGAATATTTCCATAAATCACTGACACCAAACTACATAAATTGATCAAGACAGAGGTCAAACAATGAGAAAACATTGACTGAAACTAGAAAATGAATGTCAAAGCTGGGAGCATGTGGCTGAAGACATTCCTTACCCGAGTGCGTGGCAGGTACTGCAGCCAAATTACTGGTGATTCCTTACCCGAGTGTGTGGCAGGTAATGCAGCCAGGTGATTCCTTACCCGAGTGTGAGGCAGGTACTGCAACCAGTTACTGGTGATTCCTTACCTGAGTGTGTGGCAGGTAATGCAGCCAGTTACTGGTGATTCCTTACCTGAGTGTGAGGCAGGTACTGCAGCCAGTTACTGGTGGAATTAGTACTCTGTTGGCTCCCTCCTTGTGAGTCATCAGAAAACAGTGGTATGCTGCCCTCATTGACTGATGACTGAGAAGGGTTGATTACTTCTCCATCTTCTTCAGCTTCATCATCACCATCATCTTCATCACCATCTTTTCTTTCTCCTGGTATTCCTTTTTGATGACAGTCTTTGTCAATCAGTTCCTTGTCTACTCTGACTTGCAGCTTAGAATCACAGCTCACATTCAAGTTCTGATGAAAATCCTGACTATCTATCGTCAAGTCAACACACAGTTCCTGCTCTCTGGTTCTCTTAATTGAATCATCATGCTGATTAAGTCTTGATTCAAAGATGTCTTCAGATTCCTCATCAAGGTCAGAGTCTGAGAGGATACCATCACTGTCTGCAAAGGTGCATCCATACAAACCTTCATCTCTTCTCTCAGTCTGCAATCCACTTTCTACTCCATCACTTTTAGACCCATCTGATCTACCATTCAACTCTGCATAGTTGCTGGGCTCTTTGTCTTCATGTTTGATAGCAGTGGAATGAAGAGGTGGTTTCTTTGCGCATTGCTTCAGCTCTGGACTGCTGTCAAAGAGATCTGTCCAGTCTTCCTCCTCATTGCCTAAAACACACACAAAATCAATTCATGAACATTCTAAAAACAAAGTGGTGGCAAATCTTTCTTGCACACAATGCAAACACATTTAAAGGACAAGTTCACCTTCATATACATATGGATTGAGAGAATGCAATAATATTTAAGTAGGACACATCAGTGACAGTTTGGGGAAAATCGGGCAATCCATTCAAAAGTTATGAATTTCTAAACTATCTGCACAGACACTGCTGGATGAGAAGACTACTACAGTGCATGATGTCGTGTGCGTACAACAATATAAAAAAGATAAAAAGAGAATTTCACAAAACTTTACTTTTTTAATAAAGTGCACATTTCTTTGACTTGTTACTGACGTATGTTAAGGGCAATATTATTTCCCCTGCCTTCTGAAAGAGAGAAGTCAAGTATTCTTTTGTTATGCGAGAAAAGTGAAAATATGTTGAATTTTCTTTATTCTTTCTTTGTATCGTCGTACACATGTGACATCACAAGGTACAGTAGTCTTCTCATCCAGCCGTGACTGAGCAGAAACTTCAAGGATTCATAACTTTTCAACGGATTGTCCGATTTTCCTCAAACTCTCACTGATGTGTTCTACTATTGTTGCTGCATTCACTCGACCCACATGTCTATAAAGGTGAACTTGTCCTTTAAGTTGGGCTGATTAAACTTTTGCAAAGCTTAGGGTCAAAGAATTTCTTCCTGCCAAAGGATATTGTGCACTAATTTCCACTTACAATGTAGATGATAGAGTGAATGATGTTTTTCCTGCTTCATGTAATCACACAGATTACAATGCTCATCTTTTATCACCTGAAAAATTAGTATTCATAGTAACTGCCCTATTTGCATATTTGCTTAAATACAAACCAGAGCCATTCCTTTGTATATTATTAATGCATACATATCCCAATCTACTACAAATGAATGAATAGCATGCAGTTGGATAATAAATTCCTGTTTTATTGCAACTGACATATTGCCCTACATCGACGTAAATGATTTACGTCCATGTAGGGCAATATGTCAATCAGTTGTAAATAAAAACATCTCGACGGAAGAATTTCATGAATTTGAAATTCCTATTTCTTTTCATACAAGAGGGATTTAAATCTTTTGTTATTAGAAATTCTGACTTGATAAATGAATAAGGATTGTCAGTTAAAATGAGAGGGAATGAAATACATCTACATGAAGCTACTTTGTACACTAAGTTATGATCAACTGGAACTGTCACTGAATGCAATTAATACCTAGACCTAAAATTGAGGGAATAAGCTCAATCCACAGTATTTTGTCTGCTTTTTATAAAAGAAATGCTGTTACCATGACGATACACTATTCAGCATTGATGAAACAAGTGTTTGCTCATAGCTGGTTACATGTGCCAAATCTCAAGTCAAGACTGATGGAGCTAATTCAATTCGAAATATTTTTGCATAATTCAAAAATTCAAAAACACTGTTACCATGGATATGCATTGTTCGACATTTAATGGAAAACATTGGCAGAAGATGAAGCTTGCACATCTGCATGGTACTGCAGTCGCATTTGCTAACTTTCAAGCCAGATGAATAATATCTGAGGGAGTTGGCTCAATCCATAATATTTTTTGTTAACTGTTTGTTCAAAAAAATAATGTTACCATGGCAATGCATTGTTCGACATGTGTTTTGCCTAAATAAAGACCATAGCAGTCATGTGTGCCAAACCTAAAGTCAAATGCTAAAAAAAATGGAGGGAGTTAGAGCAATCTACAATATCTTTGACAGATTTATATAAAAAGATAAGGCAAAATATTGCTCAAAGATGAAACTCACATATCTACTGGTGTATCAGGCACATGTGTCAAATTTCAAGTTAAATGCTCAAAAAGCCAAGGGAGAAAGCTATTAAAATCCACAATATTTCACATAATTTGTGTGTAATTGTTCGTATAAAAAATGCTGTAACCATTGAAAAACATTCTGCAAAATTCAAAGAAAATGAAGATTGCACAAAATATCAACATGATATACTGGAAACTGCAAAATTTTATGTCAATTGCCCAAAAGATTATATGGAGTTAGGCAAATCCACATATCATTGCAAGAAACAGATATACTGACACCCACAAAAAAAGTCCCGCAGGATAACATATCATAGCAATCATGATATCATATGAGTTTGGACTCAAACCTCAAAAAGGGAGAGAGCAGCTCACTTCATTAGATTTTCTATGATTCACTCCACCAGATTTTGTATGATATGATCCAAACAGCTGTTGTCATGGCAATTGATTTCTCAACCTCAAAGTGATTCATATTTATACCCCCATACACACTATGCGTGGGTGGGTGTATATAAATGACACATGTTAACAGTAGATTCTGTGAAACCAAAAATGTCTGCATTCATGAAATTTTTGGCAAATTTGCAAGGAGTAAAAATTAAGATACAAGGTTTTTGTCTACACAATGCATTGAATGGCAATGGCGTTTCGTGAAAGTTTCTTGGAGAAAAAGGCTGTCTGCTCCGATTTACGTTGGTTTCATGGGAGAGTTTCTGCTTTTACAATTTTCATGTTAAGAGTATCATGAATCAATACACGTCAATGTGCACTTGCATTGCATAATTCCTTTAACCTGGCCAGTGGGAAACAGTAAACTCTCATAAAATTGCTCCATCATGATTTATGTTGTGCATGTATATTGTACTACAATGCTTTTTGTTTTCCTATTTTGAAGGTTACCATTGTATTGTTCCTGTTGGTGGTGGTACACGGTATTTGTCATGACAACATTAGGCAAGTTGTTACAAGATACAAGTTTTCTACGACAACTGCTGTGCTTACAGTGCTGTGTATAAAGGTTGAAACATTTTCTAACATGGCAGATTCAATAATGTGAGCAGTGAGCAGTGAGCTTTGAAATATTGTTCTACATAGATATTAGAACATTGTACACATCCTTTTATGCAGAAAAACAAGAGGACTTAGTTTGCTGTACATACAGTGTGGTCGTAAACAGAGTTAGAACTTAGAAGCAGGCAACTTGGAGGTCAACTACTAGCATTACACCCCAATATGCATTTTCTGGGTGAAGAAAACATCTGTGTTAATGACTTTACCCGTGCTTTACTTTAATACAAAAAGCATCCAAAGCATGAAGTCCAAACATATTCATACATTGTACCTTTACACAAGGCCCCTTGAATTCAGTGAGAAGTGACAAACATATATTATTGTAATATCATTTATACCAGCTACATACTTCTGTGCACATATGAAGCAGAGTAGATGACTAATACAAACATTGAGTTATTATGTGAATGACTCCCCTATCCTTGTCTTTGCCTAATCATACAATTTTTCACAGCAGGGATGCTCTGAAGGGCTATTTTCACTGAGCTGGTGAATCATTTGTGAAAGATGTGCATGGCACGACTAACATGCTGAGAAGTTTTTCTGCCAAATGTTGTTGTTGTTTTTTTTTTGACAAAGGCGCTGAAACTATTCTTGTGCAGTTTGTGTGTAGTTCTCATGAATGTAAGTGTGTATGTTGTGTGCACCATTGCTGAACTATGACAAGTCATATACAGGAAGAACATGTGACTTAATGCAAATTTTCCAATAATCGCAAGCAAAGCCTGTCCCATGAGAGTTGATAGTTGTCTAGTGTTGAAGTCAAATGTGTTAGCTCTTTTGTTTTTCCTTTCTTTCCCTTATATTTTTCTCTATTGTCTGTTGGTTTGTGACCAAGTGTATGTGTCTGTGTGTGTGGTTGCAACTTCTTTTCTGAGTACCTACATGCATCCACACATGCACCTGCTATTCTGTAAAAGTTTAACACACATTATGATATTAATTTTCAAACATAAATACTGCACACTCTAGAGTCATTTAAGTGCATTGTTTCTTTTTTACGACATCATTCGTGTATACTATATTGTATTGAAAAAATCCTTTATGAGACGAGAAAAAAAAATTGTATCACTTTGGATTATGTCAACTTTTTCTTTTCTTATTTTGTGATGATGGAAATAAATAAACTATTGAATTGAAATTGAATTGAAGTGTATTCTGGTCAATTCCATAATGACTTATGGGACATTTGATACTTTTTTTTCCATATAACTGAAGTGCATATCTGGAATAGCAGCTGCACAACTATGGTTTTACTTTATTAAACTGTAAGAAGAATGCTGATACTTCCTATATACAAAAATGTATACTTTCAGCTTGGTTGCATAGGGTGCTATATTTTCAGAAATGTCATTGTGACTTATGGGACATCTATGGACCACACAAATCGAGCTCTTTTGTTTAAGTTGCCATAACTATCTCAGTTTTATGACAAAGTTTTTAGATTTGGGACTGAAGATAAACCATTGAATGGGCTCACTAACAGTACTTGATTTGGACTTGATTCATTTCATTTGTTTCAGAAATTGTGTGCAATCGTGTGTGACTTATGGGACTAGTGAATGTGACTGATGGGACACTATCTCATTCCACGGAATTTACGTTTCACCTAAATGACTTTTTAAGTCATTACACTAAATTTGAGCATGAAGAAATATTCCCCAAGATGACACCTTTAATAATACATGCCATTGTGTCAGAAACATTCAACAATAGGCAGAAACATCTTTTCATGCACTTCATGTATATAAGGGAACATCAAACAACTTTAAAGCTTCTTATCTAGTCAACAGGTTTTAAGAATTGTAATCAAATGAGCCAAAAAAAAAATCTATAAACAATTACAATCATAAATATTTAGCACACAGATGAACAATGAACAATTAGAATAAGTATATACACTTTCCATTGTGACTGATGGGACATAATGATGGGATATTTTTGTGACAGATGGGACAGATAAATGTTCCTTTTCTCTATCCGTCTCCCTTTGTAGCTTTGCCCTACAAATGTACAAAACATACAATTAAAAACAATACAGCTAATGGAAAATTACTGCCTGGAGGTCACATGGACAGTGGAATTGCAATCTTATTAACCCACAAATAACCAAACTGTTTATAAGCAATTAACGCTACATATATGAGCGTATATCACTGCATGGTTTTAGTCCTGAGCTTACTGAGGATAATCTATTTTTCAGTAGATCGTGAGGTGATCTTCTTTCGTTGTTGTGTAATATGCATATTTACAGGTATTTCATGTTTGTGTCAGTGTGTGAATGCATGTGTGCAAGCGGATCGGGGCATTGTGTATGTCATTGTGTGCTCAAGTGTTGTTGTTTTTTTTTCTGTACATCGGTTTGCGTTTGTTTGTGTGTGTGTGTATGTGTGTGTGGGTGTGTCTCCAAAGTCTTTATTCCACCCCCTTTTTTTTGTACAATTTCCGTAACAACTCTTTACTATCCAATATTTAATTCCTTTTTTTTGATAATTCGTTATTTAAATTTTACATTTTATATATTGTGTAATTTTTTTCAATGTGTAATTAGTTACGTATTTCATATATCATATATTTATGTGCAATACCATACACCGTTTTAGACATATAATTGTTAACTGATGATTTTATACTTTGTAAACTGTCATACAGTAAACCTCGCATGAGTCGAAGCTCTCGGGACTGTCAAAAATGCGTTGACTTACATTGTAAGTGAACTTCGACTCTCGCGAGAGTCGATTTTTTTTTCGACTCACAGTTATGTACATGTATTATAGTACATTTGCATGCATGTGTGTGTGTGTGTGTGCGTGCGTGTGTGTGTTTGCATTCAAATTTGTCTGTTCTTGAAGATATTAAATGTTCTTATTTTGTTCTAAATTGAACATGGAATGTGTATCAATACTAGTAGTTTAACGTAGTTCTGAGAATGTCTGCGCTAATGTGGCAATGTGCATGTGCTACTGTCTGTCTATGGTGCAACATAGGTAGCCATCTCTGTCAACCTACCCTGAGACAAACACTCTCCCAGGCCCATCCCACCTCCATTGAACAAAACTATACAGCCAGCCGGGCACGCACAAACAAGCTCCGCCCACTTGGCCTGTCACTGAAATATTAAAGCAGCGATTGGTTGACCAAGGAGTTCTGGCTTGACATGGATAAAGTATGGATGTGCTGTGTGTATGGATAAAGTATGGATCGATGTGCTGTGTGTATATACATGTATACATGTGTATGTATTCGACATGCGTGCGGAGCGGTACGGTGAGTGTGCATGCTTACCTGCAGCAGGCCAGGGACGGGGTTCTGCGACATGCCGATTTTTTGTTCTCCTCTAAATGTAATGAGAATGCCAGAGAAATCTTCTTCGGCTCAAGTGATGTAAACTACGTGTATTTCGTACAAAAGGGACTGAATGTTTTACTTCGACACAGCCGAAATTCGACTCTCGTACTTCGGCTTATCCAAATATTTCTTAAAGAAAATACATAGAGAAAAATCAGGACTTTTTATTTTGCTTCGAGTTAAGTGATTTTCGACTCACTCGACGTCGACTTATCCAAGGTTTACTGTATTTCAGTCTTTGGACTGCTTTGATCAGTGGATTTTATAATAAACTGGAATTGATTATTGAATTGAATTGAATTGAATTGAATTGAATTGAATTGAATTGATGCTCAACTACATTTGTGACTGATGGGACATTTGCAATACGTCTAGTTTCCATGGGACTATATACCAAGTTCACATCATACATGTAAAACAGTGAATGCATACTCCAAGGTCCCCCAAGATAGACAAGAAAACCAAGAGAGTGATCTGGACCTTAAAAAATGAGTAAAAGTTAGGGTGGAACAAACCAACTCAACTGTATTCAGCTTTGCGCTGGCGTTCATATTCAGTTTTCACCTTTTTCTGGGCTGCAGAAATTGCCAGTTTTTTTTTGTTTGTTTGTTTTTTGTTCCCACTGCCTATCATGATATTCTGACTGTTTTTTCTTATAGTCAGCATACTATCGTCACGCTTTTAAGCCTTCTCGTCTCTCTCTTCGCTGTTGTGCACAGCTTTTGGGTGGCATGGTTTATGAACTGTATGTGTGACTTATAGTTCGGCAGCCAAACCCTGATTTTGGGGCTAAGGTTGCATTGGAATGTTATAGTTTTTTTTTTAAGTGATATTGAATGTTTAGACCTTCTATTTTATCAATCCACATGCTGGAGCTCTGTCAGCATTGAGCAATTTGAGATATACGAGGAAATCCAAGATGGCCGCCGGCGGCCATCTTGAAAATGCTATTTACTTACTTTTAACCCCCCTAGTACATCCAAAATGGGCATTAAAGGTTTTTAGGGATGGAGAATTCAAATCTGAGGTTAGTTTCAGGATATTACTATGTTTTGATGTCCTAAAATAAAATGGCGTCCATTTTTCAAGATGGCCGCCTTCAACATGCTGTAGTGTAGACTTTATATGTAGAATCGCGCAAAGACCTGACTTATCATTTAAGTTTTCCCCTTTTTTTGGACAAGGGAGGTGCATAATGTAAAAAAAAAAAATATGAAGATTAAGGTCTAAAGCTTAGATTCATTGATAAAAACAATACAGGTTAATCCTGTTATAACGTAGTCGCTTATAACGAATGACCGCTTACAACGAAGCAAGGCTAGCTGAGTCCCGATTCTCTGTAAATACAACCGATTCGCATACAATGAAATTCACTTATAACGAAGTATTTTATGTGATCCTAAGCATTTCGTTATAACAGGATTCGACTGTAGTATTATCAGAAGTATTTCAAAATAGTCATGTTGCTTTTCTGTATACATTGGTATACACATAATTTCAAGGTATCTTTTTGATATGATTTTTTTGAATACTTCTGCTCTGTAACGGCTCATTATTCTTGTCACAATGACCACATGAGAGAGACAAGAGATATTACCAGCCATCCAGAAGAAACAGATGAAATAGATGCATAAACAGTATCTTCAGGAAAAAGACTGATATTCAGGAACATGATCCATACATCTGAACCAAATAAAGTAGTAGACAAACTTAAATATTTGGTTCTTGCTAGAACCGAAGATCTGTTTTATCACCTCTGCCTGTAGCAGTATAACCAATGGTGACACTACAAGGGAACAAGCACTTCATTCAGGTAGGATTGTGGAATTGTTTCACACTACTCTTCAGCAAGGACAGATCCTCCAACAGCAGGGTGATGTAAAAAAAAAAAATCTTCAACCGTCATTAGGGTTCCAATTTGATCATTATATTGTATCACTCAAAAGAGATCACTTTCAAAACAATCAAGAAGTATTTAAAAAAATCATATCAAAAAGATACCTTGAAAACGTTTTCCAGTTTGGGGGGGGGGGGTCAAGGTCATGCCACCCCCCCCCCCTTTGGGGGGGGGGGGGGGGGTGGCTGTATTATGAGGGAGCGAAGCGACCGAGCCGAGCGAGCCGAGCGAAGAGGGGAGAGGGTGTGTCCCCCTCCCAGGGTGAGAAATTTTTGCGTTTTTATGTTGTAAATGGCACAATTTGATGCATGTTTTTGCACGTCTTATGGACTTGAAACGGCCACACTTGTTTAATTAAGGTAGCAGGATATTTAGATGTCGATTATTATTGAACATTTTGCCTATAAAGACATTAGTGGTAGCATTTGAATAAACTTCTTGTATTAATTAATGAATTTCATGAACGCTGTCTCTTGTAAAGCAATCAAACAGAAAAGGCATGCACACGTCGAGGGTGTACATTCTCCTTCCACACTGCTAGGTGATTTTACATTTTCAGACCTGAAATTCAGCGATCTGGTGCAAACTTTTGTTGCAATACTTGAGTTTTTTCTAGCTCCCCCCCCCCCAAAAAAAAAAAAAAAAAATAATGGAAACAATTAGGGCTTTTTTTCAGGGAAGTGTTAATAGCAAAATCATGGGATTTAGCTATTATTCCGCATGTGCATCACCTGTGTGTATGTACAAAGTCTAGAGGGGGAGAGTGTGGGAAGGGGATGCCCCCTCCCACTCGACGGAGCTATTGAGTTTTTAAAACTGAATTAACGCGATCTGAAGCACACTTTTTGTGGGAAATTCGGAAATTGCCATTCCCCAAAGTGTACTTAGTCTATAAAGGGGACCAATCAACGGGAGGGTGGCAAGATACCTCTCCCATATTTGAGGGAGGTTTTTTTTTTTTTTTTTTTTCATTTTTAGAACTGAAATTCACCAATCTGGCGCATACTTCTGTTGGGATATCTGAAAATTTGTCAAATAGAGAAGTGCAAGTCTGCAGAAGGAGACATAGCAGGATGATGTGGGAGGGGATAAGCCCTATTCTCCCTCCTACATGAGGGAGATTCTGTATTTTCTGATTGCAGTTAAACGTTTTTGTGTACACATTTTGTGGTACACCTATATGTTTGGAAAACTCGAAGTGTAGCCATAGTCTACTTGTTTGCACGGGAGGGGGGGGGGGGGGAGATGGGAGAAAGCGTGGGAGAGTACTATCCTCATCCTCCCCGTACAGGGAGCTTTTGCCTTTTTAAAATTGAAATTGAGATCTATATTTCGTATACGCATATGATGGAATATTTGGGAAAGTATTTAAAAAAAATGATCGGGGGAACCGAGAGAGGAAAGGGTTGATTAAAAGGGGATATTCCCCCTTGTACATGACGGAACCCCCCCCCCCCCCCCCCCGGTTCCGCGGCCCCTGTAATACTACAGTCGAATCCTGTTACAACAAAATGCTTGGGATCACATAAAATACTTCGTTATAAGCGAATTTCGTTGTATGCGAATCGCTGTGCTATAGGTTTGTATGTACAGAGAATCGGGACTTCAGCTAGCATTGCTTTGTTGTAAGTGGTCATTCGTTATAAGCGACTTCGTTATAACAGGTAACCTGTATTATTTTTATCAATGAATCTAAGCTTTACAGGTCTTAATCTTCATAAATTTGTTACATTATGCACCTCCCTTGTCCAAAAAAACAAACAAACAAAGGGAAAACTTAAGTGATAAGTCAGGTCTTTGCGCGATTCTACGTAGTCTACATCACAGTATGTTTATATGGCAGCCATCTTGAAAAATGGCCGCCATTTTATTTTAAGACATCAAAACATAGTTATCCTGAAACTAACCTCAGATTTGAATTCTCCATCCCTAAAAACCTTTAATGCCCATTTTGGATGTGCTAGGGGGGTTAAAAGTAAGTAAATAGCATTTTCAAGATGGCCGCCGCCGGCCATTTTGGATTTCCGCGTATATCTCAAATTGCTCAATGCTGACAGAGCTCCAGCATGTGGATTGTTAAAAGAGAAGGTCTTAACAGTCAATATCAATAAAAAAAAAAAAAACTATAACATTCCAATGCAACCTTACCCCCCTTGGCTGCCGGACTATTATGGGACTTGTGACTTATGGGACTTAATTGTATGTCCCCCCAGTAGAGCTATTTCAAGTCCAATGCAGATGCAGCTTGATTTGTTGATGCAAGCATGTACTGTGGTAGATAAAAAAGTCCAATGCTTGTCTGCAGGAGTCTATGGCAGCATATGAGGGAAACTTAATGCTCAAAACTGTGACTTTTGGGACATCGAACATACACACATTGAAATGTATTCTGTGCCTCACCAATTCACTGTGATACAGCATCTAAAACTAGAAATGTCGCTATGGCGACTGGTATGCCTCCGCCATACTGCATGATTTTCCTAATAGGTCTATAGTACATGTGGACAATGTGTGATTACATTTTCACAAAACTGGCAAAATATCAAAATGACATGTATGTCACAAAAGTGTCGAATGTTCACCTTGCTTGACATACAATTGGACGAATAGGAGAGCACGTATTTGGGGATTGAAGGACTTTAACTTGACTTTGACCCTTTCATAAGTTTATGCCTAGAGTAAGTTTCAAGGTATGGAGAAAAAATGCAATTTCTGTATTGAATAGTAAATTGTTACCATTTTCATCTGGCCATTGACCCTAAAACTCATAAGAGAATTACTGTCGGGCAGAACATGCATAAATAAGTACTAAGTTTCATGATAACTTGAGCCACTTCCGAGATATGGAGGATCTAAGAAGTAAGTTCAGCACTTTCACTTGATCTTTGACCTTTTGACCTTTTTGGCAAATAACAAAAAACAAAAACAAAAACAAAACTTTCTAGAGAATCACTATCAGGTTAAAAATGCATACACCAAGTTAAAAAAAAAAAATCCTGCTGGCATTGCACAAATATGAGGGAAATAGTAAAATTTTGAAGTGTTGCCCTTGACCTTTGACCCCTGACCTTTGACCCCATGAACCCCAAATTCCCTAGCTAATCACTGCCAGTCAGTACATGCATATATACTATGTTCCATGAAGATACCTTGAACTATTTCCAAGATAGGGAGAAAAAAGTTAAATTTCACATTTTTACTTGACCTTTTGACCTTTGACCTTTGACCGCATGATCCCAAACTTTCACTACAGAATCTTGATTGAGTAATACATGTATACACTAAGTTTCAAGAAAATATCTTCAGGCATGGCGTAGATATGGGGGAAATAGTAAAATTTTAAGCATTTGACCTTGACCTTTTGACCTTTGACCTTGAGCATGTGCACCCAAAAGTTGATAGGCACAACTTCACCCCCTAATACACATACATGCCAAGTTTCATTAGGATACCTCAAAAGGTTTTGGTAGTTACCCTGTCCACAAAATTCATTACGGACGGACGGACGGACGGAAGGACGGACGGACGGACGGACGGAAGGACGGACGGACGGACAACCCGAAAACATAATGCCTCCGGCACCACTTCGTGGCGGAGGCATAACAATACAGCTGATGGAAAATTACTGCTTGGAGGTCACATGGACAGTGGAATTTGTCATCAGCACCCTTTGTATGCAAGGAGCCAGGAATGAGTGAAAGTTGTATACTTTCTATGAACTCTCAGTACCAAAGTGCAACAGAGTGCACATTGTGTATTTTATGAATGAATAAGGCATGGCTCGACACTAACTTTTTTGTTTGGTGGCCCGATGGGGCCATCAAAATCCTAAATTTCAAATTTTTGGTGGCCCGAGAGAAAAATTTGGTGTCCCGAAAAAAGGAAACAATAAAAAACATTAAAAGTCCTTTGCTTTTAATGAGTCAAATACTTAAGTTTTATGATAGTAAGAATTAGAAGTTGGACATATCTACTCATAAATAAACTTCAACAAACTTGCAACACTCACTCTCGGGCACTCATTCAGTCCTTTTCATCCATCCTTTCAAGAAATTTAACTGCTAATTTCCGGCACAAAAAGTTACGAATTTATTGACATACTTTTCAAAAATTTTGGTGGCCCGAGACAGGCCACCAAATTTGCCCTTTTTTGAAATTTGGTGGCCTAACTTTCATTTTTGGTGGCCCTGGGCCACCGGGCCACCGGGCCACCGTTAGTGTCAAGCCCTGAATAAGGGTATAGTAAATATTAGTGTGTTTTTGTGAATCTTAAACTGTATGCTTTTAAACAGTATAAACAAAATTGCTTAGAAAAGAAATTTAAAAAATAGGAAAAATGCAACTTTTGGCTGAAATTGACCTTCGGCAACCTTAATCAAAATTTTAATTCTCTCTGGTTTACAAACATTTTTTTTTAAATCATTATATTATTTGATGTGTAGATGTATGTTACAGTTTTATATTGTACAAAATCTAAGAAATGAAACAAAATGAAAGGAAATGAAATGATACTAAGTCACTATGAAGTCGGATGCCTCGGCCATGCACTTCATAGAGATCAGAAATTACAATCATGGTGCAGATTTGCCCCTGATGCACCAAACATTTGTGAGAATGTCTTGCAATGTACATGAATGCAAACTATCTGAAGAACATCAAAAGATGATCAGCAGAACTTTCAGAAAGATTTTTCCAACATGGTGTATGTCTTGCAAAGTTCATACACAAATGAGACTTTTAAGACATTTTTGAGAACAAATCAAGGGCAAATCATGGGCCAAAAAACATTTACAAGAAATTTCCATTAAAAAAAATTCCATTGAACTAAAAACCAAACCACAAAAAAGTTGGCAATGCTTCTGAACTCCCATAAACTTTGGCAATCTTTTGCACACTAAAATATGAATGTTAACTTTGCTAGTTTTGTTTTTTTTTTCCACATTCACATCCTCAGCAATTTGTTTGCATACTGTGTGAAACAGCCCTTAATCTTTCATTTCTCCAAGAATTTTCTAGATCTGTTAAAACCAAAATAGAGTCACTAGTAATCTCCCTCAGGCATCATTTTTAAAATTTTACTCAAATGTCAATAGACAATAAATTATGTCTCTTTCACATAATACTGTATACGCCGTTATTTTTGTGAGGGTTTTATTTTCGTGAATTTCGCGAGCTTCGGGCTGATCGCAAAATTAAAGACACGCGTAAATATTACCCCGTCATACCTTATGTGCAAATTGATGACAAAACGCATCCAACGCTGGCCGGACCAGAACGCGGCTGTTACATCGGCCAGTACGTACACATACTATATCACTACAGTGCACTCCCGTTATAACGAAATGCTCGGGACCGGCAGTTTTCTTTTGTTTTAACAAAATTTCGTTATAACCGAACAAATACAATATATAACAAAAATAAGGAAACCTCGCTTATATCATATGGTTGAATACTCATCTTACACTGTGCAGATATGTGAAACGGAATGGTATACTGTACCTTTTAAATTTCGTTTGGATATTACATTAAAGAGAGCATAAAATTGACGGAAACTGTGCGTGACACACGGAGTGAACACACGGAGCGAACACACCGTGATGTGAAGCGTTCGCCCATGCTTGTTCCGCTACGAACTGTCGAAGGCGATCCACATTTCGTTATAACGAAGCATATTTCTTTTGTTTTTCTTTGTCCGTGGGGCTCGGAAAAGACTTCGCTATAACAAACATTTCGCTATAACCGTGTTCGTTTTAAGCGAATTTTGTACCATAGACATTAATGGCGATAATTTTGGGACCCGAAGTTTTACTTCGTTATAACGAAATTTCGTTATAACCTAATTTCGTTATAACCGTGTTCGTTGTAACGGGAGCGACGGTGCGACCGATTGTGGAAGTCGAGTACGATGCTAAACGTGCATTAAAATGTGCAATCTCCGTGCTACGTTACCCTACGTGAATGAACACCGGCTCGACGTGGTTAGGTACACGAGTGAGGTCTAGGGATGCATGTAGCCCGACCAGACGCCGTGTGCGCAGGGCCATGCAGATGCAACGTGCAGCTAGGTGTAGCTATAGCGCGACACTTGTGTACAGCGACAGGGCCGTGTATATAGGATGCATGTAAAACTTTCGCTAGCACAGCTCTGAAACTTTGTCGTCTATTTGTTGCAACATTTGGTAGGTACTGAGTACTTGTCAATGCCGTAATTGTTTCATTTTATAAATCTTCTACTGTGTCTTTTCTATTTTCATGTTTGGGAGTCACAATGCAAATGGGCAATCCCGCAGTTAGGTGGACATGACATGGATAAAGAAATGTGCCTCTTTATCTTACCCTTTAATCTAGGTATCAACTAATGCCATGGATGTTCACCAATCATTAGGGTCTTTTAAATTCAGTAGATTTTATTTTTCGTATTTATTGATTTTGCGAGATCTAAAACCATCATTTATAATGTACATGTGGGACTGGGGACGCTGAAATTCACTTAAATGCAAATTACAGTGGGTTCCTTTGAAATTTTTTCCTCAAAGTTTTGCTAAAGGGTAAAAGATGAATACATTTAAATACTCCAGAAGTCATGTGATATTTTGTCAATTACAAAAGGGTGAAATGACCTGCGGAATTACTCCGGACAAATGTAACGTTACTAACCGTAACGTTACTAACCATGCTTTTGGGGGTCTAGCTAAAAAATTATCGGTCGAACTGCTCAAAAAATTTGCATGAACATCTGTCATGATGCAATAATTGAAATTAATGCAACATTTTGTTTGAAGTAACTTGAATTTTTGCACACTTTTTGTTACAAAACATTGATTTTTTTTTGTCATGTCCTTTTTTCGTAACGTAACTAACCAGCCCTTTAAGTTGCTATAGCAATTCTAATATTTCTTGGATTGAGTTCATTCTTTTCTGTATCATAAACCTGGGAAGGATGAACATGTGTTTGACATAATTTTGACTTGAATTGAATAAATGGTAATTTAGTGGTAAAAACAAATATCTAAATTTGTTCAAATGTAACGTTACTAACCGCGGAATTGCCCAAATGGAAAAACGTTACGAGTACGTTGGCAAGTGTTTGAACATGTTTCTCGGGCTTGGCAGTAGACCCTACTATCAATCGCAAATTTAACAACACGCGAAAATGCCATTGACACCATGATTCGCGAAAATGCCACTGATACCATGATTCGAGAAAATATCTGTACGCGAAAATATTGGTGTATACAGTAGTCTACTTAGAGCACATAAACAGGTATGGATTCACCTGTTGAGGACGAGTCCCGAGTATACTCGGGTAGGTGTCTATGGGAAATGCGTGTTATATCAAAATCAGTCCGTCCTCAACTGGTTAAAGTGGACAAAACAAAACAAACAAAAACCTGTCAGTAATGTATGTTGATGTCTGAAACCATCCCACAGGCTCTTACAAAGATTACCATGTAATCTGTCACCACACACCAATCTTACTCAACATCCCTTCAATTTCCTGTCAACATGCTTATCTTGCTTCTGGCAAACCCTTTGTCTGAGAATGGATAGGACCATTACCACAGCCTTGAGAACCTCTACTATACAAAATGAATCAGATGGCATGGAAACCATTAGCACTGCATTGTATGTTTGAAGGGATTTCTGCCATTCACTGGAAAAAAAGAAGAGCACCGATATTTGAGCATAAAAACAATGTATCAAGCATCATCGACACATTCCAGGACACTTGTATCCCAGTGAAGAGACCAAGGAAGATTCTACATTTATACTGTCTGTCACAGCAAAGTAATTACCAAAGACTTTCAAAGTAGAGTCTGGTTAGGGAAGGGATATGTAGAATGCTCCATCTGAAGAATTTGACATGCCGGACTTACCACCTTCTTGAAATAGAATGATCCACAATAAGTCATATGTTATACAATATTGGTTTAATAATCTAAACAGCACTCTGAGAACCAAATACCATCGATTAACTTTTCATAGAAGCTACTTTAATAGCTGCTTGAGAGAAACTATAACTCACTCAGGCAGGAGCGGATCCAGGAATTCCGTAAAGAGGGGGCGTGTTTACAAAATTAAAGGGGGGGGGGCGCACCCACCCCTCCCCCATTTTTTCTTTTTATTTCTTTTATTTCAATGAAAAATAAAGGGGGGGCGTGCGCCGGTTGCAGTCCTCCCTGGATCCGCCCCTGCTCAGATCAACATTGCATGATTTGACAAATCACGGAAGTCAGCTTAGTTTTGTTTTTTTGTTTTTTTAATCCCTCATTTAAGGTTATTCTGTGTGAAATTCTTTTGACTTAAAATTCTTTGAAGTTGTCATTTTCAAAAGTCGACATATCAGCTTCGTCAACATGATTTCTCTGTCCCGAAACCTTGAATCAAAGGCTCGACAGCCCAAGGATACCATGGAGTGTGGCAAGAGTAGGAAGACTGGCCTGGCTCAGATGTGCTTAACAAAAAAAAAACACAAAAAAAAAACATAAAACAAAGAGAAAACAATTTACAAATTGTGTACAGTTTTATCTCTGACCTCTACATAAGTACACACAAGCTAAAGAAATGGAATAACTTATGAAAATACGCATTTGCTTCACAACAAGCTAACACACATGCAAACAGTCAATGGGACTATTATAATGGATGCAAAAGGCCATACAGTCCACATAAATGTACCTGTTGCAAGGCAGCACAGGATTTAAAAAAAAAAAAATATTCCATTGGTATTTCAAAGCAAAAATCAGTGTATTGAACAAAGGGAAAAGTGAAGATATAGTAGCATCTTGACTACCTAACCCTAACCAAGTCTGATGCAAATTAATGCTGTATTCCATTGAAAAACTGACCAAATTAAAAGAAAAGGTACTTTGTTATTTTCAGGTGGACAAAAAGTTTAAATCTTCTATATTTCTATGAAGATTGGTTCCTTTGAAAACTATAAATGCTGTTTCTAGGCACTCACAGATATACACTGTACAGTCAAACCTGTCTCAAGCGGCAAACCCAAGGGAGATGAAAAAGTGTAGCTGTTACTATACCAATGATGCACAGGATAGAGTGCATTAGTGAATATGTAGTGCACTCGAGGGTATTTACAATTGTGAAACATGCACTCGGCTTCGCATCGTGCATGTTTCACAATTGTAAATACCCGAGAGTGAGCTGCATCTCCACTAACGCCACAAAATAATCCTGTGCATCATTTGTTTTATAAAATAGGTCGAAAACTAACAGCATTTTTCACGTACCTTTGTGGGTCAATACCAGTCAGCTACATGTAGCACTCGCTCAAGAGTCAAGATGTCCGAAGATGTTCGTCCCAAACATTTACTCATGTTGCACTCGGAAATCCCGCACATATAAGTACTGTACATATAAGAGTATACATGTACGTAAGCCACACATGTAATGCACACAAGAAAGGCCGGCCGGCAGCCTGAACTAGAAGTTGTTTACAGGATTGACAGTGCGTATAGTAACGCGCGACGCACTTGTAACAACTGATTGAGTGCGTGCTGCTAGTGTAAACATTGTGATGTCAGGTCGTGCATGCTAGTGAGAAATTAATGCACGCACACGTGACTCATTTCAGCGCTTCCAATTGGCTACATTCTTGAACCCATTTTATAAAGACAGATAGCTGCTATAGACAGGTAACCCAACATTTTGTGTGTAGTGCATACATGTACATGTACTTTCAATGGATACACCTGTAATTACTTCAAATGTGTATAAACTTGTATAATGTGTATATACATAGAACTGTAATACATGAACAATGCCATTATTGATTGGTGGCAGCTGGCCACGTTCAACAGGTGGCCATTATGCACAGGGTCTTTGACTAAAAAGGGCTTTTCAAATCTTTGAATTGTTTATTGTCAAGATATTTTTGAATGCCTTATAATGAAATAACTAATTATATTATGTCATTACATACTGGGGGTTCATTGGGTCACACTTGCACTTTTTCTAATGAACTCTAGGCACTGTGGAAGTTTCATCAGGTTTTTGTTGACTCATTCCTTGTTTTGCATAACTAAAGTAAGAGACCAACAGGTTTTTTTTCCTAGTGGATATGTGTTATCAGGAACTGTGTACAATCCTGCTATACTCAGAAACCAAGTTTGTGCAGTGTCATGGTGGCATACACTGATATGACAATAACTTTCCAGTTGAAGGACCTTGATAGGAAACAGCTTATGTCTATCGCACGCACATATCAAGAGTCCACAAAAGAAGTGAAAGCTAATGAACTGTTGCACCTCTTCTCTTTTCAATTAAACAAGGCAATCGCCAAATTGTGTCTCGCCCATTCTCGTACAAGGAATTAATATTTTTTATAACTCCCAGAAGTTAATTGACCTGCTTATGACCTTTGACCTTGTGGTGACCTTCAATACCCTAAGGGACATTTACCATCCAAGTTTGGTCACAAACGGACAAAGGGATCAAAAGTAATGAGCCATAATCGAAACGCGCCATAAAAACTTAACATTGGGCCCTAAAAATTTGTTGGCCCCTTTCTGTGACCTTTGACTTTGTGATGACCTTTAACTCCCCAAGGGACATCTACCGTCCAAGTTTGGTCACAAACGGACATAGGGATCAAAAGTTATGAGCCACAATCAAAACGCACCCTAAAAACATAACATTGGGCCCTAAAAGTTTGTTGACCCCTGTCTGTGACCTTTGACCTTGTGACGACCTTCACCTCCCCAAGGGACATGTTCCATCACCCAAGTTTGATTGTCATTGTAGCAACATGTGCTGAGTTACGTGTGATAAGAGAGTCTTGCAAGTAAACTTTAACGTATGACCTCAAATGACCTTTGACCTTATCATGTGACCTCTTACGGCACCATAACATGAAGGTTCCCCCAGTGCATCCATCACCCAAGTTTGATTGCCATTGTAGCAACATGTGTCGAGTTACATGTGATAAGAGGGTCTTGCAAGTAAACTTTAACGTATGACCTCAAAATGACCTTTGACCTTTTCCTGTGACCTCCAACGGCACCATAACATGAAGGTACCCCCAGTGCATCTATGACCCAAGTTAGGTTGTAATCCAAGCAACTTATGTGAAGTTATTTGTCAAAAGAGAGTCTTGCAGGTAAACTTTAACATAGAAAAGAGGGTCTTGCACATACCCTTTAATATATGACCTCAAATGACCTTTGACCTCATCACATGACCTCTGACAACACCATAACATGAAGATACCCCTAGTGCTTCTATCACCCAAGTGTGGCTGCCATTGCTATAACAGTTGCCAAGTTATGCATCATAAGCGAGTCTTGCAGGTAAACTTTAACATTTGTGACGGACGACGGACGACGGACGGACGACGGACGGACGACGGACGGACGACGGACGGACGACGGACGGACGCCATTTGGATCCCTTAGTCTCGCCTTCACCTCCGGTGGGCGAGACAAAAATTACATGTTTAAAGACAAGTTGAAAAAGAAAGCAGTTTCTTGTCCTCATTAAATTTTGGCACACCATTATTCATTTCTTGTATTTTTCCAAATGTTGATGAAAATATGTGACCCTGCAACACAAAACAAACAAAAAGTCGCCTGACACAAAATTTCAGTTAGGAGCACATTCTGAAAGAGCAGACTTCAAGCTTTAAAATGATGTATAACTCAAATCAGATGGATTCTAAAGATTGGAAAGAAAGCACACACTCAGGAAAAGTGTGAACTGAGAAAAGAGGCTCTGAAGTACAGTGTCTATTCAAGCGCTTAATCCTTACCAAGCCGTGCTGGCTGTGTGATGAATGGGAGAAAAAACAGGAAACAGGTTACTCAGGACGTAAGTCACCTGAGTAACAGCAATGAAGGGATTACAGATCAAATGGAAATTAAGCTTGCCTTATTAACACACTCTGTCCTTAATTAATGCCAACTATCAGAGCAGTAGCATCATCCTTTCAAAAGTTATAGGAGTTGAAAGTGGAGAGTGTGTCGAGGTTTTTAAGAAATGAAAAGAGGACTCTAAAGACACACTTAATCACACTTTTCTGCCAAAAAAATGTTTGAGATAAACTGCTAGAAAATACACTTTTTTGCCCATTTTATGATCCCAAATTTTAGCACAATGTAAAAGAAGACTTGCTCTTCCAGAAAATATGAAAAAGTCAAGATCAGCTCGGTTGACCAATTCCACCTATTTTCAGTCCCCACACATAATTAGTGTGTGCGACTTTTTGTTCGTTTTGTGATGCACGGTCACATATAAAAACATTTTGTTTCTTGCCCAAGTCACACTGACTTCTTTTGATATTTACTACTCTTGGGCTGCCATTAAAAAAATTGAATGTCATGCATGCATGCATTGCATTAAAATTTCCTCAAGTACAGTGTAAGTGTGAATTGACTACGTGTATGTTATCACTACGCAGGAATGATGTATACACCAGCTGCTGTAATCTTGGCCTGGACGTGGCGTAAATCATCAGCACGCAGAAGTCATAAATTGACAAGTTGTCTTTGCAACTGATTGACAAATTGCCCTACATCGACGTAAATAAGCACTGAATTGATCAGTGTTTTAGTAGTAGCCATGATAAAAAATCATGGGCGTACATACTCGAGCAGGATTCAAACCTACGACCTCCTGATCACCGGACAGGCGTCATCTCCACTAGACCACCGAGCTTTCGCCCGACAGCAAGTGTTTGGTTCTAACCCTTATAGCGTGCAGCGGGTACTGCTTTGTTATTCAAATTCATGAAATTCTTCCGTCGAGATGTTTTCATTGCAACTGATTGACAAATTGCCCAAGTCAATGTAGGGCAATTTGTCAATCAGTTGCAATGAAAACATCTCGACGGAAGAATTTCATGAATTTGAATGACAAGTTGTCTTCTCACACTTGTGCATGAGCCTGGCTTGCTTTCAAAGTTTATGGTACAACACTCATCCGCAAAGTGCAAAATGCTTTAGCGGGAACCCCGCATAGGAGCATTAAAACTTGATGTAACAAATTTTTCATGTGTAATTTCAACTATTTTGAAATACTTCCATTGTTTGTCACTAATTTCCACAATGAATATTAAATAAATCCCTAGAAATAATTGCAGGGAATTCATTTCCTGACAAGATGGATTAATTTCCATCCAGTTCCCGATAGATTATGCAGTCTAAACACTTGCTGTTAGGCAGTGAGATGTGAGCACATCTCATCAAGCATCGCCATCTTACTCATGCACTTAATACCGTACCATCCCTCAGTATAGTGCGATACGGAGAATCATCTTCCAGCTGTCAGTACAATACTGGTACATACATGTATAGCAGCTCAGTATGTCTTTCGAAATAGGAAAAAGTGTCAAAATTAATTGCCAATATTCACCTTCTACCAAACTTTGAAGACTCAGATGTTTGTATTTCAGGTTGTGAAATACAAGTGTTTAGGGTGAGTTTATACATGTTTGAAAATCATTACACAAGGCAATGTGAAACTACATTTTCCTATATTGCCTTGTGTTAAATTGCAATTGTCCCTGTAAGCAGCACCTTCAGATCAGTAAAAATAGTAAGATACCAAACAGTAAAGGACTTCCTGCATCATCTCTCTCAGAAAATCCAGATCAGAAACTACTTTCTGTTTTTACTTGGCCTTGTGAGAATTACTGAGGTATACTAAACACAAGAGCATGCTAAATTGAGCCTTCAAAGACCCACAATTACATACATATATCTACATCAACACTTTTTAACAACTTGTCTACTTTTGCTGATTTTTTTAACCTGTTGCTGCTTTTGTTTCACTGTTCAAGAAATACACCTCTTGTTCTGGCTGTGCACTCTCTATAAACTAAACATTCTATAGTGACCAGAGGGAAAACTCCTGTTTAAAAAATGATGGAGTGAAGAATGTAAAATAGCAAACATTCAATGCTTGTTTCTTCAAACACATAAATGTAATTAGACAAATATTACAAAGTCACAGAAGAACATTTGTAAGGGTCACTTTCTTTGTGTCCTTTACACACAAACCTGCTAAAGATATACGGTGAGACACACACTGAACTTTGTAAAGGTCTCCTGTAATTGTTATTCCACACTAATGGCCATTAATGAAGGTAGGGATGTACGTAATACTACTTGTTTCCTTTGTACCTGTGCACATATTGACCTTGTACACGCTGGCATTATTTCCTCATTACAGGGAATAACAGGACAAAAATAACCAGCCATAGAGAGATTATAAACCTGACTGGGCTCTTTTTCATGATGCTCAAATGACTTGGTTGTTTCAGTTCAACAGACTATCATCCTAGGTAAATGGCAAGCACTCCTGCTATTCACAGATAATGATATTAGATATAAAACCAACACCCAAGACTTTGTTACTTTTGTTACTTTATTTTGTATGAAATGTAAGACTGTGTTTCTCTGCTTTTCTTTCCACAGCCACAGAAACACTGACATATAGCCCTAGCTGATGTGAGTGTTCACATAGCAATGAAATGAATGATTTTCTTAAAATGAAAAAGTTTAGTCACAAAAGCACTGAAGAACAATATAAACAAAGAGAGGAACCCATTTCCATTTTGTAATCAAAGACCCTCCCATACCAACCACTTATTACAAAAACAAACATGTTTTTTAAAAAATCATTTTACAGTAGAAACACTGTATATCGACATGAATTTACAATGACTGTTATTTTTTTTCAAAATGCAATGATGGAAATTCCTATCAGCAAAATGGTGCAAAATATGATGCAGAAAATCCCCTTGGATTAACAGATAATGAAAGAAAGCAGATTGAATATTCATGAGCTCACACCACACTACTCAGGAAACCAAGTTTCCTCCCTTTATGTTTGGCAGGAACTGGTAGAAGGCCACAATCTTGCCTCTCTCTGAAGTTACTGCCGTCATTGACGGCTATCAGGATTTCACACCAGCAATAGATAAACAACCTCGTCTGATTATCTTTTGCCTTTTTTTTTATGGGGGGGGGGGGGAGCTAATTGTTGCAATCATACTGGCAAGAAATAGCGTGCATATAAGAGTTTTTGCCTTGTGAATGATTCAGTTGGTGGTCGAGATGCTGTGGTCACAACACATACTGAACTGCTAGTTGAATGAAACTCGCAGCATTGAGCCAAAAACTGTCATTCCATGGTATGCTGGTTTTGTTTTCTTACGTCAATGAGAAGTTTTTCATCTGCTTACAGCTTGGTGCATCCATTTGGACCTTTTCATCATTATCTCTCTATTTTTGGTCAGCCAAACTAAGAGCTCTCTTGAGGAATTCCATCAGTCAAGATGGCTGTACTGAACACTGCCTTCACATTTCTTCTACAAGTTTGTCTGTTCTTTGCTGGTGTACAGCGAACGAGAGGGAGCAAACTGGACGCCCAGGCCCCAGCCCAGGCCCCACCCATTCCTCTAGCCAGCTGTGACATCATCTATAATGACATACCACAATCTGTGCCAACTCACTGTAAAACCCTCATCATACAGAATGCCAATCTGGATGTTCTAACAGCCACCACTTTTGATCATCTCAACGTTACTCACATCACGACTTTGAATATCAGTGGTAATGAAATTGAGGACATCAAGAGATCAGCCCTTCGTCACTTCACATCTCTGTCTGTGCTGGATGCTTCTTCTAATGACATCACTTGTATCTACAGTCAAAGTTTTGAAAACATGACTACCCTCTCTCAGCTATACTTACAAGGAAACAAAATCGACAGCATTGATGATCATGCCTTTGATCAACTGACAGAGCTGAGAACTCTGCGACTAGATGACAACCGCCTAACAAGCATCCAGACTGCTTTTCACTCTACTCCTGAATTGGTGTCTCTAAACCTGACCCTGAACAGAATTAGTCATATTGCACCAAATGCCTTCAGAGAAACGGCAAGGATGGAGGAATTGCTGCTTGGTTACAATCATCTCACTCAGATTCCATCAGCCATCACAAGTGGTAGCATGCGCAAACTGAAAACTCTGAATCTCATGAGTAATGACATTAACACTGCACTGACAACAGAAAGTCTCAATCTGGAATACCTCCATGAGTTGTACCTAAGCAACAACCATATCACTACAATTTCTAAGGATGCTTTTGACCAGCTTGACATGCTAGAGGTGTTGCATCTTGACCTAAATCAACTGACAACATTTGAGGTGTGGGAGCACTCCAATCTGCAAAATTTGCAGGTACTGCTCTTGGACCAAAACAGGTGGCACTGTAACTGCAGTGACATGGCTGCTTGGGAGTCACTTCAACGGACGATTGACATAAGCGACCTGATGCTTGTGAATCCCAATAAAACCACCTGTTTTACCCCGCTGGCATCAAGAGGTACAATGACTTTTGACTTCATTGCAATGTGTCAGCACTCAGACAAAAAGCTATCACCTTACATATTCATAATCATAGGGTTGGTGGGTATTTTAATTTTTCTGGTAAGTTTGTCATGTTGTTGCTACTGCCGGAGACGAATGAGATCACATAATGTAACTCCCACTGCAATGGAGGCTCAAGACCTATCACAGCAAGGTAACTGCATCCCACCGTTAAAGCATGAATACATGACCTCAAATGGACGACCACCTTGCGGTGGGACAAGATCAGTGGATGGAAATCACAATCAAGGAGACACAAGTACCATTCGCAGTGCACACATCTATGACTACGCAAAGGTACAGGGTGAAATCTGCAGGGATCCGTCATACACGTATGTCAACAGTCAGCTTTTGAGACTAAAGATGGAGCGCTCTAATCTTGTTTCAACGTCTCCTAACCTGCCAAAGCCAAACAGGGAGAGCAATAATTATTAGTACTGGGCTCCTGTGAAATTAACATGTGAAGATTACTATAATTACTACTGAAATGCAAAGTGGATGAAGCATTTGTTGTCTTGCAACCTTCAGAGGCAGGTCACTTAAACCTAGCGTAATACATCTCTCATGAAGAAAAAAGTAGAAGTGATTTTTAGGAGGAAGCTCATTGACATCCTAGCCAGCCATCGGCAGGCAGAGTATGTATATAAGAACTGAACGATGATGTACTATCCCCTGATACTTCTGCTTCATTAAGAGGATGTAGATAGGCTGTATCTATATATTTATGTATATACTACTCTTGAAATGGCTTTGGAGCATTTACATCTATTTTGATATTTCCATAATCAAAACAAAACAATCACAAAGACTTGATTAGACTATTTTCATAGAAATATCATTTAATGCTCTTGGTAAGCAAATTATAATGGCTTATTCACTTTTGTTGATGGCATAAAGTGGTAACTCATCAATTACAAGCATAATTTCAGGAACATATATGTACTGTATACACAATATACATACATGTAGGGAGTCTAATTCTTCATGAATTGGGAGTTCCTGTAAATTTCGCAAGAAGCTAAAATTGCGATTGTGAAATACAGTACTGAACAGAGATATGTATGTGCGCCTGTCAATTTCATGTCCGGAACAGAGTTAATATTTTCATATGTTGGCATATACAGTATCCTCTCTCCCTATCTTCCTCTATCTTTCTGTCCATCTCTATCTATCTATCTATCCATCCATCTCTATCTATCCATCCATCCATCTATCTATCTATCTATCTATCTATCTATCTATCTATCTTTCTATCTATCTATCTATCTATCTATCTATCTATCTATCTATCTATCTATCTATCTATCTATCTCTCTGCCCCTACATCTGTCCTCCTAGTCTACCTGTCTGTATCACACCACATGTAGATAAAGTGTCAATGTACTGCAGAGTCCTCATTGTGTATCAAAGTGATTTCCATTTTTTGCCATGAAGTGTAATTAACACCATGTGTGTAACAGGAAAGATCAGACTATCAGGCTGCTTAATTTTACTTTTCCTTTTGACAAAAATGTGCGCAAGATTTGAACTCCTGGTCACGATATTAAGCTCTCCATTACCATCTGCTGATACCTCTACAAACTTCATAACAACGAATAGCCAACACACTCTGTACTTACGGATTTCATGTAGTTCTGTTAAACCAAGGTACTAGATTTCATGAGAAATTATGCCTAATTTATACTGGAGAAATTTCGAGGCAAAACATGTAAATCTTTTCATGTTATGACATGGGATTGTGGTAGACTGGACATTACTGAACAGAAATGAAAATTAAGGTAAGCTATGTCATCACAGAGTTCCTACAGCAGATGTGGGTGGGTTAGAAAACATTGGTACTTTCCATATCATTTCATATCATAATTCCAATGTAAATACAATCAGTTTAAAGGAGGCAAGTATCCCTGTATTGGTCAATATGAGATACAAGAAGTCAATTTTCTTTTGTATATGTTGTAAATAGTGATTCATGCTTGACACTCTACAATGTCAAAGCTCAGAATGTTGCAATATGATATATGTATGATTCACAATGTGTGTATATGGCTATTATAAGAGGGAGAGAGAGAAAAAAGAATTTGGTTTCACTGTACATAATTACGAGATATATTATTGTAAATATATTAAAGAACTGAGCATAATTGCAAAAACCATAAAGAATAAAGTATGTAATCGTTGTTCTTTCTCAATGTAATATTACTTCAGGACAGTATAACCCTATTCCACAGAGATTTCTTCTCATCGGTCACTTGTTGGAAGCAAAGTCTGTTGCTTCTCGCCACTCGTTGTGGTGTACCGGATCAAAATCTGATGAATCTGACTTGTGATGATTGACTACTATCAGGTTAGTGCCAAACATGTCAAGCGAGATCCGATGAGGCAAGATTATGAGGATCACACATGACATGTCTGATACTTATCTGATAGTTGCCCAACACAGGATGGATTAAGCAGACTGTGATCCGATATAATTCGGTGGGTGGCACTTTTGATGAGTGACCGATGAGAAAAATTTCTGGTATTAGCACAGCAGAAAACATCATTGTTCAACAGACATAAACAAATTGTCAGAAGAAAAAGCAAGGAATGAATGGCACCATTGATAGTTCAGGAAAAAGACTGGTAAATGAGAGAGAATTAAAGGAGAGAGAGAGACTGAGAAAAGAACAAAATGAGAGAGAGAGAAGGAGAGAGAGAGAGAGAGAGAGGGAGAGAGAGCAATGATGACAAAGAAGAAGGAAGAAGATATTCATAAGGTAAGAGGGAAAGAGAAACAGACAGACATGACATTTTGCAGACACGAAACACTTAAGAGTTAAGGATCCTTAAAAAGGAAAGCAAGTAATACAAACACATAGGAAAAGTAGACGTGGAAAGATAACAAAACAAGTGAAACATAACAAAACTAGAAAAGCACTTTGAGAGTGCAGACCTCCACCAAGCATGCAGCTCATTTCAACCACTGATCTTGTTTTTCCAGAGATATCAGTGAATTCCATCCATAGGCCTACGTAGTTATAACATTGTTTGCTGAAAGTCTCCCTATATCCCAATGTAGAAGCCTTTGTTACATCATAAACCATCAGCTGCAGGGCGCGCCTCGCCCTAGCAGAAACAAGAGCACGCAATTTAGTGCGAGCATGCAAACCTCAAATACGCACAGCCTGAACTCCCAAGTTCATTGACCCTACCGGCCAAAATATAAAAAAATCCTTCATAAATTCCCCCCAAATTCTCGGATCACTACCAAAAGTTAATCGTTTGTTACTTGTGTCATTCTCAACCTTTCCTGCAAGTTTCATCCCAATCCGTTATCTACTTTTTTAGTTATTTTGCACATGGACAAACAAACAAATGAACGAACGAATGAACGAACAAACCTATGGTAACGAAAATATAACATCCTCCCCTGGCGGAGGTAAAAATCAAGAGCTAGAGGTGTGAGGTATACACATACTGCATGGTTTTCATGTGAACTGAGCCTCTTTCATAAATTCCAGCTAACATAGATAAACTAAGAACCATATGAGAATATTATCTATATTGAGTAATGAATAGTGATGCAGAGCACAATTGAAAGGACTTGATTATAAGCTAGTCACTCCAGAAGTGTGAGCCATTTTCTGAGAAGGGCAGAGTATTATAAAGAATTATTGTATTTTAAATTCTACTTTAGTGTCTTATCCAAATGCATGTAACCGAGTACCCTTCATTCTCTTCTCACACCATCTGTCACTGTGGGCAAAACACAAAATCTAGGCATCTTTGGGTAAAGCCCTTTTTGTTTGTAAAACAAGTGCTGAGAGCTTTAAAATAAATTGGAATAAAATGCAGTCTCTTGTGGTGCCACATAGAGAGCATATGTGACCCTGCACCACAAACCCCCCCCCCCAAAAAAAAAAGTCGCCAGACATGGATTTTCAGTTAAGGGCAGATTCTGAAAACGCAGACTCTATGCTTTAAAATGATGTATATCTCAATTCAAATGGACTCCCTATTCTACCTAAATACTGGAAAGAAAGCACACACTCTGGAAAAGTGTGAATTGAGAAAAGTGCTTTATCTTTACCAAGCCGTGCTAGCTGTGCCATGAAAGGGACAAAACACAGGATGTAAACCACTGGAGCAACAATAATGAAGGGATTATCAGATTAAAGATAATATAAGGTTTTGGTACCTCAAAAGTTTCCTTGTCTAAGTTTGTGTTTCAGGTTAAAGTACCTTTCATATAACTAACACTGTGAGACTTACTCGTCCCAAAGTACTCTCATGTCTGAGTAATCATGCAATAATGGTTTCGTACCAGAGCAGAGCGGGCTCTGAAAAATTCGAACAAGCCGTTTAGTTTGATTCGACGCGGTACCGCGAGAATCAATATACACATATTGTACAAAACCATTATTGCATGATTACTATTCTGACATGAGAGCACTTTGGAGCGAGTAAGTCTCACAGTATTAGTTGTATGAAAGGTACTTTAACCTGAAACACAAGCTAAGACAAGGAAACTCAGGGAAACTTTTGAGGTTGGTACCAAAACTTTATATTACTGTAAAACATGATATATTCGTGGCATGAAATTTTCGCGAATTGGAGCTGACAGCCTTTTTCATGGCATGAAATTTTCGCGAAGTGCCACTGGCGTTCAATGCATATAGTGTAAACAAGAACTTTCACGTGCATTTTAATTTTGCGAGTCTTGGCGCTCGCGAAATTCGCGAAATTAAAGTGCATGCAAAAATTCCTCGTTTTACAGTATCTTTAAGCTGAAATTTGGCATATTCTATTAGCACATTCTGCCCATGATTAACGCTAACTTTCAAAGCATTAGCGCTATTCTTTCAGGAGTTATTAGACTTGAAAGTGAAGAGTGAGCAAAGGATTTCAAGACATGAAAAGCGGCCTCTAAGTCATACCTGATCATTCTACTCTTCCCAAAAAAGGGTTGTAGAAAAACTGTTAAAAACACTTTCCCACTAATGTTACAATACCAAACTGAAGAATAATGTAGAAGGAAAGCTTTATCAGAAAATATGAAAAACTCAAGATTGACTTGGCTGAACCATTTCACCTTTTTTGAGTCGTCACTTAAAATCAAGGGGAGCGACTTTTTTTTGTTTTGTGGGGCATGGCCACATATAATACCTATTCAGGGGTTCCACTAGCAGTAATGATTCTATTCCTAGTTTTCACTTGATACAACTCACTTGTACCACTCCTATTTATAGAAAAAAACTAGAAATGTCGCTATGGCGACTGATGCCTCCGCCATAATGCATGATTCTCCCAATAGGCGTATAGTACAATGTCTTCACAATGTGTGATCCATGACAGTTTCACATAACTGGCAAAATATTGAAATGACAGGTTTGTCAGAAATGTCTTGAACTGGGTTTGCTTTAATTTTCTAAGAGTGCAGATTTGGGGAATGGAAAATTTTTACTTGAATTCAGACAGACCTTTTTATAAGTTTATGCATTGGGTAATTTCCAAGGTACAATGAAAGAGTGTAATGATGGTACAAAATGAATTTTTTTTTTTTTTTTTTTTGGGGGGGGGGAGGGCATTGAAACCTGGCATTTGACCCTTGACCGTTGACCTTTGACCTTCTGGCTAGAAATTTCCAAGAGAATCTCCATTAAGTAATGCATGTATTAAGTTTTGAAATTAATAATGCAAGCATTGCATATACTAGTATATGAGGGAAATAGTAAAATTTTGAGATGACCTTGACCTTTGACCCCTGACTATTGACCCATGACCCCTAAATTCCCTAGATAATCCCTGGCAGTCAGTACATGCGTATGTACTAAGTTCCACAAAGATACATTGAACCATTTGCGAGAAAAGAGATATTGCAACATTTTCACCTAACCTTTGACCTTTTGACCTTTGACCTTATGACATGAAACTCTCTCTGGAGAATCTTTACGCAGTAGTAAATGTCCACACCAAGTTTCAAGAAAATACCTTTTGGGCATTGCATAGATATGGGGGAAATTGCAACATTTGTAGCATTTGACCTTGACCTTTTGACCTTTGACCTCTTGCCAATATCACTAAAATCTGCTCAACTAATTGTCCCATCATACATTATCCTTGGACCAAGTTTGGTGAAAGCTGCGTCATCCAGTTTTGAGTTATCATGTAAACAGATAAATTTTAGGATTTGACCTTGATCTTTGACCTTTGACCTCTGTCCGATTTCACTGGAAAACTAATCAAGTAATTGCCCCATCATACATCAACCTCCAACAAAGTTTGGTGAAATTTGCTTTATCCAGTCTTGAGTTATCGCGTAAACGGATACAATTTCATGATTTGACCTTGACCTTTGACCTTTGACCGATTTTACCCAAAATCTAATCAAATAATTGCCCCATCATACTTCATACTTGGACCAAGTTTGGTAAAATTCCAGTAAATACTACTCAAGTTATCGCGTAAACGAAAGCGGACGGACGGACAACCCGAACACATAATGCCTCCGGCACCACTTCGTGGCGGAGGCATAAAAATGCTTGAAAATAGCCACGTAGGCACTAAGGAGCCCAACCACAATGCCTCAAGCGAACAACATGAATAATTTGAACAACTGCTACTTTTTACTATTAAGAATGATTCTTACCGAGATTCAATCTTATTGGTGATGATGTGATCATGCATTGTGCAGAAGCACAAACATGCAATTTAACTGGTAGTCCCAGGTGGGGTTGATGTTCATTATTCCTGATGGTTTGTTCAGCCGAAAATGAAATAAGGTTTGTTATTGTGATTGTCTCTTAATCAGAAAATGAGATGTCCCTCTATGTGCACTGGACTTATACTGTCACTGTCTGGTATTTTGTATATATTTTATCTCTTATGGCGACCAGGGATGACATGTCATAGCGCTTTGCATCCAGTGGAAAAGGCGCTCTATAAATGTCTACTATTAATTATTATTATTCTGAAGGTTTGTTATTCCAATTTACACAAAATCTGTATAAATTGTACCCAGAGGTTTGTTAATCTGGAAATGAAAAAGGGTTCATTAATCTGAACATTTGTGGCAGTGCTCCGAAAGTTGGTTATTAAATCTGAAGGCTCATAATTCAGAAAATGAAATAACATACATTTTTTAGATGTTTGGCTAACGTCTGAAAATGAAATAAGGTTTGTTCACCCAAAATTGTAAAGATGGTGAGTAATAACAATCCTCTGGAATTACAAACCTTACCTCATTTTTGGATTAATGAACCTCTGGAATAACACAATTCTTTACATATCTTTAGATTAGCATACCTTTTTAATTACGTACCTTATTTCACTCTCAGATTAATGAACCTTTTCAATAATGAACATTCAGATGTGACCCCAGATGGAAACCCAAGGAGCTATCATAATGCATCCCATGGAATAGGTTTCGTCTTTAGCCTGCATGCATGTGTAGCTATGCGATATACAATAATAGCATTTCCATTGAACAAGAGAAGATGTTGAACTATTAGATCCATGGTCTGCCAAGCAGCTAATTTCCACCACTGATCTTGTTCTTCCATAGAGATCAGTGATTTCCACCCATACATAATGAGTATGCATGCTGAAAATCGCTTGAATTCTCAATACAGAAGCTTTTTGTTACATCATAAACCCTCAGCTGCGCATGAACCTTCGTGCACATATGACAAACCTAAAAAATGCGCCCCTCGAACTCCTAAGTTTATTGACTTTAACTACCAAAATATCAAAAATCCTTCATGAAATCAATAAAAATTTTCGGATCATTACGAAAATGTAATCATCGGATCATTACGAAAATGTAATCATCGGTTCCTTGTGTCATTCTCAATCTATCCTGCAAGCTTAATTCAAATCTGTGCACAACTTTTTGAGTTATTTTACATATGGACAAACAAACAAACGGCAATGAAAACATAACATCCTCCCTTGGCGGAGGTAATAAAGAAAAAAAAAATGTTAAAAACAAGACTGGACATCCTCCCCAGCTTGCTGTAATAAAAGTACTGCATGCTTATAATGAAAGTTAACATGCACACACACACACACACACACACACACACACACATACATACATATACAAATAAACCTTACTATGTTGCCTTTTTCTGTTGATTCTCTGGATGTTTTTCAAACTGCCCAGAGATTTGAAGTTGGCTTGCTTGTCAAGTTTATTCACTCCATTATCAGTCACATTGTCTCTCAAAAGATCCTGCAATCTGGAAACATAACAGAGAAACTATTCTTTGTGGCAGTTTGACTATCAATGAAATTAACTGCAAAATACCAACTTACAAAGAGACAATAATCTACACAAAAATAAACATTAATTCAAATTAGTTTGACTACCACGATGACCTGAAAATTGAAATGTTTGATTTGGACAACACCTCTACTACACATGTATAATCTTTCAGAGAAATCACATGAACTCTTACCTCAATCCTGACCAACTCATGAAAAGAGGAGAAGCATACCATGCCAACCCTAGTACCATTTCAAAGGTTACAGGCGACATACTTCTCATTACATTTCAACCAAGAAAACAAAAAACATCATACAATGTACTTGTAGGGCAGCATAAACAAGAGGTATCTGATAAAGGAATGATGCAGACAATGTTGATATGAAAATTCAATATTGAATGTTTAACTCTTTATGTGCCATGTTCGCACGCCCGACTCAGTAGACAGCGTGTGTCAATTTCGTATATTCTGCTCAAACACACAAAGCCGCCCTAAACTAAACTGATTGATAAATTGCCAAAAGCCACATTATGATGAAAGTGTTTCTCACAATTCCATTCCTGTCACATGTAGCATGCATTTTACAATGTGATTGACAATCAAGCGGTTTTCCCTCCTGGATTTCCGAGTAAATTTTGTGAGTAAATCATAAGTTTCTGGCACTGTTTTATTATCAAAAGTCATGACTCTAGTTAAGCATTTTGGGAGATGTTTTACTTATTTCTTTTATCATATCTTTCTTCATAGATACAATGTATGTTCTATCTGCCATTCAAGATAGTGAATCACAAGTGTTCATATTATCATCATTGTGTTCATCAAAATGTATTGTTTATTATTAAGAGTAATGATGAGACATAAAATGGGTAATGTTCAGGTCTTCAGCCTGCATAACACATGATATGTAAGAGACAAGAGACTACAACACAAACTAAGTTTGTGTGTGTGTGTTTTTTAATTCAATGTACTGATAATGCCTTACCTTTCAACAACCTCTTCTTCACTTGAACAGTATGGAACAACATTAGGATAAACATACTTTGGTCTGATGTAGCCTAAGAAATCCCTAACCTGGAAGGAAATATAAACAGAAAACTATGTATGAGTCAAAGAAGCATGAGCCAAATAACATCTTCCTCACAGCAAAACAAACAAACAAACAAACAATAAAACATCCCCAAGAGTCATGTCTTTTCCCAATGCATTCACTTACAATAAATGTGCCTGAGTTAAAGTTGCAGAGTTGAATATTGGAAGAGCAGAAGAAAAACACAGTCTCCCTTTCACTTCAAATATGAGAGAATATCATTGCAGGAGTTGAGGTGGCTTTTCTATGAATCTTAATTTTGGCACGCCCTCCTTTAACCCGTTCTCTACGGGAACCTGGTGACCGGTGTAAGAGGTCCATAGGGATTTCAGAACTCAGCATGGAACGGGTTAATTTTGTAAAGGCGCCCCCCTCTTTAAGGAATTCCTGGATCCGCCCCTGATGTACTCTCATGTGTTTTTCCATGCTGCCTGCATATCGTCGGCCTTATGCCAAAAGGGCCTTAAAGAACTTCCACTGTTATACAAAAAGGGCACTAATAGTATACAAAGTCTATAGCATTAAGGTCCTTTTGGCATAAGACCAATGATATGTCATTCTCGGACACAAATTCTGCAAACGAAGTCCACATGGCTGTGGTGATGTCTGGTTGTGTTATGACTGGCTAATTGTGTATGGCTACTCTGACTACACAGAACATCGGTCACAATGCAGCAATGATCAGTGATTAGAACATGATGACACACACACACACACACACATACTGATTAAAGTATGCATGCATCTGCATCAACACTTGTGTTGTAGTATACAAATAATACACAGGTGAGAGTGCGTTAGTGGAGATGTAGCGCACTCGAGGGTATTTACAATTGTGAAACATGCACGAGGCGAAGCCGAGTGCTTGTTGCACTACATTGTAAATACCCAAGAGTGAGCTGCATCTCCACTAATGTCACAAACTCAAACCTGTGCATCATTTGATTTATAAAATGGGTTGAAAACTAACAGCATTTTTCATGTACCTTTGTGGGTCAATACCAGTCAGCTATATGTAGCACTCGCTCAAAAGTCAACAATGTCCGAAGATGTTCATCCCAAACATTTACGCACGTCGCACTCGGAAATCCCGCACATATAAGTACTGTATGTATAAGCGTATATGTACGCCACATGTTATGCACAAGAAAGGCCGGCTGGCAGCCCGAACTAGAAGTTGTTTATAGGATTGACAGTGCGTAAAGTAGCGCGTGACGCACTTGTAACAACTGATTGAGTGTGCACTGCTAGTGTAAACATTGTGACGTCAGTGACTTTACGCTTTTTTGCACGGCCGTGCATGTTAGTAAGAAACTAATGCACGCACACGTGACTCATTTCAGTGCTTCCAATTGGCTACATTCTTGAACCCATTTTATATTAAATACACATCATTATAGGTCACAAACAAATGAGAACAAAAACATGACCTCATTTCCTATTTGGCAAAGCCCACTTTGGATTCATGACCTACAAATTCTGAGATTGAGGTTTTGGAAACACAGAAAGAAAAGAGAGATCTCAAAAAACTACAAGTTCACTGCACTTTCTGAAACAGCATCTCATTTTATTGTTTGTTTTTGTTTGTTTTTGTTTCCATGCAGAAAGGATACATGAAGTCATGTACATGAATACCTTAATGTAATTGACAGCAAACATATGGGCATTTAAGGGAAGTGTGGATTTAATATTCCACTGTCATCCTTTTTCAATCAGATTTTGAGTGTTTTGGTGAGTACTTGTAACATGGAATCAAGCGTGTTAGTACAAGCATTGCAACTGTCATCAGATCTAGATACTTGACCAGCACAGTACAAAATGTTTATGCTCCTGCCATTTTTTATAATAAATGATAACATTTTGATGTGGACTATTTGTCAATAGCATGTATATTGAAAATTTTACCTAAATGTACATATTACATACAGTACATTGTAGCTGCCTTGGATTGTTCTTGTCCAATATCTACAACAACTAAGTATGTCCACTTTCATGTATTAACATAATCAGGAGGCCACTCACATTACAATACTATCTACAGAACTCTAGATTCCAACGTAATCACATTTATATTTACAATTATGAGAAATATAACATTCAATTCAAGTGTGCACTTACCCACATGGACTGAATAGAAAATCTATTGGAAACAAAACAAAGTTCTACAATGTACTTTCAGTCTAAGTGTAAGTTTAACAGATATACTCATTAAAATATCTAATGGGACAATCCCAAAATTGGAGTTCCACTAAAGTTGACTATTTACCTGAATGAGTGCTTTATATCCCATGTATGACAAAACCACATATTACATGTATATCCTTGAACCCCCCCCCCTAAAAAAAAAAGAGAGGAAATAGAAAAAAAAAAGACAAAACATACTAAAGAAATTCATTTTAAAAAAAGAGAGAGATTTGGCACATGGAAAGAATATTGCTAACAGGAAATGAGTCACCATGTCATTCCTGTAATCAATGGCAAGCATGGAAAATAGAAATAATTCCCCTTTTCTTTGTGGAAAACAATGAGTCAGTGCTATTTCTATTTTAAGAGGCACGGTAGAAATAACAATGACACAAATAAAAAAAACACAACAGTAATAGGGCTACTTTCAAAGTACGAAACCATACCCTATAAATGAAGGAAAACATATGAGAACATGAAAAGAAACTCTCTGGAATCTCTTACTTTTCTAAAGTTGAACTTTTTTTTGAAAGATATTTTTGTCATGACTAGACATACAGCAAACCTCGTGAGCATCACATTCGTACAGGGCCTGCCTATACAGAGAAGGCAAAATTGTAAAAACAAAGAGAAGAAGTCTAGACAGACCCTGCAGAATGTCAGTCATTGTAAAACCAGACATTTTCATATGCACGAACATTCGTGAATTTCATAAGGATTCAAGATTCATGAAAGTAAACTGCACATAAAAGTTTTGATCTACACGATCCATGGAATGCCAGTACAATGCCACACACAGTACGAGTATTGGTAAGTTCACCGGGTCGGGCTAACTCAGCCCACGGGACAAGCCAAACCACTCTTCAAAGGTGGGCCAAGTTGTCCCGCTGGTTTGTATCGATAGTGTTAGTAATAGTTTGTCTGTGTTCATTTTGTCTTTATGATGTCTTTTCAACCATAACTTTGATGGAATTGTGTTCAGTGATTTCTTTAAAAGATATTTCACAACTTTTGGGAGGGTATCTCTGACGTAAAAGTGAGATTTCAGACATTCTTTTTTTTTGTGGTTCGCGATTGCCATACGCACACATTAATTTTCTGCATGGTGTATGAACTCGGCCCAGTATTAAGTTTTAGCTGTGGTTTTATCAGTAAATCTCCATAAAATTATCACTTTTATTGTTTGTGAAGGTTATCATTTGTGGCAGATCTGAGCAGCGCCACGCCCACTTGGTGGGGCGCGGGCAGGGAGCAGCCAGCCAAGTGGCCGGCCACGCTGGCCAGCCGCTCCGTAGTGGTGATACGGGTGGGCGGTTGAAATTGAAGGAAAGGGCGTCATTTGCTGCACTTCTCACTTTTCTAGATAACAGCAATGTCGGTACTCATTTGGCATTTTCCTAAAAATGAAAGCTTTATGTATGAACTTTGAGCCTTGAGAGAGAGAGAGAGAGACAGAGAGGGAGATACAGCAACTTGATGTGAACTGTATTTTTCTGCAACATCGCGTGTTCTGAGCTATGCTGGTAGGCAATGGCAGGGCTGCCAACTCTCACGCATTGAGCGTGAGACTCACGCATTTTGGTCCTTAATCACTCTAAAACTTTATTTCATTTGTATGCATTTCAATTGATCTCACTCATTTTGACTCCTAAATTATAGCATTGGCCTATGGGAGTCTCACTCTCAACTAGTTTCCAGTGTTGGCAGCCCTGCAATGGGATTCTGCTAGCCTAGGGCTGGGCAAGTGTCAGGGACAGGGCCTACGTAGGCAAGGGGTTGCTTGGCTCTATCACTTCTGGTTCTGGATAAGATTTTTGAAGATTCCTTAAAAAGGGATCGTATAGTTTTGGTTGAGACCTAATTTCAGGTTTCTAACATTTTTGGTGAGATAATGAGAAACCTCTTTATGAAATATGAAAAAGCATGTAATTCTATGAGGAATTCAACATTTATTTGATGAAAATCAGTTTTAAAATGGCCGAGATATCCAAAAAAGAGCAATTCTAATAAAGTGTGGGACCCACAATTTATTACAATCGCTTTGTTTACTTTGTTTTTGGATGTTTCAGTCATTCCAAACCCGATTTTCATCAAATAAACTTTGAATTCCTCTTAAAATGGTATGATCTGTACTATATCATAAGTGTTTTCTTGGTATCTCGCAAAAAGTTAAAAACCCAATCCTCATCTCCACCAATACTGTACCATCCCTTTAATGGGGGTGGGGCATGGTGCCCATTTGAACAAATTGAGATCCTATCCCCCTAGGGATGCTACCTGCCAAGTTTGACGAAAATTCATCATAGGGGTTTTTCAAGAAGATGAAAATGTACAACTCAGGCCCCAATTTGGACTCCTTCCACTCCCTCCTCCTTCTCCACCCCCAGGTGCCAAGGGGGGCACCCCTGCTTCCGTCATGAACAAACTTGAAACTGCAGTCATTAATGTACTAACTCATAGTATTAACCCCTTGAGGACGAGTCCCGAGTATACTTGGGCAGGGATCTTTGGGAAATGCGTGTTGTTGCAAAATTAGCCTGTCCTCAACGGGTTAACTAAGCTCCATGACTTCTGGTTCTAGAGAAGAACATTGTTAATGATTCCTTAATTTTAGGAGGTTTAGGCTCCCCTGGAGGCCCCCAGGGGCTGCATGGTGCCCATTTGAAGGGATTGAGGTCCTATTCCCCTAGGGATGCTACCTGCCAAGTCTGATGAAATTGGTCATGGGGTTTTCAAGAAGATAAAAATGGAAAAAAATTTATGCACGACGCACAACACACACCATACACCATATGCCAGACGAAGAGTGATATCAATTCTTACCAGCTCCACAAATGGATAATAATTGTTCCATTTTTTGCCAAGCTGATCCTAGGTAATGATTTATCATTGAAGCAATCGTGCAACATAGCTCAAAATATCATTGGTCAGTCACTGCATACACTTGGTCAAAACTACCTTGCATGTGTGATAATATAGCCAGTCTATAAAAGGCGCATAGTCCCGGTAGTGTAGAGGGCACTGTTGATGATACTGCCGATCACAGTTAGCATTGATACGAAGATTACCGAAGTTGAGCTGTCATCAAGAGTAAAGTGCATACAGTGTAGGTGTTGCTAAGTAACGTTGCCTTCGTTGTTTTCTCTGCACATCGCGCAGTCTGTAGTAATGCCAGGGTGTGTGCATATGTGCTTCTTATTATGGCATCACAAAAGAAGTTTGTTAAAGCTGTCATCCCCCTCAGCCGAATCATGAGCCGAACTGTGATCGGACCACTGACTACAGTGGATCGGACTTCTTCGGACTCGGGGAAGTGGGCCACAGCGTAAGCGCTAAAGAGGAATCAAGAGTGTAGGTCTATATAGGAAACTTGCGCCGTGCGCCCGCGTATGCATTTGACTAAACCACCAGGACCATGTGCCTTTAAAGGGGAAGTCCGGACGATTATCAGCCGTTTCGTGTGTAAAGAACAATATTTCATGAACCTGTTACCCTTTTCCCGACGAGAAAAGACCATCAGATACATTTACTATGATTTTTTTTTTAAATAAGGTAATTCTTCATGTTCGAATCCGTCGCGAGCAGCCCAGGATGCATTGCGCGTGACGTATCAGGCGCAGTTTCCTCAGCTGAGAGCACCGCGAGCGAAGCTACGCATCGATCTCCCATTGCACTGCTGACTGCGGGCGGTATCTGCATGCCTGCATAGGTGTGCCTTGTCGGCGCTACTGCAGGAGACAGTACACCGATTTAGGAGTGCTGTTGCCAAATGCTGTATTCCTTTATTCAAATAATCTTCGTTATATATCTATATAAAATCTTCAAAGATTAATATAACATAGTTGCAACGCTATAACATTTTCGTTTAAATTGAAATATGTATGTATTATAATACTGCCGTACTTATTAGTGTCCACCCCATCACTTACAATGCATTAGCTGTTGACGGGCTGTTCAGGCATACATTTACGTCTGCTGCTGCCAAGTGCGATCACAATCCGCGATCGTTTTTTTCGACTTCTGAGTGTGAACAATCTGAAATCAGTCTGTCAATGTCAGAATTATTGCCTCTCTTGTTGTCCGAGACTGTTGAAAAGTGTGTCTGACGGTGATAAAATACGACAGTATACATGTAACTTGAATCGCGGAAGAAACGCCAGCGCCAGCTTGGTACCGCCGCCGCGCCGGTAACTACGACCAGCAGCCCAATACACACAGCGTAATGGGGCTGCGTGTTGTAGAATTCAGGATCATGATAAGGTAGTATCGTGGATGAATATTAATTTAAAATCGAAATATTTCTTCAATTTGAAGACTTACTAGTAAAGTTGAAGTATTGACAACACCCTAACACTTGACACATCGGCATTTTTTTAATGAAGCAATAGATCATGCCGCGTGCATCCGCTGTGTGGTCAGAGACTGTTGAGCGGTACGCTACTACCGCTTGCTTGGCCCGTATCACCGTTGCGCAAGCAGGGCTCCCCGAGCCAGCTGACGCTCCAAGCAAAAAGCAATGTGAGGCTGATACGTCACGCTGTCACGTGATCTTTCTCGCCGGCGTACAGAAATCGAACGGTTACAATTCAAAATAAGTGATGCTAAAAAATCGATTGTGGCGAGTTGGGAGGGTCTTTTTCAATGAAACTTAGTCATTATGGTCATTTATTTATGTAGATTTTGGTTAATTTTTTTCAAAATCGTCCGGACTTCTCCTTTAATACTATACTTGCACTTGGCCAAAACTTTGAAGAACAAGCTGTAACACTGTACTGCTCAAAATAACCTGTGTTGCTGTATGTCATTATGTAAATCATAAGCAATCATACCCATTGACTAAACCCTGCTAGTAATGCCTTTTCATTTCTGACATCTGGATCCAATGACATGCCCACATTAAAGGACAGAAAAGTCTTATTCTAGTCCTGACAGGCTATAAGGAACTTTACTTCATTCAAGCTGACTTTATCTAGACACACAAGTTATATTTAGTTGAAGAGAAGCTTGAAATAAACCACACTACTTACACTAACACTATTGACAATATGAGACTTATTTCAAAGAGCACACAGGTAGTGATTGTGATGCCATCTTATGCTACGGTCATACCTTTGCATATCTGGCTTGCATATGATGCATATTGCCAGAATGCAGACATAGACCCCGTTTACAGTGTGGGGCTGGGCCGAGCCGCGGCCGAGCCTGGCCTCAATTGCGAGGCCGAGCCCCGCAAATTCTGTCCGTTTACAGTGCCGGGCTCGGCCTGGGTTTGTAATTCAAACCTCTCAATATTTTGTTGTAGTGGGGCTAAGCTTATAAACAATCGCAATTTGCTATAGTCTAGTTTTCAGACCCTTTGCCAACTGAAGTCGCCATTTGGCAAAGGCCTTTGCCGAAGGAAAAATCCTTTGCAGGACAAAACCACCTTAAACTATACTAGTTTTCGATGTTGAGGGGGTTAATATCCTGAACAGTGAAAGAGTACAGGGACAGGGTCTGGAAGCCAAATTAAACTTGGTACCGCATTTGGCCCAGTTTGCATTTACACTGAGAACAGGCTGGGCTCGGCCGCGGCTCGGCCACGGCCGAGACCACCTCCAGAGCATGGATAAATGCGCGGCCAATTTTGGCCCTGCATTTGGCCTTTAGAGCGTTTACACTGAAATGAAGGCTGGGCTCGGCCGCGGCCGAGCCCGGCCTTTTCGCTCACTGTAAACGGGGTCATACATGAATGCTGTCATACCAAATAAAGTACAATGAAATGTGCTAATTATGTACTCACTGCGCAAACTAGTCTGCCAATTAAGTTAATAAGGTATACTGGCCCAATTATATGGAACTCAGTTACCCCCAGTTTGAAATTATGCCCTACCATTTCATCATTCATAAGACAGTTTAAACTACAGTTGATTAATGCTTATTGTTCATAGTTATGTTTATATTCCACATACTAAGAATCTGTCAATAGGATTGGTCGAGAGCTGATCACGTGATAAAGCGTAGTTTTGCCCATCACATCAACTGAGAAGAAAAGTTCGTTACACTCTACACTCGCTTAGTCCACACAGTCCTAACGCGTGATATAACTTACAATTTTGAGTACGTGTGAAATAAAAGTGAGTTGCACTGTGGTCCATCATTTGACCTGGGTCAAGTGATAGACCACAGTGCAACGCACTTTTATTTTGGTGCCAGCCACGCGCGGGGCACGGAGCAAATTCATTGTTTTGTCATCTACGGGCATACATCTAATGTTACATAGCCTAAGCCCTGAGCATACCTAAAGACAGCTAAAACAGTTTCAGATGTGGAGTAAAATGGGAATATCTAGGACCCTAGATGTGGAATATAAAGCAAATAATCAACTTTTAGTTTCAGGCAATGAGACAAACTATCACTTCCTTGGCGATCTGAATGTGTACGCTATCTTTCCTCAGCTGTGCTTCGGAAAGATAGCTACATCCAGATCGCCTCGAAAGTGATAGTTTGTCCCATCACCTTCACCAACGTTGATTATTTGCTTACTATCCAGTGCACTGCCGATTTTTTTGCTTTTGTTGTTCTGTGTTTTCCATCCGGGGCGCCTGCTCAGTGACCTTCACCCTGGCAAACGTGCTGGGCGCCGGGTGGGGGTCATCGGGCGGGCGCCTCGGGTGGGGGATGCGGAATGGTACAGGTGGGAGATCGCGCGCAGGCGCGGCTCCTGATATACACTGTATATGTAACCCTGCATCACAAAACCAACAAAAAGTCCCCAGACATGGCTTTTCAGTTGAGAGCAGCTTCTGAAAGAGCAGACCTTAAGCTTTAAAATGATGTATAACTCAAATTAAATGGACTCTCCTAACCTATCCAAATATATTGGAAAAAAGCACACACTCCAGAAAATTGTGAACTGAAAAAAGAGGCTCTGAAGCACAGGGTCTATTCAAGCGTTTAATCGTTACCAAGCCGTGCTACCTGTGCAATGAATGGGACAAAAAAAAACAGGATGAAAACCACCAGATTAAGCACAATGAAGTGATTATCAGATTAAACTGAAATCGGGCATGTTCTATCAAGACATTCTGTCCATGATAAATGCCAACTTTCAAAGCAGTAGCATCATTCTCTCTAAAGTAATAGGAGTTGAAAGTGAAGAGTGTGTCCAGGGTTTTTAAGAAATGAAAGGGGGACTCTACAGAAACACCTAATCACACTATTCTAAAAAAAAGTGTTTGAGATAAACTGCTAAAAAACACACTTTCCTATTCGTTTTATGATCCCAAATTTTAGCATAGTGCAGAAGAAGACTGTCCCTTTCAGAAAATATAAAAAAGTCAAGATTGACTGGGTTGACGCTTTTCATCTATTTCCAGTCCTCACCCAAAATCAGTGCGTGCGACTTTTTGTTCGTTTTGTGATGCACAGTCACATATGTACTTGTCTAGTAGCTGGCCTCTTGCGGGGGCAGCTTGCCGTGGTTTGAGGTCGTGCGAGCGGGGGGAGGTGGGCTCGTGTGCGCACGGCGTGTGGGCGGGGGGCTGAGGGCGTGATCGAGCACTTGACTCACTCGCGCTTACGGCTCCCCGCTCACGCAGTATGTGTGCGGGTCGCGTCTCCCTGTGTGCACGTCCTCGGCTTGTTGCGGGATGCCTTTGCAGGGAGCTACTTGTGATACGGATGACAGCCCTTGGAGGTGTCACGTTGTACTTCTGCACGAAGGTGTTGCATGCTTATGCCTTCTGGGATCAGAGCAGTGGGGGAGGGCGCAGCTGCTTGGGGAATGTGCTGATACTGGTGGGCCGCCTTATTGTGCAGGGTAGGGGAAGGTGCTCAGTTGTTTTAATCATTTTTGTGAAAGGTTTTGTAATTTGTATTGCTTGGCATAGAATCAGGTTAAGATTCACGGTTGTACAGTACATCCATCAGTATTTGGTATTGTTATCACATGTAAATTGCTTGCCCTTAAGCAGATTTTTATAGAATGCATGCATGCACAAATTGTTTTTTTATAACATTTAATCATAATTTTTCCCATTTGTCTCACTCCCCTGTGGTTGTTTTTCGTATGTCTGGGTCCCTTTCTTTTGAACGTTCTTTTCTTCGTCCTTATTCACTGCAAATCTGTTTTTTTTTTTCGTTTTAATTCATGTGACTCGCGATGTACGATATGATGATGTATAGCTTCAATATTTTGAATTTATCAATGGGATTAGCCTCAATTTCCACCACCATTTACTCAAATTGTTCTGTCAATCTTCAACACACACTTTTTAATTTTGACCATACAAACATACTTACCTGAAATAATTTTTGGTTTGTATATGTGTATATTTTGGTTTGATTGATTGTTTATCTGTATGTTTCTTTTTATCTGAATTTGTGGAAATAAACTTGAACTTGAACTCGAACTAGCACATCGGCCTGCACTAGTTGTAAAATTTTCTAAACTATCGCAAGTCAGTCACAAGGTCAAATTGCCTATGAGTGGATACGAGTAGCAACCAGTGAATGCGAGCAATAGCGAGCAGGTATATGCAATCATGACAAAATATAGGGCCTTACTGAAAACTAAAACAATCACAGAGAGAAATTTGCAAAGCTGATTTATAGCCATCTTCACACGAAATCATGTGTTCATTGAAATCTCAAATAAACACTAACTATACAGATAAGCTGTAAATGTTTGCTTATACAGTCAACCTCGCGTAAGTCAACATAATCGGGACTGAGCAAAACACGTCGACTTACGCGAATGTCGACTTACGCGTAAGTCCACATTTTGTCGACTTATAAATGAAAATTAATTTCCCCTCTACAGAGTAAGATTTGGATCACGATGCGGATCGCTACCCATATCTTACTCCTTTTGCTGCCAAAACATGCCTACTGCCATGAGCAACAATAATGTTTTAGTTCATTCATAAATCTTGCGCGGGTTAGTAATGACAACGCACAATTCCCAAATCTCTAGAGAGATTTTGAGAGAGCGGGATCGGAAAACTAGGCCCGTTTCTAGACACTTAACATTTTAAACTTGATTTGAAATATCAAAGGCAAATTCCCCAAATGTGCATTAAACTTTGCGATTTAAATTCGAGTGCATTGCTGGGAAGATATGCGTGTGATTTCGCATGATTCTGTCGAGATTATTTTTCAGTGCCGACTGAGTTGAAATATGTGTGATTTTCCTTCCCCAAGCCGCCATATTTGTTCTGCTTAAATTTGTATTGCCATACTCTGAAAATGAATTGTTCTCGCGCTCTGATTCGCAACATTACCGCTCTGTATGGCACGGGCCCGTCTGAAATAAAAAGAAGAAGAAAAGTTTGTTCATCTGAAAATGACATCTTTCGGACTACTATAACCTTCATAAAAACAAACCTCTTACCATTGTCGGACTAATTTAACTTTGTACTGAGATTTAAAACTTCGGCATAGCGAACTTTAACAATAATTCATTATCATTTTTTTTCATTGACATTTTGTGAAGCAGCATGCGTTTCGGTAGTTTGAAACGTGTAAATGTTGCGATGTCTTTCCCCTGCAAGTGCAGACTAAGTTCGGTCACAGCGAAAGTTCCGTTACGAAATAAAAAATAATGCGAGCCTTTACAACAATAACGCACTTCTGTACATTTTTAAGCGTTTGAACGCAGTTTCTAGTTTCGGACAAGAACCGCAAGTCTTTTCTGCAACGCTTTTGCGTTTTGAATACAGCATTGCTTGTGATTTGTGTTACGACCACAATCACTCTGAGAATGATCGCACAAAAGAAACCATCAACTAATGTTCAGGCGGTTTATTAACAGTGATATTGTGGGTACAGACTTGTAATCGGTTTTCACATCAGTACAATAACGATCAATACAAACAATTACAAATCGGTAATAGAATCACTTACGTGCATTACAGTCCAAAATTTGAAAGCAAGTAACCCTTTGACAGTGTCCAGATACGATGTTCGATGCACAGATGAATGATCCGCGATGCGCCGATGAATGATACCTCAGACGTAATCCAGAGGCGCAGGTTGTGATAATCCTTGTTATTAATCCGGGGTAAAAATCCACGATAGATGTCCACGGTAAAATGTTCACAGCGAAACGTGTAGAATCCAGACGTTATGACGACCACGTCCAGTTGATGCGTTGAATGATGATTCACTTTATAATGTCCAGCAAGGAATCCAGCCCGTCACAGCTTTGCCGTAATAATGTCCGTTGACACTAAAATATGGAGTCTATCTCCAACGTAGGCAAATTAATTCTCTGCAAGCAAAATGTCTCCCAGGCCTTATCTCCACAAACACAATTTGTATAGCAGGTCAGCAGGTAACACAGGACTGACTATAACAAGTCGCTTCAGAGCCAGAAGTGACGTAACTCTCCAGAGCAGAGATGTTGGGTACTCTGCCTACCTCAGAATTTCTCCTGCTTATATACTATCCATTCACCCCTTTCTAGTACATTCTGTAATTTTCTCCAACCTGGGTCTACCTGAACATACTAGCAAGTCCAAATTCCAGGAATCCTGGATGACTCACTTCCTAATATGTGCATAACATCATTGCCAAAATTAACTACCAATCACATTGGGCTACTAGGGCAGTGCCTCACTCAGCCAGCACTTTCCAGAATTTTCTGGAATGGGTTAAATCATTCTAGATTGAGTGAGCTATAATGTATTTCCTGTCACATGCATACATGTACTATAGGTACATTGTATACCATGTAGAAAATTCTCCACTGATCTGGTCAGCCTGTATGTACTATATCTATATCATATAGAATGTTCTCCATTAATCTGGTCACCCTGTGTACATACAATGTACACATTAAAAGAACCATGCACACAGCCTTGATACATTAAACATGTACATAACTACTTGTGTGTACATTTGTGACACCATCCCCCATGGGAAAAAGAAAGCCTTGCCGTAGCAAGGGTTTCTTTTACCTTCACAATTTCTCATTGTCATTTATAACGAATGTGAAGTACAATCCAAGTCAAGCAACAATAATCACATACTATCACATGCCTTTTGAATAGCCTCATTAATTCCATGTTCTCTTTTCATGGATACCATTTACATTGATATTGCTTGGATTCTCATAGCTTTACGCAATCATATCAAACTACTTTGCATACATTAATGGATATGCTAAACACATACACTGTAAGTGATATATGCCGGTGAAAACTTTTCACCCTTAACTTCTACTGTGCTATCCACTATCTATGTCACACCAACTGACTTTCTGTCATAGCACTCTTTCAACCTGATGACATGACACATTCTCTGATCTTTGCATCTGTCTGGTGTACTGATCACATAGTTCACATCATTGAATTTCTTTTTGACACAGTATGGGCCACTGAACTTGGCTTTCAGTGGTTCACCTTGTATGGGCAGCAGTACAAGAACTTTGTCACCTGGATTGAAGGTTCGGGCTTTGGCATTTTTGTCTGCCTTTCTCTTCATTGAATCTTGTGACACTTTCAAGTGTTTCCTAGCTACCTCACAAGCCTTTGAAAGCCTTTCACGAAACTTTGACACATAGTCAAGTAGGTGGACCTCATCATCCTCAGTCATGAATTTCTCTTTGATGAGCTTCAATGGGCCCCTAACTTCATGACCGTACACCAACTCAAATGGGCTGAAACCCGTCGACTCATTTGGAGAGTCCCTCGTTGCGAACAGCAGGAAAGGGATGCCCTTATCCCAATCCTCGGGATACTCCTCACAAAATGCCCTAATCATTGTCTTTAGGGTCTGGTGGTAGCGCTCCAACGCACCTTGGGATTGGGGATGATAAGCTGACGACTTCAGCTGCTTCACACCCAAACGATACATCACCTCTTGAAATATGCCTGACATGAAATTTGACCCTTGGTCAGACTGCACTTCCTTGGGCAACCCATACCTAGTGAAAAACTGCACTAGAGCATCTACCACAGTCTTAGCAGTGATATTTCTTAATGGGATAGCCTCTGGAAACCGTGTAGACATATCCATGATTGTCAAGAGGTACTTATGACCCGACCTAGTCCTAGGCAAAGGTCCAACACAGTCAACTAGAACCCGACTGAATGGTTCTTCAAACGCAGGTATCGGAATCAATGGCGCCGGCTTCACTGAATGCTGTGGTTTACCAGCCACCTGACATGTGTGACAAGTCTTACAGAACTCAGCCACATCCACATTCAACCCTGGCCAATAAAAATGCCTCATGATCCGATCCTTTGTCTTTCTGACGCCTAAATGGCCGCCAACAGGTAACTCGTGAGCAATCCTCAAGATATCACCGCGGTAACTGGGAGGGACAACAACTTGACGGACCACCGTCCAATCCTCATCAGCTGGCCTATGGGGAGGTCTCCACTTCCTCATCAAAATGCCATCTTTGACATAATAGCACTCAGGGACCTTTTCAGCCTCAGCCTCAGAACACGCCGTCTGAGACAAGCCTTTCAACTCAGAGTCTGCCTGCTGTGCTTCAACCAAGGAAGACTTGCTAAACAGCCCATCACTGTTAGCCTCGGAGCCTAATACAGCAACCCCATCATTCAAATCCTTGAAAAAGGTTTCTGCCAACCAAACACCGGAATTCTCCTCCACATCAACAGAATCCGCATCATCTTGAACAGCTCTACGAGCCTGAGACCTAGTCACAACACAATCTGGGAAAATCCCAGGAAACTCCTCCTGCAACTGCTCAGTTTCAGCAACCACCACTGGTTTATCCGAAACAACTGGAGACGCAACCACCTTGTCCCCAGCCAAGTCATTCCCCAACAAAAAGTCAATGCCTACCATGGGCAACTCAGGAACAACTCCAACAGTGACAGGACCAGAAACTAGGTCACACTTCAAATCCACTCTATACAGTGGTACTGACATATAACTGCCATCAACAGTCTGAATCAAGACTTTTGCATTCACTGCACTATCTGGTGGAAAAGTCATACCACCATCCACCATCAACGACTGAGAGGCCCCCGTATCCCGCAGGATGACTACTGGTTTACCTGCCTCACCAGAAGTACATGGGGTCACCTCACCATCAAACAAAAAGCTACGATAGCTCTCATCCACCTGCTTAGTCCTATCTTTGAATTTGGGAGATCGACTTTCAATGGCCTGTGTTTCACTGAACGGGACACTGTTTTCGGGTAGGACACTTTTTGACATGACAAATCCCATGTCCTTCTTTGTTTTGTTTTGCAACTTCCAACACTGTGACTTTACATGCCCTGTCTTATTACAGTGAAAACATTTGATGACATTTGCACTTGTACTGGACCCTTTGTCAGATTGAAGCTTTGGTGCCGATGAAGTTTCAGAACTCGTGCCTTTTTCAGAACCAGCATTCTTTGGATTGCTCAACTGATTTTTGTCTCTCTTATTTCCAGAAAAATTCCTGAAAGGCGGTCTGTTGTCATTTCTGTGGGTCAGCTCATACTCATCAGCCATCAAGGCTGCTTTATGCAAACTTGTCACTTTGTGATCATCCAAATGCGACCTCACACTGAAAGCAACACTTTTTTTGAATTCTTCCAAGAGAACAACCTCACGTAGGTTATCAAAATCCTGATCCACTTTCAGGGATCTGTACCACCTATCAAACATCATTTCTTTTTCACGAGCAAACTCAACATGTGTCTGGCCTGGTTTGCGGTACGAATTTCTGAACTTGTGTCTGTATGCCTCTGGCACCAACTCATATGCATTCAACACTGCTTTCTTGACTGTAGCATAGTCACGTGATTGCTCTTCAGAGAGAGATGAGTACACATCAGCTGCTTTGCCGACAAACACACTTTGAAGGAGCAAGGGCCAAAATTCCTGTGGCCAGTTCAAACTGTTAGCCACCTTCTCAAATGACACAAAATATGCATCAACTCTGTTTTCTTCAAACTTTGGCACCAATCGAATGTTCCTAGCCAAATCAAATTCAGAGGGAGCCCTTTCACGATTTCCAACAGTCTGTGCATGAGTCAATTCCATCTCACGCAATTTCAATTGTTGCTCAAGTTTCTTCATTTCAATTTCTTTCTCCACTTCTCTTCGTTCTCTATCCCTCTCTCTTTCCATTTCTAATCTCATCTTTTCTTTCTCTAGTTCTAATTCCCTTGCTCTGTCTCTCTCCTTCATTTCCATTTCTCTCTCCTTCATTTGCATTTTAGCAAGCTCAAGCCGTGTTTGATCCGAAATTGGAGCCTGATCTGGAGTGTCAATTTCTTCTTTGAGCTCCATGTGACCAGCTACTAAGTCAAGAATCTCTGCCTTTCTTACACCTTGTGGAACATCTACATTCAAATGCTGTGCAATGGCAGTCAAATCACATTTGCGTAACCTTTGCAAATCTTTGAGGGACAAATCTGTCCTCTGAACAAATGCCTGAACATTCATTGTACTGATTGACATTGTCACATGTATTACACACAATGTACAATTGAACAATCAACTCAACTGGTATTTTGTCTGTACCAATATTCTAGATTCCGGAACGTTCCAAATTCTAAGTTTGGCTTTAATTCACTTCTCGGACACAAGCCCCCAATTTTGTTACGACCACAATCACTCTGAGAATGATCGCACAAAAGAAACCATCAACTAATGTTCAGGCGGTTTATTAACAGTGATATTGTGGGTACAGACTTGTAATCGGTTTTCACATCAGTACAATAACGATCAATACAAACAATTACAAATCGGTAATAGAATCACTTACGTGCATTACAGTCCAAAATTTGAAAGCAAGTAACCCTTTGACAGTGTCCAGATACGATGTTCGATGCACAGATGAATGATCCGCGATGCGCCGATGAATGATACAATGTACCTCAGACGTAATCCAGAGGCGCAGGTTGTGATAATCCTTGTTATTAATCCGGGGTAAAAATCCACGATAGATGTCCACGGTAAAATGTTCACAGCGAAACGTGTAGAATCCAGACGTTATGACGACCACGTCCAGTTGATGCGTTGAATGATGATTCACTTTATAATGTCCAGCAAGGAATCCAGCCCGTCACAGCTTTGCCGTAATAATGTCCGTTGACACTAAAATATGGAGTCTATCTCCAACGTAGGCAAATTAATTCTCTGCAAGCAAAATGTCTCCCAGGCCTTATCTCCACAAACACAATTTGTATAGCAGGTCAGCAGGTAACACAGGACTGACTATAACAAGTCGCTTCAGAGCCAGAAGTGACGTAACTCTCCAGAGCAGAGGTGTTGGGTACTCTGCCTACCTCAGAATTTCTCCTGCTTATATACTATCCATTCACCCCTTTCTAGTACATTCTGTAATTTTCTCCAACCTGGGTCTACATACCTGAACATACTAGCAAGTCCAAATTCCAGGAATCCTGGATGACTCACTTCCTAATATGTGCATAACATCATTGCCAAAATTAACTACCAATCACATTGGGCTACTAGGGCAGTGCCTCACTCAGCCAGCACTTTCCAGAATTTTCTGGAATGGGTTAAATCATTCTAGATTGAGTGAGCTATAATGTATTTCCTGTCACATGCATACATGTACTATAGGTACATTGTATACCATGTAGAAAATTCTCCACTGATCTGGTCAGCCTGTATGTACTATATCTATATCATATAGAATGTTCTCCATTAATCTGGTCACCCTGTGTACATACAATGTACACATTAAAAGAACCATGCACACAGCCTTGATACATTAAACATGTACATAACTACTTGTGTGTACATTTGTGACAATTTGACAGACTTGTATTTGATTTTTAGAGTTGCGTTTAAACGCAATTGAGTTTAAATTTCATACAATTTTCTAGTTTTGTGTGATTATCAAACGCAAGTCTTTTCAGCGTTCCGTGTGATTTGATGGACTTGCATTTGACTTTCAGAGTTGCATTTAATTTGTAATTTTGTTTACGAAATAAAAAATAATGCAAGTCTTTTAAACAATAACACACTTCTGAAGATCGGATGCTTAGAGATGCGTTTAAACACAGTTTCTTATAGTTTCGTACAAAAACCGCAAGTCTTCTCTGCAACGCACTTGCGTTTAAAAACAGCTTTACGTGTGATATGATGGACTTGCATTTGATTTTTAGAGTTGCATTTAAACGCAATTGAGTTAAAAAAGTTCCCTACAATTTTTAGTACTAGTTTCGTATGATTATCAAACGCAAGTCTTTTCAGCAACGCACTTACGTTTAAATGCATCGTGATTTGATGGACTTGCATTTGATTTTTAGAGTTGTGTTTAAACGCATTTGAGTTTCAGGTTCGTACAATTATTTTCTAGTTTCATATGATTATCAAATGCAAGTCTTTTCAGCAACGCACTTGCGTTTAAATGCAGAAGTTGCGTGTGATTTGATACACCTGCATTTGATTTTTTGAGTTGCATTATCAGTTGCATTGTAATAAATCTTTTTAGAAAGGGCCCTGGTTTTAATACCGATTCGGAATAATCAACGTTAGAATATTCGGATTTACAAAAACACGTATTTCATGTTCGGATAATGAATACCTACTGGGACATATAAGTGTACAAAATTTGTGCGTTTTGAGAAAAACATGAGGGAGAAAAGGGGTAAAGTGAACTGTCTTGGGTACTACATGTAATGCTCCAGTGTAAATGAGTGTATGTCCTTTCTATATTCTGGCATACAAGACAATGGACGCATAGCGCAAATGCTACCGTGCCATACACTAGCGAATTATCAAGTAGAAATGCAGCGAATCGGAGCGGGAAAACAATTCTTTTTCAGGGAATGGCGATGAAGATTTTGAGCGAAAAATTATGTCGACTTAGACGAGGGAATTAACACGTACTTCAGCTCAGTTGGCACTGAAAAATCAGGTCGACTTACGCGAGTTGTCGACTTAAAAATGTCGACTAAGACGAGGAAATTTTCAAGGAATAACAAAGGCAAAAATCGGGACTTTTTTATTGTGTCGACTTAGCGAGTTGTCGACTTATGCGATGTCGACTTAGGCGAGGTCTAATGTACTTGTTTTTTGTCCCTTTGCAATGTACACAATGCTGACAGATATAACTAGAAAAATCACTGAAGGTGATTAATACCCCCGCCCCGTGACGACAGTCTTACCCAAGGAATGATCTTTCCTTGATCTTCTGCCATTTAAATGCCGTTACCATGGCAACGCAGCTTCCGACACGTCCGAAAAACATGTCTTGCACATCTTCCCACCAAGACTATTGTGTGTGCCACATTTCATAAGCTTTTGTTAAAAACTGAGGAAGTAGTTCCACAAGATCTTTCCTTGATCTTCCGCCATTAATATGCCATTACCATGGCAACGCAGCTTCCGACACGTCCAAAAAATATGTCTTGCACATCTTCCCACCAAGACCAATGTGTGTGCCACATTTCATGAGCTTCAGTCGAATACAGAGGAAGTAGTTCAATCCGCAAGATCTTTCCTTGATCTTCTGCCATTTATATGCCGTTACCATGGCAACGCAGCTTCCGACACGTCCGAAAAATATGTCTTCCACATCTTCCCACCAAGATCAAGGTGTGTGCCACATTTCATAAGCTTTGGTCAAAAAACTGAGGAAGTAGTTAAATCGGCAAGATCTTTCCTTGATCTTCTGCCATTAATATGCCGTTACCATGGCAACGTACTTTCAGGTACAGTCAAAAAATGCATCTTGCACATCTACAACCAAAGGCACACATCTGTACCAAGTTTCATGGAAATTGGGCAAAAACTGAGGAAGTAGTTTGCAACACAAAATTTTCCATCATTTTGGCTCATAGTATGTGAGCTGTTACCATGGCAACATACTTATTGTCACTGTCAAGAAATGTGTCATGCTGACCTATATCCTAAGACAAACATTCAATATGAATTCCATGAGAATTGGAAGAACACTGATGAAGCAGTTTTGCCATGAAGCATTTTGCCCTATATTTTACCAATAACATGCCGTTACCATGGCAACGCACTTTTTGCCACTGCGGAAATATGTGTCTTGCACATTAACATATTCAGATGAACATCTGTACCAAATTTCATAAAAATTGATCAAAAACTGTGGGAGGAGTTCGCGACGCAAGATTTGTACCCATTTTTGCCCATAATATGCCGTTACCACGGCAACGTACTTTTGGGTACTGTCAAAAAATATGTCTTGCACATCTACAACCCAAGGCACACATCTGTGCCAAGTTTTATGGGAATCGGTTGAAAACTGAGGAAGTAGTTCGCGACGCAAGATTTGCAACGGACCAACCGCCCGACCGACCGACCGCCCGACCGTCCGCTGATTCCTATACAATGTATACCCCCTTCAAACTTCGTTTGGCAGGGGTATAATGATAACACTTTGTATAAAATGTTCTCTTCACAGATCACATAGCCCCATATGCCACACACCACAATTCAAAACTGAATGCTTTATATTGTTATATTCCAATGTTGCTATAATGTTTTATGTGCTGCTTTCTTCTTTTTTTTTCCTGGAGACACATGATAAAACAGCTTTAGTCCTCCTACATTTTACAACTCATAACTTGTACATACCAAACACTAGACAACCTAAAATGTGTAATTCTAGTTTCAAGTCTCATTCACTATAAGTGTATATTAAGCATAAAGTTGACCCTTGACCCAACAAAGAACCTACCCTCACCCCACCCACAGCTCCCCATTCAAAAAACATTCCATAGGACCAGTGTTATAATGACATACATGTACAGAGCTACCAAGTCTCACGCATTCTGCGTGAGACTCAAGCATTTAGGGGCCATCTCACGATCTCACGCATGACATCCATTTTTCTCACGCATCGGGCGAAGTCTGCAACTTGGGCCTATAATAATGAGCATAGCTCAAAATATTAAAGTGATAGTTGCAATTGAAGGTATATTTCCCTTTTGTCTTTCAAAATAAGTAAAAAATAGTCACTTAATTTAATAAGTATGCACCTAATCACACCAGAGCTAAAAATTGAAAAAGCTCCCTACCGTGGGAGGCCACAGGGGGGGGGGGGAAAAACCCCTCCCACACCCTCGCTCGCACGCACATTCGCATGCCGAGATGCCGAGTCATGAAAATCTCACTCATAAAATTTTTTTGAACTTGGCATCCCTGCATGTAGGCAGTTCATGTAATTGGGACTTAGTATGCGAGTCAATTTTGTCAAATCCAAAAGTTAAAGCTTTCACTCCTTCCAGGGCATAAAACAAATCATGCCTTCTTGTAACAGGGTATTAAAGTGGGACAGCTTTGACTGCAAGTTTTTCTTCACAGGAACAGTTGTCATTACATTTATTCATGTATGTACATGTATGTAAGCATGTATGTATGTACTACGTATACGTATGTAATTTATTTCTATCTATTTATTTATATAGAGTCTTATCTCCGCCAAGGGAGGAGGTTATGTTTTAGTTACCGTTTGTTTGTTAGTTTGTCCGTGTGCAAAATAACTCAAAAAGTAGTTAACAGACTGGGATGAAACTTGCAGGAAAGGTTGAGAATGACACAAGTAACAAACGATTAACTTTTGGTAGTGATCCGAAATTTTGGGGGAATTTATGAAGGATTTTTGAGATTTTGGCAGGTAGGGTCAATGAACTTGGGAGTTCAGGCTGCGCGTCTTTGAGGTTTGCATGCGCGCACTAAAGAGCGTGCTCTAGTTTCTGCTAGGGCGAGGCACGCCGTGCAGCTGAGGGTTTATGACGTAACAGAGGCTTCTATATTGGGAAATCGGGCGACTTTCAGCACACAATGCTATACATATGGGTGGAAATCACTGATATCTCTATGGAAGAACAAGATCAGTGGTGGAAATGAGCTGCATGCTTGGCGGAGGTCTGTGCTCTCAGAGTGCTTCTCTAGTTATTTATGTATTCATTCATTTACAGTCAAACCTGTCTATAGCGGCCACCCGAGGGAGACGGGGAAAAGTGGCCACTATAGACAGGTGGCCGCTATAGACAGGTTATCCAACTTTGTGTGCATTGCCTACATGTACACAATCAGCTGTATTATCGTTGCATACATCTGTAAGTACTTACATGTACATGACTTGTATGTGTGTACGTATGCACACGTGTGTTTCATGCATTGAACAATGCCGGTGTTTATGAAATTGTTGCACAGTAGCATGTGTATAGTCATGAAGAAAGCTAACACCAGTGCATTATTATGACAGAATGAGTGATGAATGCAGCGGTGGTGATCACTGAACGTTGCCCATGAATGACAAGCACGGCTACAAAGCAGAAAAACACAATGAATTATCAGCTCTGTGGCCGCTATAGACAGGTTAAAATCTACCGTGGGAAACAAAATTTGTGGCCGCTGGCTGCGTTAGACAGGTGGCCGCTACACACAGGGCTTTTCTCTCGGGGGAGATTTTTCAGTGGCCGCTACAGACAGGTGGCCGCTAAGGCAGGTTTGACTGTATTCATTTATATACTTAATTATTTAAAGCTTCTTTTTTGAAGACTTGACAGAAGCTATTAGATGCTCTTGCCCTGTCATGCAAATTGACTTGCATGTATACACTGCCACTGCCCAGGTGAGCAGGTAAGCTGTAGAGCAACTGGCATGTAGCAGTACATGTATGAAAACATGCCAGCTAAAGAGAGGGAGCATGCAGTGAGACACAAGGAGCCTAACTGGTGTGAGTGGTTTGTGAGCAGCAAACACATGAAGAACGCGCAACAAATGCAAACTGCATATTGAAATGTATTGCAATGAACAGCAGCAAGCTATAGCAAGGTAATAGGTAATCACAGGCAACCATATGCAGTCTCTGCACAAGTGACATACACGCAGCTACCTACCATCTAAGAAAATACCCAGTAGTGTGCCTGCTACCTCCAATTTTCGCTGCGCATTGCTGGGTGCGACTGCAATACTAATACACCCTGCAAAGTGTAGCAATATGCAGCAAAATACAGTCAAACTCTGATACCTCGACGTCGGATAAGCCGAATATCACTTACCTCGTGGGCAAAATGAAAGTCCCGATTGTTCCTATGGAGTTTCCTTGTGTTAAAATTCGCGTAGCTCGAAAAAGATAACTCAAAGTTGGGTTACCTCGAAGGGAAATCTAATGTCCCGATCTTAATTAACTTATCGTTTTTCCCAGCTGTTATGACCAAAATCACTCTGAGAATGATCGCACAAAAGAAACCATCAACTCATGTTCAGGCGGTTTATTAACAGTGATATTGTGGGTACAGACTCGTAATCGGTTCTCACATCAGTACAATAATGATTAATACCACAATTATAAGTCGGTAATGAAATCACTTACATGCATTACAGCCAATTCAATCACATAGTCCTTGAAGTGACCAGATACGATATTCGATGCACAGATGAATGATCCTTGATGCACCGACGACTGATTCCTCCTCCGTTAATCCAAAGGCACAGGTTGCACTAATCCACAGCATAAATCCGGGGTAAAATCCGCGATAGATGTCCACGGTATAATGTTCACAGCGAAACGTGTAGAATCCAGACGTTATGACGACCACGTCCAGTTGATGTGTTGAATGATGATTCACTTTATAATGTCCAGCGAGGATTCCAGCCCGTCACAGCTTTGCCGTAACAATGTCCGTTGACATTAAAATATGGAGTCTATCTCCAACGTAGGCAAATTAATTCTCTGCAGGCAAAATGTCTTCCAGGCCTTATCTCCACAAACACAGTTTGTATAGCAGGTCAGCAGGTAACACAGGACTGACTATAACAAGTCGCTTTAGAGCCAGAAGTGACGTAACTCTCGGAGCAGAGGTGTTAGGTACTCTGCCTACTGCAGAATTTCTCCAGCTTATATACTATCCATTCACCCCTTTCTAGTACATTCTGTAATTTTCTTCAACCTGGGGCCACATACCTGAACATACTAGCAAGTCCAAATTCCAGGAATCCTGGATGAGTCACTGCCTAACTATGTGCATAACATCATTGCCAAAATTAACTACCAATCACATTGGGCTACAAGGGCAGTGCCTCACTCAGCCAGCACTTCCTAGAATTTTCTGGAATGGGTTAAATCATTCTAGATTGAGTGAGCTATAATGTATTTCCTGTCACATGCATACATGTACTGTAGCTACATTTTATACCACATAGAAAATTCTCCACTGATCTGGTCAGCCTGTATGTACTATATCTAATATCATATAGAATGTTCTCCATTAATCTGGTCACCCTGTGTACATACAATGTTCACATTAAAACAACCATGCATACAGCCTTAATACACTAAACATGTACATAACTACTTGTGTGTACATTTGTGACACAGCATGTTGCTCGAATCAAAATTGCAAACATCATTCAGCATCTCCGATCAAGCGCGCGTGGACAGCAAAGACATGTCACAAATCTTTTCACACTCGATTGTAAATATTCTGAGATCAGAACAATCGCGCGCCCAATTAAGAGATACCCGGTACACAGCTGACAAGAAAAATCCCCAACACTTACCTACACACGTACACAGTATGCACATAGCACCCGTGCCAATGGAGTGCTTACGATAGCACTAAGCTCTGCCCCATTATCTTCTTTTCTTTAACCACTGTGTTCTGATTTTTTATCGTGATAGTCATACCGTGCGCGTAGATTTCTTAACCGTCGTGGCACACCTGCTTACGGGTTGACAGTTATATCTTTGGCATTAATTACGCTCCACTGTCAAAACATCAATCTCCTGCGTAGTGCCTTTTTTTAAACTTTTTTTTTTTGCCTTTCACAAAGTTTGTTTCATTTATTCTTCCCCGAGAACGCAAGCACTGAAACTTTTTTTCCAGCAATGCGATTATGAAAATACATTGTAGTGTGGTATATGATCTGGAATATAGGCCGGGCATAACGAAGAATAGAATAGACAGGGCTCCGCACTAACTTTTATCGGGCCACCAATATCATTGATTTTTATTTTTTGGTGGTCGAAAGTAAAATCTGGTGACACACACACAAAAAAAAAGAATCTAGAAAAACATTAAAAAAACTAAATCGGTCCTACTAAACATAGAAAAATTAATATTAAGCATTATTGAAGTGATACAGATGCCCATGTCTAAAACAAATATGAATAGAAAATTCAATCATCTTATTCTGTGTTTTAAGATTTGGCAAATAGGCGTAGAGATTATGATAAAAGTTGATGCCTATATATTTAGGAGGTCAAAACTTACGTTTGAAATGAGAAAATGGGAGCATTTGCTGACATTTGTTAGCATCCGACATTTGTTTTAGCATTGTAAAAAGCCAAATGTTACCATTATTCATTTTTAAATGTAAAAGCAAACAACCGACATTCATTGTAGAATCTTACGGAGCTGAATGCTATCCTAATCCATTTCCAAACGTGAAAGCAAATATCTGCTATTTGTTTTAGCATCTAACTGAGCGGATTAATACCGTTAATCATTTCCAAATGTAAAAGCAACAATCTGTTATTTATTTTTGCATCATACGGAGCAGAATATTACCTTTATTCATTTCAAACATCCGACATTTTATTTTATTATCGTACGGAGCCGAATGTTACTGTTGTCCACTTCCGGAAGTGAAATGAACCATCTGACAATTATTTTATTATTGCACGGAGCCGAATGTTACTCTTTTTCATATTTGAACGTCAAGGCAGACATCAGACATTTTTTTTTAAGCATCAAACGTAGCTGAATGTTACTGATATTCATTTCAAAATGTAATAGCAAATATCCAATATTTTTTTAGCATCGTATGAGGCAGAATGTTACTGCTATTCACTTCCAAACATGCCAAACGTAAAAGCAATCATTCGACATGTATTTTAGCATCTTCCGGAGCTGAATGTTATTGACATTTACTTTCGAACGTAAAAGCACACATCCGGCATTTATTTCATTATCGTACGGAGTTGAATATCATAGTTATTCATTTCAGAACATCAAAGCAAACATTCGACATTTATTTTAGCATCTTCCGGAGCTAAATGTTATTGCAATTTACTTTCGAACGTAAAAGCAAACATCCAGCATTTATTTTATCATCGTAAGGAGTTGAATATTATTGTTACTCATTTCTGAACGTCAAGCAAACATCAGACATTAATTTTACCATTGAATGCAGCTGAATGTTACTGTTCTTCATTTTGAAATTTAAAAGCAAACATCAGACAGTTATTTTAGCATCGTATGGAGCAGAATATTACTGCTATTCACTTCCGAATATAAAAGCGATCATCTGACATCTATTTTAGCGTCTTCCGGAGCCGAATGTTATTGCTATTTCCTTTTGAAAGTATAAGGAAACATCCGACATTTATTTAACCATCGTACGGAGATGAATGTTATTGTTTTTCATTTCCGAACCTCAAAGCAAATATTCGACATTTATTTCAGCGTCTTCCGGAGCCGAATGTCATCCTTATTCATTTCTGAACGCAAAATCAAATATCTGACATTAGCTTAAGCACCATACGGAGCTGAGTCTTATCGTTATTCATTTCTAAAAGTATGAGCAAACATCCAACATTTATTTTAGTATCATACCAAGTCGAACATTACCGTTATTCATTTCCACAATTAAAAGCAGACATCTGACATTTATTTCAGCATCTTACGGAGCCGATTGTTAACGCTGTTCATTTTCTAAAGTAAAGGCAAACATCTGACTTTTTTTTTTCTTTTTCTTTTTTTGCTGACGCGATCGGGCCACAAAAATCTTTATTTCTGAAATTTTGATTTCAGTTCTGATTTTCATTCAATTCATTCATATAAAAGTCGATTCAATTCAATTGACAAGCATGCAAATAATCAGTAGGCACTATAACAGATACCATGTTGAACATCGATAAACGTTGAACATCGATGAACATCGGATAAGTCGAAGAAAATTCGACGTACGCGTACCTCGAAGTTCGCGTACGTCGAACCATTTTCTTCAGTCCCGACGAATTCGAGGTATCCGAGGTTGACTGTATACACAGTGTAACAGAGGCATTATGCGAGCAGCCATTTTTTTTTTTTTTTTTTTTTTTTTTTAATGACAATGATGATACCTGAACCATAAGGATGCTTTCTCCTTTGAAAAAAAAAAGGAGAAATTTACAAAGTGAATCCTTAATTGTCATCATCTCCACTGATAAATGAAAGGGTAAATACCTCTAAAACTAGTGAGGGCAGACAAACCTTGTATTACTTACCTCACTGTAAGATGAATGAAAAGAAAAGCACAGTCTGTATCTGTTTCCCACTTTTCTGCAAAGATGACAAGTTCATTGAAAGGTCATTACCAACCCACAGCCATTACATTTTTTTTTTCATGTTTCTTTGTTTTTTCAATGTACATGTAATTGAATAGACACTGTCAAATTAAGTCAATTTTTGTCATGATATTCAAATCCTCCTTGGTTTTAAATAGCATAAGTCTTTGATATCAATGGCTGTACATGATGCAGGTTTTTTTTTTTTTAAACCGTGGGTATGAAATTGAGATCTTTATTGGTTGTGTTCATCAATTTTTTAGATCTTTACCTAGGGTTTGGGGAAAAAAAAATGAGTGAAAGTAATCTTTAGTGCTTTATACATAAGATTTTGATAAAAGAATAAAGGAAATTTATGCCCCTGTCCAAGTTAGCTGTAGGTGACACAGGTTCAAATCCCAGGCTAATTCCTCCTTTTTCACTTGAAATATCGAACATACAATCTAACTGATGAAGAGTAATGGCAAAAAATAAAACCTCTGTGAGATTTTGTTGTATTAGTGATCTTAACACCACATTATGCATGAAATACATCCCATAATTAAACTGCATTCATCCTCTCTCTGATTATGGAACCAAGAAGTGTAATGCTCAATGCCCTCCTGTTATAGTCATGGCGGCAGCATACAGTATGTAGGCAGTACATGCATGTGCAGTTCAGCACCTGTACAACTGCACAACACATTGTAATCAGTCCACAGATGATAAGAAGTAATAATGGGTTGAGTTTGTGGATCTCTTTCTGAATTACTATCCACAATCATAAAATTTTGGGGAAATACAAAATTTATCATCATCATTGCAATTGTGGTTAACACATCATAACAGGGATGTTTTGGCTTCGGGATTGTTAATACCAATCACTAAATTTTGGCTGCTATAGTAGCAACATGTTGGTGTACATAAAAAAAAAAAATAAGATAGATCAAGTTATACAATGTTGTGACCCAGAATATTATAATGCCCCTGGTTACAGCACATTGAATAATTTGTGAAAATCAACTCAAATATGCTTTGGCATTGCACTCAAAAATCTTTGGGGCATACATACATGTAGATACTATGGATTTGGAGACCAATAGGGAATGTATGTACAATTCAAATGACTCTGACAACAAAATTTTGCTTTTCTTTTCTTTTCTTCGCTTTTGTGTTGATTATGAATGTATGTATGAATGTACGTATGTTATGTATGTATGTATGCAGATATTCCTATGTGTACACCCATATGCCAACAAGAAGAATTTCCTATATGGACAATAAATGAATCTGAATCTGAATTATCCAATTTGCTCCACTGTCAACACATTCCCCCATAGGGGCAAAATTAGGACACCACTGCTACTTTGATGAACAGCTTTCAATTCTTCACTCCAAGGAGATCTAACTATAACATGACTTGCTTCTACTACATCTAGGACCCCGTTTACAGTGCGGGGCCGGGCTCGGCCGCGGCTCGGCCGTGGCCGAGCCCGGCCTCAATTGCGCGGCCGAGCCTCGCAATTTTGTCCGTTTACACTGCTGGGCTCGGCCGCGCTTTCGATTCAAACCTTTCACTATTTGGTCGTAGTGGCGCTCTGCTTGTAAACTAACGCAATTTGGTATTGTCTGGTTTTCAGACCCTTTGCCAACTGAATTCCGTGGCGACCAAGTCGCCGTTCGGGCAAAGGCCTTTGCCGAAGGAAAAAATCCTTTGCAGGACAAAACCACCTTAAACTATACTAGTTTTCGACGTTGAGGGGGTTAATGTCCTGAACAGCGAAAGATACAAGCAGAGGGTTTGGAAGCCAGACTAAAACTGGCCGCGCAATTGGCCGCGCATTTGGTCCAGTTTGCGTTTACACCAAGAAAAGGCCGGGCTCGGCCGCGGCCGAGACCACCTCCAGAGCGAGGCCAAATGCGAGGCCAATTTTGGCCTCGCATTTGGCCTTTTGCGCGTTTACACTGAAGCGGGGCTGGACTCGGCCGCGGCCGAGCCGCGGCCGAGCCTCGCACTGTAAACGGGGTCTAGATCTGGAAAAGCTAAACTCAGTTTGCCCTTTATCTCCAGAATATCTACAAACTATTTAATGACCCTTTTATCACATGATATACACAAACACAATGCCTGTGACTAATTTACACCAGAATCATGAAGAAAATCTGAAATTAGTGAAATTCCATCCAAAACCAAGATTATCACAGGATGTTCAAGCATCACATTCTGGTAATTATCAGTCTGCCTGTGGCCTAAACATAGCAAAACAAAACAAAAAGAAGCATAATAATGAACACATTGAGGTGATCCCCTCTGAGTAAGTTAAAAAATGAATTAAAGAGGACAGAGAGTACCTTACCTGACCACATCATCAGGTCTGGCATTGCTTGTAAACCACATGGTGCTTGGTTGGACTAGCATCACATCTGATGCAGACTCCAGAGAACAGGACTGTCCAAAGAAAGGAAGCGATATCAACCAGTATTCATCAGCAAAATACTCAATTGTCTACAATTCATCTTGTCCTTAAATCACTGATATCCTACACAATTCATCATATCATAGTCTGAAATTGGTCTAGGAATCTCTGGCAATCTGATTGGCTGTTTGTACTGTACGAGTGTTTTTACTTCCAAAGTGTCCATGATCATTTGCATATTGCTTGTCCCAGTGTGCGTCCAGTTAAACCGAGCCATGCATCTATATGGTTCTTTCACCAAAATTCTTAAAGTAAATCAGTGCACGGCCATATTGCGGTATATTTTAATTATAATAATACAGGGTACTTATAATGCGCCAATTCCACATAACTAACATGCTCAAGGCGCAGTAGAAAAAAAGTGAGTTATGAAGTAAAAAAATCATTATATACAACATGCACATGAAAATGAATGACACAATAATGATGATGCAAAAAAAAACACCATAATGAATAAATAATAAAAATAATTTTCCTGTGATAACCTTTGTACTGACTGCATTACTCAATATTACTCAACACATGATAGAACTAGAAATGTCGCTAAGGCGACTGGTATGCCTCCGCCATAATGCACGATTCTCCTAATAGGTCTATAGTACATGTAGACAATGTGTGATTACAGTTTCACAAAATTGGCAAAATATTAAAATGACGTTTGTCACAAATGTGTTGAATGTTCACCTTCCTTGACCTAGGTTTCACCAAAGAATCTTAATTGGGTAATACATGTATAACTAAGTTTCAAGAAAATATCTTCAGGCATTGCATAGATATGGTGGAAATAGTGAAATTTTTACGTATTTGACCTTGACCTTTGACCTTGAGCATGTGCACCCAAAAGTTGATAGGCACAACTTCACCCCCTAATACACATACATGCCAAGTTTCATTAGGATACCTCAAAAGGTTTTTTAGTTACGCTGTCCACAAAATTCATTACGGACGGAAGGACGGACGGAAGGAAGGACGGACGGACGGAAGGACGGACGGACGGACGGACAACCCGAAAACATAATGCCTCCGGCACCATTTCGTGGCGGAGGCATAAAAATAACCACACATTTACCAAATCAATGTTTTTGCAACAGCATAGTATACGATGCAAAGGTATATTTCTTCAATGGGTAGAACTAGATGTTCTGATTTATTTTGAAAATGATCTAAAACCCACTACTGATCAAACTCAACCCGGTCATGACAAAGATCAAAGGGCACAAAATGCTCTAATGATTAAAAACAGACTTTTTTTTTTTGCTTCTCCATCTCACCCTTTTTCTTTGATAAGGCACTAACCTCTATGACCATCACACAAAGACAGAATTGTCAATTTTTGCCACAAGCCCTTATTCTTCTTCAGTATTCTGTGTGACAATACATTCCTGCACAACACCCTTATTCTTTCTCAATTTTACTATCTGTAATTCTGCCTCCAAATCTATTGTGTTACTGTACCATTTTTTTTTTCTACTTCTCGCTTTCTTTTTTTTCTATTTCTGTCAAAAGGAATTGCCCTGTTGGACTGTTTTCATTCTTAACAAGTTCATGCACTCAGTCATAGTCATGAGTGTTAAGGGGAAAAAGTTGGCTTTCACAAGTGTGACAATCCCATATGAAAGTTATTGTGATGTTATAATGAAAATTAGAACAAACATGAAACTTGTCACTTTCAGACCAGTTAGGTGATACACTGAGGGTCATCAGATATTGGTCGCCCATGATCGCCACATCTTAAAACGGGACAGTTAGAAATGGAAGCAGTACTATGATAATTTCATTTATTCAAAAGCAATCACACCATTACATATGGCATACCTCAAGCCTGATACAAGTAAGAATAAACTTTGCCTTGCCCACCCTTTATGTGTTTCCACTTCCCACTTTATTGCACTGATGATAGCCTGTGCTGTTTCAGTGCTGTTGCAACTTTCGTTTTTCTGAAGCAATCCAGGACAACTACTACATCTTGAGAATAACTAACACACAAGACAGAGAAACAGAGTCTGAGAAGGGAATGTGTACGCTGTATCGGCATGCATGAATCTGAGTTGAACTGCCATCTGTGGTAAGGTGTCTGGCCAGCTCAGGAACACGCTCATACTGCTTCATCACACCTTCTGAAACATGGACCTGTAGATAAACAAAGTAAACAAACAAAACACACCCATGTTCATAATATTTAGAACCAGCAAAACATATAACTTTATAACTTGAAGCGTATCAAAGTGCCAAGTAAGTTCATAATGAGGCATGTTCCTTTCTAGATTAGTTTCTATTATTTTATTTCATATAGAAAGCACACTTCTTCACAAGTAATAGCCAAAAATGAGCTTTCTACTTTCCTTTTTAAAATCCCTTGTTGACATTTTTATAATTTATACATGAGTTCTTTATGTACTGTTAGTTTCCTTTCAAATCAAAGGCATAGAGTAGCTGGTGTATCACACTAGGCAACTTCTCCCCCATGTGCTTCCTTAAGTTGGAGAGGTCCAAGGGTCATAGTGATTTTGATTGCTTTTTCCAACCTGGCAACTTAGGGAAGCTCACCAGGGAAAGCCTGACATTTTGTATTCTTGCAATTTGCTTGTTTTGTTTGTTTGTCTGTTATAACTTGTATGGTTTTGCAAATGGCGAATTAATAATAATAATGATAATGATAATAATAATGATGATGATAATAATAATAATAATAATAATAATAATAATAATAATGATAATAATAATAATAATAATAATAATAATAATGATAATAATAATAATAATAATAAAAATAAATGAAATTATTAAAAAAAAAAGAATTTAATTTATTCCAAAGCTTCTCATTTTATACATGTTTATCTTCAATGACACAGAACCTGTTACAGGGGGTTGTAAGAAAGACTGCCAATTGATTGCAGATGATATCAATAGTAATCAAAGTTTTGACCATTCATTGCAAAAAACAAAATAAAAACAACAGATTGCAATCCCTTCATAGAAAAAGGAGTTAAAGTGTTGAAATACCTTCTGATGGAAAGTCTTGCTGAGCTCCACAAACAAGAATTCATAGCCATACTTTGCCTTGCAAGCAAGCTTCACCATGTGACCAGGGCTACGTGTGATTTGCCTTTTGTATGGGGAAAAATAATTAATGACTTCCAGAGAGTAACTGTCACAGTTGTGTCAGTCCCTCTAACATACATTTGTACATTCATCACTATAAAGTCACGAAATGGTATAAAAAACAGTGGTCAACAGAAGTTGAAGTCAACAGAAGGCTGTTATTATCTTTTCTGGTCAATATAAAGCCATTCAGTTGGAAAACAACAAATTTCCAGTGATCATTTATTATTTGACCTTCATATCCCTGTTGGGGCAACAAGACCTTGCACCTCAAAAATGTAAAATGTTCAGGAGAAAAAACAAACAAACATGGCAGCCAAACATTATGGGATAGCCTATACTTTTGTGTTGGAACTGCTGGATGAGGAGACTACTAAGGCTCGTGATGTCATATGAGTACAACAGTATAAAGAAAATATAAAGAAAATTCAACATATTTCCACTTTTTTCGCATAATAAAAGAGCACTTGACTTGCCTCTTTCTAAAGGCAATGGGAATAATATTACCCATAACATATGTCAGTAAGAAGTCAAGGGAATGTGTACTTTTTTCAAAAGATGAAATTTTATGAAATTCTCTTTATATTTTCCTTATATTGTTGTACGCATGTGACATCATACATTGCAGTAGTCTTCTCATCCAGCGGTGACTGCACGAAAACTTCAAAAATTCATAACTTTTGAACGGATTGTCCGATTTTCCTCAAACTTTCAATGATGTGTTCTACTAATATTGCTCCATTCTCTCAATCCTTATGTTAATGAAGGTGAACTTGTCCTTTAATTTACAAAAAAGTGATTTTCATCAAAATTTGAGATGTAAGGTCTTGTCATCCCAGCAAAGTCAGTACATAGATGCCAGTCCAGCATAAAGCATGTTCACCACAAAATTTTCATTTTGGCATAAGTTCTAATATTTTGCTTGTTTGTCTTTGTTAGAAGCATTTTTGGGGCAAGGTTATCTCTCATCAAAGCGTTTCCAAAGATCATTTTGTATTGAGGGATAATGCACATTGGAAACAAAAAAATAAAGCAGCATTCCTGAAATGTACGATTTTATCTTGGAAATACCCTAGTGCAGCTGCTTTTCTTGTGCAATTTCAGATTGATCTCTGGTTAAATAAAACACACTTTCATTTTGTGTGGGTTGTGTGTTAAGTAGTAGTTGTTTCTTTTTTCCTGTAGAATACCTGTATGTCTACCAAGAAGTGAACAAGATATAATGACTGGTCATTTAGCCCTTTCTGCTTGTATGACTGTAGGACTGCACACTGTTATTCAGTTGTATTTTTCACAAACTTTTTCACAGTTAACTTTAAATACCCATGACTAAAGAAGAAAAAATAGAAGTTAGGGTATGTACAATAAAATCAGAAACATTCCATTCTAATTCTGCCGCTTTTGTCATGCAGCTTTTTTCCCTACTTCTTCTCCTTCCCGATGCACAAATAAGAGTTCTTTCACAGTGTCAATGCTTTTATCATTGTGTACACAGATAGATGTAAATGCGAAAATGACTGAAAATGAAGCGACTCGGCATATAACATTCTTAAATATCAACAACACTTTGTTGATATTCACACATTTTGTTAAAGCAGTAAGGTACAGAATGTCATCAAACAACTTCACAGGGACTTTATGTTTGTGGTTACCACTTTAAATAATACAGTTCACAAGCATACAACAAAGGCATAAATTAGTTCAATACTGTTCACAAACAAACCCAACTAAAATCTTTCTCATACAGGTTGAATGGTTTGCTAGATACCATGAAAGCAACACCATGTCAAGTGCCAAAAAGCTCATTCAGAGTAATGGTTACATTGTACAGCACAAATTTACATTTTGCAAACCTTGGCCGAAATGTTCTCTACGATTATTGGTTATCAGTGGAAAAAACCATGACCTTTACCACTATAGAAAGGTTGCTTCAGAAATTAGCTATCAAGGCTACTAACATTTCACCTTTGCCACAAAAACTCTGAAATTTATTGGTTACAAGGTATGATTGAATATAATTCGTCGCTGAGGTGACAAGACCTTGTATCTGCAATTTTGATGAAAATGACTTTTTTGGATTAACTCTTTATGTGCCACGTGTCCGACTCAGTCGACGGCGTGCCAACTTCGCATACAAGTATGTGTATTCTGCTCAAATGCACAAAGCCGCCCAAACCGATCAATAAATAGCCTAATGCCGCGGTACAATGAAAGTGTTTCTCATGCTTTTGTTCCTCTCACATACAGCTTGCATTCTATGTGGTGATTGACTATCAAGCGGTGTTCCAAACTAGATTTGCATGTAAATTGTGAGTTTCTGTCATGGTTTCATGTGCAAAAGGCGTGCCTTTATAGTAATGTAGCAACTGGTCATTTAACCCTAACTAGGCTAGGCTATTTAGGTAGATCATAGAGCGGGGGGGGGGGGGGGGGGGGGGGGCGCTCCCAGGTCCAGATCTTGGCCGTCGACCACACGATCGTGACGAAAATTGGCACACACAATGCCTATGATGTAATCTAAAGTACCACGAGGTCAAATAAAAAAAAAATATCATTTATGCTAAATTATGCTAATTTATGCATACAGAGCTACCAAGTATCACGCATTCTGAGTGAGACTCAAGCATTTAGGGGTCGTCCCACGATCTCACGCATGGCACCCATTTTTCTCATGCATCGGGCAAAGTCTGCAATTTGGGCCACTAATAATGAGCATAGCTTAAATTCAAGGTATATTTTCCTTTTGTCTTTCAAAATAAGTAAAAAAGAGTCACTTAAGTATGCACCTGATCGCACCATTAAGAGCTAAACACTGAAAAAGCTCCCTACCATGGGAGGCCACGGGGAGGAGACCCCTCCCACACCCTCGCTTGGGTGCACATTCGCTCGTTGAGATGCCGAGTCATGAAAATCTCACTCATAATTTTTTTTGAACTTGTTATCGCGTAAACGAATGCGGACGGACGTACATACAATAGTACGTCCGTATGTACGGACGGACGGACGGACAACCCGAAAACATAATGCCTCCAGCACCACTTTGTGGAGGAGGCATAAAAACAGAATTCTTTCTCAAAGCATGACTACCTTCATGTCTCAGAATAACGTGGCACACAGGGGGTTTCCACCATGGCAACTAAAGAGTTAATAGCAAATAATGGGTTAAGTGATTTCCTGTCCAAATTCCCAATTGTTATAAACTCAACTAGAAATGTCGCTATGGCGACTGGTATGCCTCCGCCATAATGCATGATTCTCCTAATAGGTCTATAGTACATGTGGACAATGTGTGATTACATTTTCACAAAACTGGCAAAATATCAAAATGACATGTTTGTCAAAAAAGTGTTGAATGTTCACCTTCCTTGACATAGGTTTAATTGGACGAATAGGAGAGCACGTATTTGGGGATTGAAGGACTTTAACTTGACTTTGACCCTTTAATAAGTTTATGCCTTGAGTAAGTTTCAAGGTATGGAGAACTAGAAATGTCGCTTTGGCGACTGGTATGCCTCCGCCATAATGCATGATTTTCCCAATAGGTCTAGATAGTACATGTGGACACTGTGTGATTACATTTTCACAAATTGGCAAAATATTGGAATGACAAGTTTGTCACAAATGTGTTGAATGTTCACCTTCCTTGACCTAGGTTTAATTGGATGAATAGGAGAGCATGTATCTAGGGATTTAAGGACTTTAACTTGACTTTGACCCATTCATACATTTAGGCATTGAGTAATTTTCAAGGTACAGGTGTGGAGAAAAAGTTCAATTTCTGAATTGAATAGTAAATTGTTACCATTTCCATCTGGCCCTTGACCCTAAAATTCATAAGATAATTACTTTCAGGTAGAACATGCATAATATGTACTAAGTTTCAAGGTAACTTGAGCCACTTCCAAGATATGGAGGAAAAAGTTAGTTCAGCACTTTCACTTATCTTTGACCTTTTGACCTTTGAGGCAAAAAGAGAAAAAAAAAAAACTTTCCAGAGAATTTCTATTAGGTTAAACGCGCATACACCAAGTGTAAAAAAATAACCCTGCTGGCATTGCATAAATATGAGGGTAATAGTAACATTTTGAAGTCTTGCACTTGACCTTTGACCCCTGACCTTCGACCCCATGAACCCTACATTCTCTAGATAATCACTTCCAGTCAGTGCATGTATATACTATGTTCCATGAAGATACCTTGAACAATTTTCCAAGGTACGGAGAAAAAAAAAGAAGTTTTAATATTTTTACTTGACCTTTTGACCTTGGACCTTTGACCTCATGACCCAAACTGTCACCAGAGAATCTTAATTGGGTAATACATGTATACACTAAGTTTCAAGAAAATCTCTTCAGGCATTCAATAGATATGGTGGAAATAGTAAAATTTTATGTATTTGACCCTGACCTTTTGACCTTTGACCTTTGACCTCATGACCCAAACTTTCACCAGAGAATCTTAATTAGGTAAAACATGTATACACTAAGTTTCAAGAAAATATCTTCAGGCATTCAATAGATATGGTGGAAATAGTGAAATTTTATGTATTTGACCTTGACCTTTTGACCTTTGACCTTGAGCATGTGCACCCAAAAGTTGATAGGCACAACTTCACCCCCTAATACACATACATGCCAAGTTTCATTAGGATACCTCAACAGGTTTCGATAGTTACCTTGTCCACAAAATTCATTACGGACGGACGGAAGGACGGACGGACGGACGGACGGAAGGACGGACGGACGGACGGACGGACGGACGGACGGACGGACGGACGGACAACCCGAAAACATAATGCCTCCGGCACCACTTCGTGGCGGAGGCATAAAAAAAAATGCAATTTCTGTATTGAATAGTAAATTGTTACCATTTTCATCTGGCCATTGACCCTAAAACTCAGAAGAGAATTACTTGAGCCACTTCCGAGATATGGCGGAAGAAGTAAGTTCAGCACTTTCACTTGATCTTTGACCTTTTGGGCAAAAAACAAAAAACAAAAACAAAAACAAAATTTTCTAGAGAATCACTATCAGGTTAACAATGCATACACCAAGTTTAAAAAAAAAAATCCTGCTGGCATTGCACAAATATGAGGGAAATAGTAAAATTTTGAAGTGTTGCCCTTGACCTTTGACCCCTGACCTTTGCCCCATGAACCCCAAATTCCCTAGCTAATCACTGCCAGTCAGTACATGCATATATACTATGTTCCATGAAGATACCTTGAACTATTTCCAAGATACGGAGAAAAAAGTTAAATTTCACATATTTTTACTTAACCTTTTGACCTTTGACCTTTGACCGCATGATCCAAACTTTCACTAGAGAATCTTGATTGAGTAATACATGTATACACTAAGTTTCAAGAAAATATCTTCAGGCATGGCATAGATATGGGGGAAATAGTAAAATTTTAAGCATTTGACCATGACCTTTTGACCTTTGACCTTGAGCATGTGCACCCAAAAGTTGATAGGCACAACTTTACCCCCTAATACACATACATGCCAAGTTTCATTAGGATACCTCAAAAGGTTTTGGTAGTTACCCTGTCCACAAAATTCATTACGGACGGACGGAAGGACGGACAGACAGACGGACGGAAGAACGGACGGACGGACAACCCGAAAACATAATGCCTCCGGCACCACTTCGTGGCGGAGGCATAAAAAATGAAGCCACCACAGCATGTCAAAGGAAAGGCTATCCCATTCGCTATAGTGCTTTGGCCGCCATGTTTTTTTGCTCTCCTGAACATTTGACATTTTGTAGATACGAGGTCTTGTTGCCCCAGCGACGACATGCAACAAACAAATAAACATGCACCTGTATTCTCTACTTCTGTGAAACACCATTATCTGAAATTATTGCCATTTTACATTTCAACCTAGTCTCTGCAAAACACTATTGTACTTCTTAATCAAAGTGAGGGAAAAATCTCACTTTGAAATACCACTCAAACTATTTACAGCAAATAGCACATTTTGTAATAGGTGTTTTCACATCAGCCCGATAAAAATCCAAAATCCAAGCTCGAGACATTTTTCGAGTTGGACTCACGAAATTTTCTCGATCAGTTAGCGCACTAATTTGTATTCACATTATCAAGTAGCGTGCTATTTCAAAATCGGGTTAATTTCCCAAGTCAGAAAATAGCGCGCTATTTCGAAACATAGGGCTGATGTGAAAACGCCTATTGATGATGGAAGTTATGTGATACCATGTGGACTACTGACTAAATGGTCATGGTATGCTATTCATTTACCCCTCTGCAAGCCACATTAACTTCCTGCTCATAGGAATGTGAAATTTTTGCACATTTGACTCATTGGCACAAAAAGGGTACACAGGAAAAGTCAATTGGAGGCATTAGCATGATTCAAATATGTACATACATTACAAATCAAATGCACAAACTGGGCACAAGTAAAAGTAGACATGGGCATACAGACTCAAAGTGGTAGTTGTACAGAATTGCACAGAAAGTCTCACCTTTCAACAAGTCCCAGTAGAGCATCTTTAGAGGCTTCCTGTATGTTGCATACAAAAGATAACATCAGGTCATTGTTATGACTAATCATTTCTTTATGATTATTTATGAAGTATAGAAACCTTCCATTATGAACCCTTCACCAGGGGCAGTGCAGCCGTGGGGGCCGTGGGGGCTCGGGCCCCCACACTTTTTGTGCACCATACAAAGGAATACATAAGGTGTCATCACTTTGGGCCCCCACACTTTTTGAAACCCGGAAGTACGTAAGTGGCACTAAAATAGAAATAGATAGAGATCTTGAAGTATGGCGGCGGTAAGGTTAAGTGTTTTCTCTGAAGACCTTTTTTTTATAACACCCAGAAATGGGATGGGAGAGAATGAGCTGAGGACCTTTTTTTTTTTTTTTTTTTTTGCTTGTCAGCTGAAGAAACCCGGAAGTGGACGGGGACGAGGAGAGATGAGCTGAGGACCTTTTTTTTTTTTTGCTTGTTAGCTCATGAAACCCGGAAGTGGCCCCCCACACTTTTGAAAACGCTGCGCCGGCCCCGTTCACTATTGCAGCTCTAATATGGGTAAATTATTGAAGAGATCCATGACACATTGTAAAAAGAAAAGATAAGGAAAAGCTCCCACAAAGGCCACACATGTAGTGTAAATTGGCAACAGATGTATGCACTGGCGGTAAGGGCTTGCTCTACTTCACTGAAGTATAAAAAATATGTAAAGTTACATGCACACAAAAGAAGATGTTATTTTTGGCATACTACACAGTGCTGGTTGAAATCCTGACAGCCCAAATTAATATCTTTCCTGCATAATGCTCTGGTACCACATGTGACCTTTTATCACAAAACCCTCAAAGAGAAGCCACACACACATATATTCTTAGCTAAGGGCAGATTATTCTGAAAAAGCAAGCTCGAAGCTTTAAAATGAAACAAAACTCAATACAAATGAACTTTCCTAACATATCTAAATAATGGAAAGAAAGTAGACTCTCTGGAAAGGTGTTCACTGAGAAATGAAGCTTTGAAGTTTGCTTCATCTCACCCAGTAGTACTGTATACAACAATGAATGGGACAAGGAACAGGACACTGACATCCATAGCAATTACTACGAAGCTTATCAAATCAAGTCAAAATTTTGCACATATATACCGGTGTATTCTATGCATGCCGAATACCAACTTTCAATGCAATACCAACATCCTTTCTAAAGTGAATAGAGTTGAAGTTGAATGGTGTGTAAAGGGGAATGAAAAGGAAATTTGCCTAATTGCACAGACAGAAAAAAAGTGTTCAAGAAAAACTGAAAAAAAGAAAATCCCACATTCCTTTTATGACTCCAAACTCTTCCATCATATAAAAATTGCTCTTTCACAAAACACACACACAATAATAAAAATTGACTAGGCTGACCCAATGTCACCTATTTTGGGTATTCACCTAAAATTGCATGGAGAATTCTGTTGTTTAAGTGATGCATGGCCACATACTGTATGCTGCTTTCTTATGATCACTTCAGAAAGTTCCATGCATAGTAGTCTGACTACCAGTAAGTACTAATACCAATCATCTTCTGGATAGAATTCATGCAAAGCCAAGAAATGCCAGGGTAGAATCTAACAGTTTATCTATCATTTCTTTTCTCAGCCTAACAAATTGAAATGAGTAACAAAGTGAGAATAATTTGTATACAAAATGCACATACTGCAATCCCTGCATAACTTACCCTACTGGGTATGTGTAAAGCCTCTGGAACACAGAATGTCGTGTCAAGATATACACTCTTTACATCCTTGACTCTGAAAACAAGAAGATGATGACACAGATAGAATTAACATATTTTCACACAAGGAATCGTTACAAGTTAGGTCTTACCCATCAAACATGGGAAAACACAAAGTCTTTTTCACAAGCAAGTACACTGTATGTACAGACATGCTTACGTGTAGATCTGGTAACTACAGCTGTCCATGAAAATCATTTTTTAAGCATCTTAATCGATTTAAAAAATCTCTCGTATAATACATTTAGTAAATACCATAGAGTATACATGTACATGCATTAAATCTCCCTCTTTCCTTAAAGAGTGCTCAATTGGTAATACTGACATCCTTGGCATGAGCCAAAGTGTGCTAGAAGGGTATTTTACAGGCACACTGCAGAAAGTGAGACTGCAGAAAGGGTTTTGTTGCTCATTGTGCAATTCGTTATAAACTTTCCACAGACTGCGCTCCTTCTGGTGATATTCATTTGATATCACAAAATAGCTTTGAGTTGATCTCAACTGTGCTATTTCAGCCCTAAACAGAGCAGAATTTTTTGGCTACGCTAAATTTCCTTTTATTTGAATCATTACAAGAAACTGGTTAGAGATTATTCTCATAACACAGACTCACCTGGATCCAGAGTGCAGGGGTTCAAGCCTCGCTACCTCTCCCTTGGCGAGTCTGAAGTCACCTGTGTACAATACACTGCCCTGTTCTCCTTCAAATAGAAACCTCCAAGAGTGACAAAATTATGAGGGGGAGAGAGAAGTACATGTAGAGGGATGAAAATCAGTATGGATTGATATAGATAGTTTAGGTAGATAGATACACATACAATGTAAACATACTAGCAGGCTGAGCCATTCATTAAACCCATTAAGAATGGACTGATATTGCTACAACATGCATTTCCCATATACACTGTCCGAGTATACTGGGGACTCCTCTTCAACTGGTTAATGTAATGATTTTTGTATTACCTTTAATGAGACAAAAATTATCTGTCATGCTATAAAAAGAACTAAAGAAATATGAAAATAGAACTATAAGAAATGTCACTATGGCAACTGGTATGCCTCCGCCATTATGCATGATTTTCCTATACTAGGTCTACAGCACACGTAGACAATTCTGTGTGATTACACTTTCTCAAAAATGGCAAAATATTAAAATGACAGGTTTGTCACAAATTTGTTGAATGCTCACCATCTTTGACCTACAATGTAGGTTTAATTGGATGAATGAGAGAGCATGTACAGAGCCTGTATTTGGGGATTTTAGGACTTTTACTTGTCTTTGACCCTTTCATAAAATTATACATTTGGTAATGTTCAAGGTACAGAGAAAAAGTGTGATTTCTGTACATTGAACAGTAAATTGCTACCATTTTCAACTGGCCTTTGACCCTTGACCTTTGACCCTAAAATTCTTAAGAGAATCATTGTCAGGTAATATGCATAAATATGTATTAAGTTTCAAGATAACGCGAGTCACTTCCGAGATTCTGAGAAAGAAGTTCAGCACTTTCACTTGATCTTTTGACCTTTGACTTTTTTTGAAAAAAAAAATAATCTTCCCAGAGAATCTCTATAGGGTTAAACATAAATCCACCAAGTTAAAAAATAGTGAAACTTTGAGCATTTGACCTAGACCTTTTGACCTTGGACCTTGCTCATGTGCACCCAAAAGTTGATGGGCACAACTTCACCTGCTAATAGACATACATGTACATGCCAAGTTCCATAAGGATACCTCAAAAGGTTTTTAAGTTATGCTGTCCACAAATTTCATTACAGAAGGACAGACGGACAGACAACCCGAAAACATAATGCCTCCCGCACCACTTTGTGGCGGAGGCATAAAAATAACTGAACTTATCTTGCAGTCTAACACTCAAGCATTAATTCATCTTACAACGTGCCATATATTGGCTTACCTTAATGGAATAAACATTTTTTATTTATTCAAAATCAATTCATAAATCAAATACAGGTATTTAAAAACCTAATAAAATGCTTGCAAAATGTTTTAATATGCAAAAGAAATGTAAAATATATGTCATGACTATCAATGTAAATATGTTGTCAGTGTCGTTCCGGTTTTTATCGCTTCTAGAAACTCCCCCAAATATCACATTTTTGGAGGACCCCGTTGCAGCTTTTGCGAAAAAGATAGTCACGTGACCAACACCCCTGAACCGATTGATGACGTATAAGCACAGAGTTGTGCTCAGTTGTTAGCAGACGCCGCTCAGCACAAGCACTCAGATTACTAGCTTGGTACACGCGCGTACACGATAGCTAGCCCGGCCAGGCCCGGGCCCCGCGGGATGTGCGCTCCCGGTCGACACACTGACTGTCGACATGTACGCATTACCACGTACATTATCAATAAGTTAGCTTGCACAGATACCTGGTACCTCGAGCATAATGTCTTCCCCTATATGGGTAAACTTCAACATTGATGATGATGATGAAGACTGCAGCTCTGACGATAGCGGAGAGGAAGAGGAGGCACATGAAGTTGAAGGGGAAGATGGGGAGGGAGAGGCAGCCAATGAACCAGAACGTTATCGTGGGGCTGCACCTTACCGATATGAACCAGCTGCATCTCCCCCGCTGCCAGTGCAAGAGCGTATGAACATGGCACCAAGCCCGAGAATAGACCTCACGGAAACGATCGCCTGGGAAATACAGAGTGGTATGTCTGGTATGCCCCCATATAGTTTAACGTTAGAAAGGATATACTGTATTCTACATGACTGACATTGTAAGTTGTAACTGTCTAGTAAGTAGATTAGAAGAAAAGGCCCAGCTCGCTCACAAAGTGAGCGGCTACTCCGGCCACAGCAAGCAAGCGGGAGCGTCCCGGCCGTGGCCTGGCCCGTCGGCCGGCGCTTACAAGTTAAACTACCAGTAGTAGTCTAGTAGTAGATCTAGTACGTAGTAGCAGTCTACTATAGTAGTTTACACTCAGTAATTTAGATGCGTCATTTTCTAAGAAAAACGATACCAAGAATTATCGTCAATTTTGGTCAGGTAGTTTTTGTTTTATGCTAAAAAACATACTGTGGAAGGAAGCCCAAACGCCGTGCTTATCTACCGATGAATGCCACGGTGGGGCTGGATTCACGAGTAGGTCTAGGCCTATAAAGCAGGCGAGTCGCCGTAGTATTAGTACAGACACGCAGTGGTGGTGGGGCTATCGTGAAATAGGCCCCACTGCAGTGCGCGTGCACCGTACCCGTGCGTTTATAGCAAGCAAGGGTAGGTCCTCCTAGTCCTAGGGTTTAGGGTTAGGTAGGGTTGTATTTATGGTTAAGTTGGCCGTTAAATTAGTCGAGCCGAGGGCCATATTATGAAGTCATTTTCGCCGCATTCACGAGTATTCACTGTGGAAGGCAGCCCCACCGCCGTGCTTACCTACCGAGATGAAAGCCACACGGTGGGGCTGAAACAGGCGAGTCGCCGTAGTATTACTATTAGTACAGACACGCAGTGGTGGGGCCTATTTCACGAGTTTGCCGAAAATAATGGATATCCAAGCGTACCACAGTTGTAATCTGTATTATTGGCAGTATTAAATCCGATACAGTTCATTAAATATTCTTTTGTCTAAAGGCTTAGCCAATGACAATAGTGCAGCGCAGCACCTGCTATGCGCTCGCTACAAATGTAGCTCGCTCCCCCGCCAACGCTAGCCAGTGCAGCCGCCGGCCGGCTGTCGCTGCGCTGCGCTAGCATAGCCTTGCCAGCTCGCTGGCTACGGCTAGACTGGTTGTGAACGACTCGACTCCGTTCTTAGACGTCATCACAATTTAGAAGTGATAGTGCGCCGCATGCGGTGAAAGTATAGCAAGTTTTCCAAAACCGAGGAAATTGCATCCAATATGTTAACAAATATAGAACAAAATTCAGAACAGTAAAAAACCCCGCACAACCATAGAATTACTTAGAATTTAACATTTAATATTATTACATCATTGAGAAAAAAATGCCTAAACCATTTTAATAGGTCTTTAAGTCTATCATGATCGGGACACAAATTTTAAAATGAAATGATCAGACCCTGCAAGTATATACGTAAAATCTAAGTAAAGAGCAAGAACAACAGATACATTTTGGGATTAAATTCAGGATAAGGGTAAACCTACACTGCCCTACTTTGGCAAAAGGAAGCAAGTGACATCGAGTTCAAATGCTACAAATGAAGAAAATATGTTTTTGGGTAGACCCTTCAACATGAAAATTTGTGAAGAGAAATAATGTAGGCATTTGTGCAAGTCTTATGGTGATGCATTTATGACAATTCGAAGAATTTTGATATTCCCACAGAAACTCATTAATGTAACTTGCTTCCTTTTGCCAAAGTATTTTAGATTTACAGCAAACATGAAAAATCTGGCACAAGGAAGCAAGTGACAATCATATCATGAGATGTTACTTGCTTCTTCTTGCCAAAGTTTGTATTATAGTTTTGTAGCAAACATAACAAATTGACAAAAAGGAAGCAAGTGACAATCCTATCATCTAAGGATGTTACTTGCTTCCTTTTGCCAAAGTATTTTAGATTGTGTGCAAATAAAAATGATTTGGCAAAAGGGAGCAAGTGACAATCATATTATATGAGGTTGTAACTTGCTTCCTTTTGCCACTCAAATATCTCAGAAATGGGCCAAAATTGTAACTTTTGGATTTTTCAGTTAAAGAGAGCATGCCTTAAATATGCCAAATCAAAAAAAAAGTAAATATCCATAAAAATGTCACTTGCTTCCTTTTGCCAGAGTATGGCAGTACAGTGTATACGAGCATGAATACTAAACACTAATTCTTGAAAAAAAAGAAGAAAATATTTTTCAGCAACTTACATTACTGACCCAGGACAGTGTCCAGCAGGCAGGAGAGTGACTACCAGTTTTTCTTCCTGTTTGAATTAATGTTTAAATACTAAAACTAATTAATGTAAAATATTACATCACAGTTGGCTTTCAGGGAAATTCGTTAATACATTTCCTTGGATCACTGCTTGGTTATAATCATTTGTTTACGATCTATGTAGAATTTTCACCTTGAGCTGACTTGGAATTGGGCACATCATCATTCACTATATTGTTTTGAATGTTATTCCACGACACGACAAATCATGAATTCTAGCATTTCTGATTCTTGAATGTCATTCCACAACACAACAAATCATGAATTCTAGCATTTCTGATTTTTTTTATAGTTTCTATTAAGCATAAGCTTTAATCAACCATCTAGTGCTTTTCTTTTCAAATGAAAGCTCCACACACATAGGTTGAATTGACTCTTGTCAGGGTCACAAAAGAGTGTGTTGACTGATTAAATAACTCACGCTGGTTTCTAAAAATGCATAAAGAACTTTCAATTGATATCAAGATGATGATTAAACAGCTTTGATTTGAATACAACTTTGCTCATGCTGGTGAAACCAAAACAATGCAATAAGAAAATCCTTGAATTATCAAGGTACAAAAAACAAACCAACATTTGACCTTCTCCCAGAAGACTTTGAAGAGATGGGATTGTCATGTTAACATCAAAGCAGTCTGAGAAGTCAAATGAAAGTATCTAGACGAAATAATTTGACTGTATTCAAAAGGCAGTACTCATTGGTAATACATAACACAAATCCTGTCTATACTGATCTGTACACCAATCACAACATCCCCATTATGTCAATCAAATGGTGATATCCTTTGTGATTTTTTTTTTCAAAATGTAAAAGTCTCCAGCTTTCCAATGATAAACTAATTTAATCATTGTACATGTACAGTGTACTTATCTAACATTTATGTCAGACCTACAACTGTAGCATATTTTGTCGCAATCCCAACAACCACAGAAAGATATTTTGAGATAACTAATATTGCAGAGTTGAGACACAACCAACCATGCTGGATACTATATGAAGACAATACAACTGTACACAATGCAGTTCAATTCAAAACACTGTCTGTAGTAGCATGCTTTATGTAAACTAAAGTTTCATATGTCAAAACAGTATTACATTTGGATTTGGAAGAGGGTACAATATACAGTTTTTACACTATTTGGGGGTGTGTTTTTTTTTTTTGTCAATACCCGTACTGAAGATTTCTGATTTTATAGCTGAGTTTTGAGCAGAGTTTACATGGTAATTCAGTTGCGTTAGCTGTGACTTTATCATGGGTGACAAAAGGCGTGTCTTCATCAGCCCGAAGTTCGAACTAGCGGGACATTTTGCGGTCTTAGAAAATAGCCCGATACAGCGAATGTGCGTCTTCATCAGCTCGAACAGCCTGCTTCGGGAAATTAGTCCGAAAATTGACGCATGCGCACTTTGCAATATTACTCTGCCTGGCTCGCGGTTCGAAAGTGGATTTCCCCGCTCAAAATCTCCTATATAACCGTATGTACGATTCTACAACCAGGGAGGTGAGCAGTATACTTGGGTGACCCGCACCTCGTCATAGTTAATGTTTGCCCGTATTTGAATCACATTTCGCCACTGAAATTCTTTGAAATCCATCTCACATACAGGAAAAATGCTGAAAATTCCAATGGAATCAGAAGTTCACTGATCGATATTGAAAATTTGCAGCTATCGTCGTCGAACCCGAACGATGTGAAAAAGTTGCGCGCTAAGGAAGGGGCCCGCAACTCGTCACCCCGCTCTCCCATAGACTTAGCATGTAAAAGACGTGTGCAGGTGACCGTGATGTTCCCATAGACATACACGTAAAAGATGCGTGCGGTTAACTTTTAACACGTATTCCTATAGCACTATGAAAATTTCAGATTTTCGCGAAAAACTGTTCGGTTTTCACCACAATTTGCTTGGTTGTGGTAGCCCAGCCAAGTTTCAAGCGTACAGAACACAGTCCCGGGCATACATTTTTGTTTAGTGCACTCAAAACAATTTTAAGCGGGGTGACGGTATTCGGGCCCCTGACGAGGTGCGGGCACCTCACTATACAGCAAATTCTCTCCAAAGGGATATTAATAACGCTGCTCTTTCTTCTGTCCAGTGAGGCATCTTATATGAAATCAACGAATTGCAATGTTTAAACAAATCCAAAATGCACACAATCTGCAAGAATCTTCAGCTAAGGTAGAGTGGACCAGAAGAAGAAGTTTACAAAAGAACAGCTAGCATGCACGGCACCGAGTTTTAATAGGGAGGTGAGAGAAATCACCTCCCTGGTTTTAAAGATGACAACAACAGGCCTATAGTACACACATGTGATCCTTGAATACACCGTGCGTGTAATGTACTATACACAATCACTAGCTGCTTGTACATGCGCTTTCCATTGCCAGCTGGCTAACCAGAAGCGTGGAGGGATCGAGAAAATTTCGGGCTGATGGAGACGCACCCAAGATAGCGCACTATTTCACAAATTAGCGCTCTAGTTGACGAACTAGACCAAGATTTTGGGGGAAATTTTCCCGATCAAATAGCGCGCTATCTGCGTCTTCACTACACAGATAGCGTGCTATTTTGACAACAGACTAGTTTGGTAACCGCAAGATAGCGCGCTATTTTGAAACTTCGGGCTGATGAAGACACGCCTAAAGTCTGGAGCTTTACACCTGATCTTTATGTATGATGATAATCTGGACCTTGTTTACACAAGGACGCTTTCTTAGTATTGACGAAGCTTTTGTAAAGGGCCTTGCCATTATCATAACAGCCTTACCCAGTACGCATCTCTAAACTAGGATAAAGAGAGATAGTGTACATGAGCAAAAGTGTAGTAATACAATGTAAAACACCTTGTTCAAGGATCTATAATCCCATTATATCCCACATTATTCTGAGACTGCAACAATGTACAATGCAGGCATGCTTTGGGGAAAATATTCTCTCTTTTTTCAGATCCATGTAACTTTTTACAGATTTTTGTTACGCTGGACATGCAATGAACAAAGTTGTAGAGGAAATGCAAAGCTTTGCTATGATGTAAATTTAATGACAAGTCTATGACCATTTTTCTTTCAAATGACCAGTGCAATAAATACTATACACTATTATCCTGGAATGACTTTTGTATGCAAAACAGTGGCAGAAACTGAGAATTTACTTGCAAAACCAAGATGAAACATCGCTTGATTTCAGATCACCACATAATGCAAACGACATGTGACAGGAATGGAATCGCTAGTGAAGCTTTCATTGTAGTGTGGAATTTGGCAATTTATTGATCTGTTTGGGTGGGTTTATGCACTTAAAGGTCCTGTTTACCCTTGGGAGCAGTGATTTAAAAAAAAAAAATCAAGATATCACATTTGATGCATGTGTGTAGGTCTGTTGTATCACAAAACATCCTACCATATAAAATTTTTGCAATAAAGCCTGAAATGCAAGGAGATATCCGTATTTTTCTCAATAAACCATATCTGTAGACGGTTTAGTCTGGAAACATTTTTATTATAACTATTGTTGACATTTTGTGTATCTAACAATATTTAACAGCGATTATACGGAGCCAAATTTTTATAGTGGTTGTTTCTATGATCCCTAACTCACATCTTAGAACTATTTTAAAGCACTAATGCTGGCTTTTTATTTCATCGGCAAATAGTAAATTATGCCTATAAGCAAAATATGTGCACCTGGCATGGCGTTGTCCGAGCATGGTGTACAATTTGTATGTGCGAAAGTGGAACATAAAGAGTTAAAGGGAATGCAAACCCAAAGAGCAATGTGGATTGACTAAAAGCATTGACATTAGTAGAACACATCAGTGAAAGTTTGAGCAAAATTGGACAATCGATGCAAAAGTTACGATTTTTTTTTAAGTTTTGGTGTTGGACCGCTGGATGAGGAGACTAATAGAGGTTATGACGTATGAGTGGACAACACTATAAAGAAAATATAAAAGGAATTCCACAAAAATTTACTTTTCTAGCAAAATGAAGAGTACTTGACTAAACGCTTTCAGAAAGCAAGGGGAATAATTGCTACCCCTAACATATGTCAATATCAAGTTCATGGAATGTGTAATTTTCACGAAAAATGAATTTTTATTGACTTCCCTTTATATTTTCTTTATATTGTAGTCCACTGATACGTCATAACCTCTAGTAGTCTCCTCATTCAGCAGTTCCAACACCAAAATTGTAAAAATTCATAACTTTTGCATCAATTGTCCGATTTTGCTCAAACGTTCACTGATGTGTTCTACTAATGTTACTGCGTTCACTCAATCCACATTGCTCTTTGGGTTTGCGTTCCCTTTAACAGGTATTAGCAATTATGCATGTAAATCAAATGTCAAAATACTTTTTGTGCACTGCATCCATTTAATCTTGCCTTCACAATGATAAACAGAAAGCCACAGATGGGCAATTCCATGGTAACTCACGTTACAAATAATGGGTACATTTTTGGGATAATGTGCCAATATCTTTGTAATTGGTGGGATCTACAAGTTACTTTTTTTATCATGGGTTAAGTAGACATACACCAACTAAATGAATCCAAAAAGAAAAATAAAGGACAAACATGTTGGGATTCTGGAATCATTTAATTTCGGTAACTCGCGTTACACAAAAAGGACATGGTCAATTCTATGAAGACCTCGCTGAAAAGGTTCATCTGATTGGAAAATCAACTGGATAAGCGTTCGTTTTATCACAATCAATGAAATTTACCTTTACTTGATAAGACTTTCGCCTGCTGGCTCTGCAGGCTTCTTCAGATCGAGCGTTGTGAGAAGGACTTCCCACAAGCCGACGTAGCTGGCGCACGCCAGTACCACGTCTGTATTGTACCACGTCTGTACCACGTCTGTATTGTACCCCTAAGACTCACAAAGAAGGCTTTCCCCTCCGCCCCATAGTGGATTACATTGGATCCATCGGTTACAATACCTCAAGGTCATTAGCAGACATATTGTCACCGGTGGTAGGGAAGACAGATCATCATGTACTCAACTCCAAGGACTTGGCAGAAGAGTTGAAGGACATCACACTCGAGGAACATGAAGTTCTGGTCTCGTTCGACGTCGTGAGCCTTTTCACCAACACCCCAATCAACAAATCCATTCAGATCGTAAGGGACAGACTCCAGAAAGACTCCGAACTACACAAGAGGACCAATCTCACAGTGGACGACATCATAAAGCTTCTTGAATTTATCTTGTCGACCACCTACTTCTGCTTTGACGGCAAGATATACCGCCAAAAATATGGAACAGCTATGGGCAGCCCAGTGTCACCCGTTGTGGCAAACATCTTCATGGAATACTTGGAAGAAGAAGCCATTGCCACCGCTCATGATGACATCAAACCCAGAGTTTGGAAGCGTTATGTGGATGACATCCTTGCCATCGTAAAGGCAGACACAGTCGACAGACTCAAGGCACACCTAGACCAAGTCGATGACACAGGCAGTATCAAATTTACCCATGAGCTGGAGGTGGATAATTCCATCCCTTTCCTGGACACCAAGATCACAAAAAGACCGGATGGCACAACCAAGATGGTCGTCTACAGAAAAAAGACACACACGGGACAATACCTGAATTTCCAATCCCACCATCCACTCCATCAAAAACTAGGGGTCATCCGTACACTCATGGACAGAGCACACAGCATCGTCACGGAGGAAGCAGACCTGAAGGAAGAGGAAGATTACATCCAGTCCTCTCTCAGGAAATGTGGATACCCTGGCTGGTCTTTCAAGAAAGCCAAAAAGAAAAGGGGGGATAATCAAACCAAGAAGAACTCACAGACCAAACCAACCAATCAGAGGAGGAAATTGGTAACCATCCCATATGTAAAGGGTACCTCGGAAGCATTGCAAAGGATTTACCAGAAATACCACATCTCCACAGCATTCAGGCCACACAAGAAACTCAGGAACATCCTAGTCCACCCAAAAGACAAACGATCCATCGATGACCAAGCGGGGGTAGTTTACCAGATTCCATGTAGTAACTGTGAAAGAAGCTACATTGGAGAAACAGCTAGGAAATTTGGCACCAGAAAAAATGAACACAAACTAGAGGTAAACACAGTTAGTGCATCCTACTACACAAGAGGGAAAAAGAAGGAATCCACCTCCCACATGCACAAGTCGGCCATCAGCGACCATGTGGCCAGTGAAAACCACCACATCAACTGGAAGAAGTGTTCCATCCTAGCCAGAGACTCTGGAAAAACCTCACGATGGATAAGGGAAGCAATTCACATTCGGAAACAACAAGGGAGAACCTTCAACCGAGACCTCGGACAATATTCACTTTCCTCAATATACGATCCCATTCTCTCAGATCGGCGTGCGCCAGCTACGTCGGCTTGTGGGAAGTCCTTCTCACAACGCTTGATCTGAAGAAGCCTGCAGAGCCAGCAGGCGAAAGTCTTATCAAGTAAAGGTAAATTTCATTGATTGTGATAAAACGAACGCTTATCCACTCTATGAAGACCTCTTTTTGGGAAGTCTCCTCATACTAGACAATCTTGATAAAAGTGTTCCTACCTTGATTTGATAGTGGGTTAGGACTCATAAATTAACAATATCAAAGTTGAGTAACAATGACCTGGAAAAATATAGGGAGCCTTTATGTCGGTAACTCGCGTTACGGTAACTCGCGGTACGGTAACTCGCGTTACATTATGTCCACTAACACAGGGTGACACAAATTGATAACATACAATTGTTCTGATGGCACTGAATCTTGTGTTGAATATTCTGAGAGATGCTTATTTGTGTAGATAGTAAAATGAATAAATGTTAAACAAATATTTCACTAATAAACCCAGTAGAAGAGTGCGTTTAAGACTTATAAGAGCTTCACTCCTCGTAGAGACCTTGAATATGTTTGAATATATATATATATACAATGTATATATATACTAAATGGTTTACAAATAGGTGTATTAAGTGTATTATAAGTTTCAGAGTGTAAAGATGAAAAATGTTGAAAGTCTTTTTAAAACAAAACATAAAAGTATCAAATCCCCTATACAAGTTTACAAAACAGCTTAGGGAAGGGATATTTATTCTCACTAGCGTTCTACCGCAGGAGGACGCATGGAACGCTCGAGGACGATTTTACGCGTATTTAAGCGCATCTGACATGATGTGCGCGCTGGTGATTTTTTTCTGTAAGAGAGAAATCGTCCTACCGCGGTAGGACGACTGGCGTCCCTCCGCGTTCTACCGCCACATACACGGTACCAGCTAGCTGTACTAGTTATACACGTCTCATGCTTATGCTTTGTGCGTGTGTGTGGGAGCCCGGTTTGGTTGTACGCCGTGTGATCCCAATCAACAGAAGAGAGAATTCGAGCAGCAACGCAACCAACGAGAGCCAGAAGCTGGGTGTACTACGATGCGTATGGCGATTTTTATAGCGTAAAGACTAGAATTACACGGCTTGAAATCGTTTGTGGCCGTATGGATGCCAGTTGCAAATGAGGTGGAAAAATATCGTCGAGCAACCTTCAAGTTGAGACACTATTCTATCGGGATCACTCATTAACTAAAAAATAAAGTGTAGGCCCTAATTTACATTCAAGGATGAAGTGATTATGATTAAGTAGGTCTACTAGACTAGTAGTACCTGAATCCTGATTTAATGACAGTGAAATGAGCTATATAATGACTAATGTGACATGACAATTCGCGAGTCTTGTGTTGATATAAATGAACGAAATCACTGGAATAAAATATCTTATACGCGAGTCGTGACTCCTAGTATCATTTAATTGTCGGGCAATTGAATAGCGAGAGTGCAACGTTTGACATGTTAAAATGCCAATGGGAAAAGTGAGCTTCAAATATCGAAGCTACTTTGTTAAGAAAAAACAAAACACAAAACCGACAAAACAAAACACAAGTCACAAAAAGGGACATCGGGGTGGCGTGAAGCTGCATTTTGACAACTGTTATGAATATTTACATACGGCATATGTGCCACGGTCACACACCTTGCTTAGACTCGCCTTTTTAGACGTAAATTTTGGTGGATGAATTTCTCTTCTGATGAACGAATGTAATATCATGTCTTTCTTTTAGTTTGTAGATTGTATTTTGTACATTGTTATTACAGCTTGATCGTCACATTGACATTATTTTACCGACACGGCAGTTCTTTTCACTGTCGGGATACAGTTTTACGGAAATTAGTTCTTAATCTATATATATAATAGGCGAAGTTGTTGTTGTTGTCGCAGCCTTATGTATTTCCTGTTTTATTCCGGCGTTGCTGGATTGTCTATCTCCTCCCGAGCCGTCGGCTCCGGGGAGCTGCGACCGGTGCCGTCGGCCGCGGGAGAGTATCCTGCATCGAATGGCGCGGGTTTCGTCCCCGCTCCGCCTCCGTGTCGACGTCGAGGACGAAAAAGAAAAATTAATTAGATAGATGCATAATGCATTTTTGTGCGTGACGTCAAAGCCGAGCGTTTTAATATTCACCGATCCTGCGCTGGACTCCTGCTTTCTCGATCGTCCATCTTTTAGCTTGCAGAGACAATGGGGATACTAAAGTCAAAAAGATGATGGCGTGCAGCGAAATCTCTGTCATATTCCGGCGGACACGCACGCACACACACACAATGTACTCTCGGGTACGGTATGCCAGTGTGTGGCCTGAGCCTGTGTATGTATTGACGATGGTTACACGAAACACTATCTGCGTGCGCGTGATATGGACACTCATTATGGTATATCAAGGAGGTATACCTCCTTGGGTATATCAATACACGGCGCGGTCATTGTTAGTACAAGGGCATTTACGTACAGCGACGTTCGCCATTGGCGTGCCCAAATGAAAACAACGAATGCTGTTATTTTATTGTATTTTGCACAACTGCAGGATACTGCAGCTCAGGTATGTCATTTAATTTACTCTCAAGTCGGGTATCATTGTACTCAGACTGTTCAGGACGGCTAAATATCCACTTAAATTTTGTCCTTGCCGATCGTACCCTTCCATATCAGAGTACACGCGCCGCTGTTCATTCGTTTACTATGGCTGCTGTAAACATGAATATTCATAAGACGAGCGGACGCGGGGGAAACCCTCTCTTTGCTGACCGCCAATTTTTGAAGTTACAAGTGGACATCAAATGTGTGGTTCTATGGTGCATCAAACCAAGTTTTGGTGATAAAAATAAAAAAGAGGGAGCAAATGACGACAAAAATATTCTTTCTCCCATTACGTGGGAAAAGAAATATTAAAGAAAAAATACGAGGCCCTGAGACCCATGGATTCCCACGGGTGCCTACTTATTAAAGCTATAATGACTATCATCTCCCCTCCCAAAATAATTTTATTAAATGAAATTAAATGTAATAATAGTATTCATAATAATAACAATAATGATAATGTACAGTCTGAAGCAGATAAACGGGTGAGGATTATGTAAACATATTGTCGTTGTGTGGGATTTCTTTTTTTAAATGATGTGTTAAAAAATAAATATTATTCATGACATACGCCATTTTTTAGCTTTTTCATGAAGAGAAAAGATGTGTACGTGCGTTGGGGCCAGAAAGGGCTGATGTTTTTTGCTCATGTATTGTTTTTTTTTTTTTTTTGCTTCGATGGGAAGAATCTTTGGGCAAAGAAGACAACCCTCGAATTTCCACGGATGCTGCTAAGTTGATCTGTGATAACAGCAAGCGGGGTTATTTTAAAGTCCCATTCCATGGACCAGCTCCTCAGCTCATGTGTTAGGAGGGGATGGCCATGGGTAGAAGAGGGTGCAAAAGAAGGAAGGAGAAAATAATAAAGTTCTTTCTTTCTGACTACTAAAAACGTTGCGAAAAATAATATGAATAAATACCCACGGATGCCTGCTTATTAAACCTATAATGACTATATCATCTCCCCTCCCAAAATAATATTTATTAAATGATGATACAATAATAGAATTCATAAAATAATGAAAATGATGATAATGTATAGAGTCTGAAGCAGATAAACGGGCGAGGATATGTAAACATATTGTTGTGTGGGTTGTATTTTTTTTTTTGAATGACGTACGTGGTAAAATGAATATTATTCATGACATACGCCACTTTTCAGCTTTTTCATGAAGAGAAAAGATGTGTGTGCGTTGGGGACAGATAGGGCTCATGTATTGTTTTTTTTTTTTTTTTTCAACGGGCGTCGAGACTGAGGGCGAATGGCATGGGGAAGAAGGAGATATGCAGGGCAAAATGTCAATGGCACCCCCTTCCCCCGTGCTTCGACGGGAAGAATCTTTGGGCAAAGAAGACAATCCTCGAATTTCCACGGGTGCTGCTAAGTTGATCTGTGATAACAGCAAGCGGGGTTATTTTAAAGTCCCATTCCATGGACCGGCTCCTCAGCTCATGTGTTAGGAGGGGATGGCCATGGGTAGAAGAGGGTGCAAAAGAAGGAAGGAGAAAATAATAAAGTTCTTTCTTTCTGACTACTAAAAACGCGGCGAAAAATAATATGAATAAATACCCACGGATGCCTACCTATTAAACCTATAATGACTATATCATCTCCCCTCCCAAAATAATATTTATTAAATGATGATACAATAATAGTATTCATAAAATAATGATAATAATGATAATGTACAGTATGAAGCAGATAAACGGGCGAGGATATGTAAGCATATTATCGTTGTGTGGGTTGCATTTTTTTTTTTAATGACGTACGTGGTAAAATGAATATTATTCATAACATACGCCACTTTTCAGCTTTTTCATGAAGAGAAAAGATGTGTGTGCGTTGGGGACAGATAGGGCTCATGAATTGTTTGTTTGTTTGTTTGTTTTTTTTCAACGGGTGTCGAGACTGAGGGCGAATGGCATGGGGAAGGGGGAGATATGCAGGGCAAAATGTCAATGGCAACCCCCCCCCCCCCCCCCCCCGTGCTTCGACGGGAAGAATCTTTGGGCAAAGATGACAATCCTCGAATTTCCACGGGTGCTGCTAAGTTGATCTGTGATAACAGCAAGCGGGGTTATTTTAAAGTCCCATTCCATGGACCGGCCCCTCAGCTCAGGTGCTAGGAGGGGATGGCCATGGGCAGTGCCGTATATAAGGCACTGGCCATGGGTATATAGAAGAGGGTGCAAAGGAAGAAAGGAGAAAATAGTAAAGTTCTTTCTTTTTGACTACTAAAAACGCGGCGAATAATATGAATAAATTCAAAAAAATATGAGGCCCTCAGACCCGTGGATTTCCACGGGTGCTGCTAGTCTGGTATATAATGGTACATACACCTACAGTCCACAGAATATTTACCACGCCTCGACGGGCAACTCATTCCGTGTGTAAGTACGGACGCCCAAGGTTGTATTAAACGATGTGCAATTTCGTTCCTGATCTCCCTATCATTACAGTACAGGAGTATCGGCTGGTGCTGAAATACCGTTGCAATCCCAAGAAAACCGCTGGATTTTACGTTAAATTGGTTAGGCTTTTAGGGGAGATTGCCTGTACATACCACTTTGGAAGACAGGAAAGCAAATTCTTCTCAAATCAGTAGTAACCTGTGATATATTCCCAACAATTCCATTTCAAACACGCTGTTGTTTTCCCTGCAGGCTATTAACAGCATAATATAAAAATATGAAGAGAAACGCGTACACTATAGTTGATGAGAACAACTGTAATCAAGTCAGTCTGCAAGAATCTGTGAACAGTCTATTGCAGAAGAAGTCTACTTTGTGTCCAATGCGAGGTGCGCAATAACCACGTGCTGTCATTCAACATGTGCGTGCCTGGGAAGAACGCAACTTTCATGTTCAGCTCACACGGTGTCATGTAAGATGTTCTTTGAGTGGTGGTGGGAGACCGACGTGCAATCAACACGTTACGACGCGAAATGTACAGTTGTTTTCTTCTCTATCTTTTATTACTTTTTTTTTTGTGTGAGAAGCACAGCGGTGTTTTCAAACACACTATGTTAGGTTGGTTTTCGAGGGGTGGGGGTGGTGGAGGGGGAGGCGTAGTACAAGACTTTGAGCAAGGAGATGCTACATCTTTTAGTTTTTTTCTCGGGATGCGCAGATTGCTGTAATTATAATTATGGGATATTACACGATGAGAGTGGAATTAAAACACGGAAGTAAACATATGCCCACATACACGCACTGACATAAACACAAAAACACGATATAGTTTTGACGAAATGAAATATACTGGTGATCTGTAATTTCCTTAAAATTCAATGATAAAAAAAGAAATCTTTCCATCTGCCACGTTTCCCTCTCTTCTACATCGCCATTAGGATCAAATTTCAGGATCAAATTTGATCATTTCTTTCACTGTTGTAATTGTCAAATACTAGTACATGTACATGTATTGCTCTTTATGATAAACTAACTTACAACTTGGATGGAATTGCCGAATACTAGTAACCAACCGTTTGACCTTTTTTATTTTCGGTTAAATTACGAATGCTATTACCAGCAAAGAATAAGCGGAAAAAACATTGACGACAGTAAAATAAAAGCGAAGAGCTGATTGTGCGTATGCAGTCTCTTCGGATAGAAGAAACTTGACCCCCTCCCCCCCCCCCCAACACACACACACACACACACACACACTTGTGGGCATTTCCACAAAAACAGTTGCCAGACTCCAGGTGCTAGACGAAAGAATGCGCGCACTTCTGGTAATAAACAGCGTATTACATAGCCTGGAAATATCGATGGAACAACGATCAGCTTGTAATTGGCAAAGATCATGATTCTAAGCAACACATCATGATTGTGTATAGACTTTCTTTTGGCCCATACTAGACAACATCGAACAGTCGATTATATATACTTGAATACCAGTATTTTTAATGCTCACTGAACTATAAAAGGGATTGATTAATGATATCACTCAATCAAAAATGGAATTACAGAAATATTACTAGTATGACGGGTCTCGTATGCCGAGACAAATTCACTACGAGAATGTTATGCAGCCGCATGCTTATTGAGAGCTACATGTACCCGATTAGACAGCAAAATCATGACAATTTCATGCCCCTCAAAAATGCGTATCCTTATTCAAAGTTCGAAGGAACTTCACCTGTGAAAAAAAAAAGATATATATATATATATATATATATATATATACTGTAAATTTCCACTAAATTTTACGGAGGTATTTTGGCTAGCAACTTTTGTTCGGGTTTTTTCTTTTCTTTATTCTCATTTTTATTTCTTTGCTCGTAAAAGACTTCTTGATTTATGAGGGGCATTCGATCCATCGAACTTGCGATAACCTCATTCCCTTGAATTGAGTGAAACCACGTGTTTCGTACTGGTACTGTTCGTTATTCCGAAGGTTCGTTAATCCGAAACACGCAAATTCCCTATACCTAGAGGCTCGTTAATCCGAAAATGAAAAAGGGTTCGTTAATCCGAACATTTGTGGCGTTATTCCGAAGATTCGTTAATCCGAAAATGAAATTCGGAGCAACGAACCTTCGGAATAACGAATCTTCGGACTAAAGAGCCTTCGGAATAACGAACCTTCGGAATAACGAGCTATAACCGTTTCGTACTTCGGCACATCCACGCAAAGCGTGGCGTTTAGCGATCATGCATGTGGCAGACTTTCAGATTATAGTTAGGGGAAAAGAAACTGGAATAATATACTTCGGAAATGGTGATGTTTAAAGTTAAAGCTTGACACGAATGTCTATGTTTTATAGTAAACGATAATTAAAAATACCCAACAAAGTTTTGCATTCGCTCTCACAAAAGCTCGCTTGAGAAGATCAAAGTATCCCCCTCCCCTGAAAGGCAGTTGGAGTTTCCGCACCCCCCCCCCCCCCTTCCGAAGCTTTTGGAGATCAGATAATATATTGCGTCCTTGGTATAACATAAAGCAATCAATGAACGCTGAACATAGGAATCTTTATTCTTTAGGGCAAAATACGAATTTTGGAGCTGGTGAGTACGTCCCTAGTACTAATTTCTGCTTACGAGCACATAATTCTGTGAGGAATTCAAAGTTGTATTTGATGAAAATTTGTTTTGAATTACGAACCTTCGGAATAACGAACATCATCCCATTTTGACTGGAAGGGACTGGCATTTGTTTTTACCGTTTGGAATTGCAGATCGCATATGGAAAGGATTTTGGCCAAAAGTCTACTAAAATCATTCTACAGCTGAGAGCGCACGCTGCCCGCACACACAGAACGCCAAGGTGCACGCTTTGAATTATTCATGAGCCTGCACGGTCTGCCACACACGTCGTGCACACAGCAGTGATACGGACTGGTCCATTGTCGAATATGGGTAAAATGCTGCAGAAACAACATAGGGGCAGTCATAAATATAGCACTATATGGGTTAAATCTACATTGACAACATAAATTACATGCTTTTCATGAAATTGTTTACATTATCTGCTTTTTAACTGACCACACACTCACACACACACACATATACGCACACACTCACTGAGGTATCAATCTTATATTGCTGACAGTCGCTTTCTGGTCATGTGCAGCAACTTCAGTAAATTAATAGCAAAACCCAAGTACACTCTAAAAGATGCACAAATACAAACTGAAAGCTGATGTAGTGTAGATTCACAATCATGTTGGAATGTTGACCACTGCAAGTTCCACCGGCACTGCACTGCACTGTGCTTCATGCTCCACTCGCGGTTACCTGGGCACGTTCACCCCCATTACACAATGGTGCACTCTGCGTATATGAGCTTGCCGAGAAAGATATGATCATCGAACATCATCGAAGAAGAAAATTCCCGTTTTCTATATCTTCTCAGCAACATATAAAGTCATAACTGGTACAGTAGGTGGTCAGTTAATACAAGGGTTCACCGCTGACTTCAGGAAACTTAGAAATGAGAAATACATATCCAATTTACGTTATAACTCACGGTATATGAAATCATAACTCGTCCAAATGCAGCCACGAATAAAGGGTGACGTCATGTTTCATATGATAATGAGCTTCTCTGAGTCGCTGATTGTGATTGGATTGAGGACGGGACCTTCTCAGTTTTTTGCCAATTCCGACAAGACCTACAATCCAATCACAATGAGTTTGACATATATGATAGAGAATTTTTTGGCGCGTAATATGGTAGAAGCCACAGCTTCATGTGCCATTCGGTTGCGGAGATACAGCCTTTCAAATAGGGAGGTATCACTGCATCACACGGCGAATACTTCAGGAAGTGTGTACAATCCTATGGGGCAGTTATTCTGAAGTGAACTCACAAAGCTGTTTTTGAGCAGCCAGTCCGACGTTATTAGAAGTCCATTTATCTTCTAATTTTAGTATTCTACAGAAAAATGTCCTAAGACTAGAAAACCGCTAGCCACAAGTCCACGGACATTACTTACTTTATGATATTTTTCCATTAATGACAGTAAGTCGGGTTTTGCTTGTGCGTCTCCATAGGTTATAACACAGGGTGCGCGCGCGCGTGTTCTGTGTGTATTAAAAGAGACAACCTTTCCATATGTCTGTAAAGAAAGAGTAAAATATGGCCACCACGTAGTAGTATTTTGCGGAATTCTATCCGGACTCTGTGGAGTTTTCCGACAGTTCATTATTCCACAGGGAAAGGTTCGATAAAGGGATGGTACAGTTTTGTTTGAGATGGGACTAGATTTTTTTTCTTTTAGATGAGACATCTCTAATGAAATAATATAGAACACATAATTCTATGAGGAATTCAAAGTTTATTGATGAAAATTGTTTTTTTAAATGGCTGAGATATCAGGGAGGTGGAATAAAGCAGTTCAATAAAAGTTAGACCCACTTTGACGATCGTTTGTTTTACACTGTTTTTATATCAGCCATTTCAAAACAGATTTTCCTCAAATGAATGTTCAATTCCTCTTAGAATTGAATGTTCTTCAACGTTTCATAAAGGTTGTTTGTGAGTATATTGCTATGAAAAAAAAAAAATCACCCAATATATTATACCACTCATTTAATCAAATTAAAATAAACTTATACAGCAGTGAATAACCTGCAGCGAAGACGCCTAGGGGGGAAGGGGGGGGGGTCATCGTTATATGATGAGAAGGGGCTGACAAGGGGAACACGCAGCCCATTATTTCAAAGAGGATGATCAGGATCAGCAGGCCTGTAGCGGGGGTGGAAGTAGGGTGCGTATACATTATACGCCATCCCAAAAAAATAAATACAGTGTAAATAGATAAATAAATAAATATGAAATAAAAGTCTGGAAGGTCCACTTTTTCAAAAAATACTGTAAGACATATTATTTATAAGCCTCATCTGTATGCACTACTCCAATGTCCAATGTCTCGTTGGATGACCCTGACACTTGACCACTCGGTACCCGTCACCTTACCTTCGCACACAAGTGTGGAATAATGAAGTAACCTATATACAAGAAGCAGAAATTATTTTTTTTCTTCATCATCACAGTTTCGTAAGAAGGGAGAGGAAGAGGAAAAAATGAAAATAATGATGATAAAATCAATTCCACATAATTTATTCAGATTACGATTATATTCCACTTCGTCTCTTGGTGTATATTGTGTATTCGTGTGTGAATTTACGCCTGCCGACTGTAGTTCGTTATTCCGAAGGTCCGTTATTCCGAAGGTTCTTTAGTCCGAAGGTTCGTTATTCCGAAGGTTCGATAATCCGAAAAAGTGATAAGGTCTGTTATTCCGAAGGTTCATTAATCCGAAAATGAAATAAGGTTCGTTAATCAGAAAATAAAACAAAGCTCGTTATCCCGAAGGAATTTCATTTTCGGATGAACGGACATTCAGAACAACGAACCCTATTTCATTTTCGGATTAACGAACCTTCATAATACCGCCACAAATGTCGGATTAACGAACCCTTTTTCATTTTCATCAACTCCACAAATAGAGATTACGATTGTATTCCAGTTTGTGAATCGTGTGTTCTTGTGTTTTTAATTATGTGTTTACATGCGCCTCAACATAACATCATTTTTTTCAACATAACATATGGTTACAATTCGTTTTCCGAAGGTTCTTTAGTCCGAAGATTCGTTGTTCCGAAGTTTCGTTATTCCAAAGGTTCGTTCTTCCGAAGGTTCATTAATCCGAAAATGAAATAAAAGCTCGTTATTCCGAAGGTTCGTTACGGACCCTATTTCATTTTCGGATCAACGGACCTTCGGAATAACGAACCCTATTTCATTTTTGGATTACCGAACCTTCGAAATAACGCCACAAATGTTCGGATTAACGAACCTTCGGAATAACGAACAGTACCCTTATATATTATTATTATTATTATTATTATTATTATTATTATTATTATTATGAACTACCAAACGAACCATCAGAAAATCGAACCTTCATTTCGGATTGGCAAACCTTCGGAGAATTTAATAGGCCATGTGTATTATCATTCATCATTATCGGATTCACGAACCTTTGGAATAAAGCACTTTCAGCGCAACACGCTCTAAAAACCACTCTTTTAATTCGGGCATTGGGAGAAAGTTCAGAAAAGAATAGTCTTTGAAGTATAAGAAATCAGTTTCATTCTTATTCGACACTATCGATGATTTCTAGGCGTGGTGTTCATTTTCCGACAAAAAAAAGAAGAAGAAGAAGGAGGTTCGTTATGCCGATGGTTCGTTATTGCAAATCCGATACACGCAGATTCCCACTGCCGACTATAGAAGTTTGTCAATCCGAAAATAATCAGCAAGGTTCGTTTATCCGACTAGTGGCATTATTCCGAAGTTTCGTTTCTCTGGAAATGAAATAAGATTCGTTGATCAGAGAATGAATCACTCGTACGAAACTTTTTCTGATAAACGAACTTGCAGTATACCGAATCAGTTTTCGTTATCAAATGAACGAACCTTCAATCCTTTCTTCCTCTCATTTTTTTATATATTTATTTCTTTTTTATTATCGAACCTTCTGGTTATTAGGGATAATCAAGAAAAGACAAAATCTTTAAGGCAAGATAAGTTAACTACATGGTTCGACATAGTTTACTTTTTATCGAGGAGTATTCATATAGCAGTGAGTGATACCTTACAAGGAGGTATAATCGTAACAAATAAGTACACATATCTTTTGGTTTAGAATGGTCGATTTCTTTCAGGCACGGTATGCATTATTCCGTTGAAAGGAAATTCTGATGTTTCGATATTTCGGATGCATGTACGTCACGATACCGACACCCACGAGTCATATTTACATAATATGCAGTCCAGGAGTCATACACCTCACGAGTCATTCAGCCCTGAGTTCGACATAGATGATGTCCACTGGTGGGGGAGGGAAAATACCGAATGTTCCATCCGAAGGGTTTGAAATGCTATTGAGGGAGGTTATAAGTGCCGAGACGAAGTCGAGGAACTTACAGCAAAAAAAAAAAAAAAAAAAAAAAAAAGGCTTACGAGACCGACACATTAAATCCCGTGTTGTGATCCATCGAACTCGTGGGCTGTTTTTATTTATGTCGAACTCGTGAGCCGTTTTTACCGAGTGTCGAACTCATGAACTTCATTTGCCTAGCGTCGAACTCGTGGGCTCTATGACTCGTGACCTGTATGACTCATGGACCTGTTTTCAATGTCGAACTCGTGGGCTGTATGAGTCGTGGGTGTCGGTCTCGTAGGATGACCCCGTTATTTCGAATCTGAAACACGCAAAATCTCCAGATATTTGTTGAAGAAAATGTAAGGATTCGTAAATACGAATATTAATGCGGCATTATCCCCAGGGTTGTAAATCTGAGAAAAAGTTTGTTAATCTTAGAACGAACTCTCATGTATAGGTCTGCGTGGTACGAAACTTATGGCCTATTAGTTTCGGGATTGCGGAATCTTCAGAATTACACATTGTGTTTCGCTTTCGAATCAACAAACCTTCAAAATTACTGAACTTTTTCTTCTTCTTTTTTTCATATTTGGTAAAGCGAACCTTCGGATACCGAAACTTTTTTTTTCTCTCTTTCATTTTTTTTCTTTATAAAAAAACAAACAAACAAAAACAAAACAAAAAACTTCGGATTGTGAACTGTGAGAAACGAACAGTTCATACTGTTGTTTTTCCCCGATTAGTGGTGATAATTCAGGTAAGATATAATTTAGTAGAAAAGAAAATAAGGCACACAAAAAAACAAGTTATTTGAATCCTGACATCAATTTTCTTTTTACCGATAAATGAAAGATCATACAGATAAGAAATGAGAGGAAAAAGAAAAAATAGCCTGTGATAACGAATCGTATTAAATGTTTGACATCCTTGGTTTTCGCCCTCGGTCTTCGACTTGCTTTCCTTATACCTGTCCATCCCGGGTCCCCCAGGCTCCAGACTGTTTATAACCTCCAGGAATGCACCAGTGCGCGCGGTTTCCTTTGTTGAATGCTCTCTGTGCTACCGCCCCACCCTTCCCCAAGTCTGGCACCTTGCCATCGTGGGATTTTTCATGTTTTCCTTCTTGGTCAAGTTGGTGTTCACAACTTTGTCTACGTGATTGCGTTCTGTTTGTTTCTCCGAATTCGCTGCGTGCTCTACAGACACGTGGTGCACAAACAGTTACTGTATGGCTGTTTACGAGGGGGGTCACCTATACTCACCTGCAAACAGCTCACGGCGAGCAGAAAACGCCAGTTTCCTCTGCTGGTGGTTACTTTTACTGCCAAAATATTGGGCTTTGTCACTACGGAATACTATTCACACACAAATTGCAATGGAATATTCAAGTACATTGTATAACTACTCGTACTTCCGATCATAGCGATCTCTCGAGTGTTCGTGTTTCATCGAAAAGTAAGTGTTAGAAAGTTGTTGAAACTGCGTAGCAGCGCTAGACAGTCGTTAGTTTAGAGCTTCCGTATGCTCGATTTTTATGGGTTTATTGATATTGGAGCTCAGGGGAAATGTGGGGGGAAAGGATGACTTCAAAATAATTTGCTTGCCCGATTCGGTCAAGCATTTTTTTTTTTCCTTGTTCCAAAACGCTTGCCCAACTTTACTACTAGTTATGAGAAAGTGTGTGATAGATTGCTTCACATTCATTGTCATGATCGTACTGTACAAACTCAAAGAAAAAAAAAAATACTCGCAATTTTCCTGAAAGTGCGAGAGCGAACAAAAACATTAAAAAGATAAATTTAGATGAAAAATGTCATGATCGTGCTGGAGAGAGCCCAAAGAATTTGCTAGATTGTATATTTGTAGACAAATCACACGCAGTTTTGCTGAGCATGATTTCGAAAGAATTTGACAAAACTTTGTCATGATCGTGCTGTGACAGAGCTCAAAGAATTCGTAAAGTGCAAACAAGTCAAACGCAGTTTTGCTGATGTTGAGATCGAAAGAAAGTGTATAATGTTTTTATTAATACGATCGTGAGAACTCAAAAATTGAAACGCACCGTTACTAACCCGGCGTGAAACACACGAGCCGCCCAAATACAACATGATACATGTAACGAGTGTATCGTGCATGCATCAAACGTTAGAAAGGTTGTGCCACAGAGATCAAATGATCCGATCGACGGGGAAAGGATGTGCGTGCACCACTTCAGTATCTGCCCGTACACGTAGTTGCGTACACACGAAGAATGAATCATGCCCGTCCTACCGCGGCAGGACGATCAGCGTCCTGCCGCGTTCCTCCGCACAATTTTTTTCCCCTGCCGCTGCGCGTAGAAAAAAACGTTCAGCGCGTATTACGCGTTCGGCAAATCGTCCTACCGCAAATTTGCGGGATCCCGCGGTAGAACGCTAGTGAGAATAAATATCCCTTCCCTTACAATCTTTCAAAAATTCAAATCCTATCTTTGTGAGAATGAAAATGGAATGAAATGGTTTGGGCATGTCATCCGCATGCCAGAGAATCGGCTGCCACGTGAAGCTTACTATAATGACTTCCATACAGCACGACCACCTGGTCGTCCTCCCCTCAGATGGAGAGACCAACTTCGCTGTGATACAGGATCAACCCTACTGAGCCTTGAACACCAGGCAAAGGACAGGAGAGGTTGGAGTGAGCTCACCCGGAGGAGTGCAAAGGGACACACCGTCCTACGCCTTTAAGTCAAGTTAAGTCATCTTTGTGAGGAGTGAAAACTAAAGGTACATTTCTTTGCAACTGATTGACAAAAAGACCAGTTCCCAAAATTTTCCACTTTGTGCATGAACAAAAAAAAGGTCATTTGTACCAACAGGCATTTTGGTTTGTAAATTCACTGAGATAAGCATCTGTGATAGGATGATTATTCATGCGATCCTTATCTAAATGATGCCTGCCAGCGCATCCACCTGACAGCAAGAATGGTATTTCGCAATATAAAATGAAATAAGCTGTTACTGCATTCAATACAAAACAATGAAATGGATGCCTACTAAATTATAAACTGATGGGAGTATTCTGATCCCCTGATCTAAATGCAAGTTCATCCTTTTTTTGAACAGAAGTTCCATAAATTGTTATGTCATGCAAGCTTATGCATTATGCTGCTTTGAAAACAAGTGAAGTGCCGAACCAACTGAGAAAAAAGAAAGGTCATTTGTGCCAATGTGTACATGAGCTACAGTGTAATTACGAACTGGCTTATTACCCTACATCGACGTAAATAACCACTGAATTGATCAGTGTTTTAGTAGTAGCCATGATAAAAAAGTCATGGGCGTACTCAAGCAGTATTCAAACTTACGACCTCCTGATCACAGGACAGGCGTCATTTCCACTAGACCACTGTGCTTTCACTCGACAACAAGTGCTGGTTCTAATCCTCATAGCATGCAGTGGGTACTGCGTAATTATTCAAATTAATGAAATTCTTCCGTTGAGATGTTTTCATTGCAACTGATTGGCAAATTGCCCTACATCAACGTTGATAAGCTCACTGAATTGATCAGTGTTTTATTAGTAGCCATGATAAAATATCATGGGCATACATACTCGAGCAGGATTCGAACCCACAACCTCCTCATCTCCGGACAGGTGTCATCTTCAGTAGACCACCAAACAAGGATTAGAACCAACACTTGCTGTGCTTTATAGCATTCTGTAATAAAAATTCTGTAATACTGATGCAGTAAATTCAAAAAATAAATTTAATGGTCTCATTCACTGCTGGATACATGTACACATGCAGTGATTTAGCCAGGCTAGACTCTTCAATGTGGCATGTGATCAGTGGCCTTGATGCTAATCACAGTTTATTAGGCTGCCCTCCTTTGTTTCAGTCCAGCATAGTGTGTATAGCACTGCATTTGATTGTTTTCACCACAATCTAGCTCAATTAAGTGCTAAAATTTGCTTATGTTGAGCGAAACTTGTGTTTATAGTTGCTCGCGTTACATGGTAACTCGCGTTACACTTTTCATTGACATTTTTTAATGTGATAACAGTATTTATTCAAGTCAAGATCCTATGTACAGTATAAGGGTTTGATGAATTTAGAAAATTATGATTCCCAACAAATTACCTCCACTGCTTCCTTCAGAATGAAAAATATATCTTGTTTCGGTAACTCGCGTTACATGGCTCAAGGGCTGAACTTACATGTGGTGATTAGAATTTTTTGAAGGTGGCATAAAAATTTCCTCATGGGAGACTGAAGTAGAACCAATTTGCTTCTTTAAAATGAATTAATTGAAGTGCTAGCAGAATTTTTCTATTACAAAAAATTATATTAAGTTAAGCATGCATTTTAGCAATTTGGATGACTGAAAAAATTGTCTTTAACATTTGTAGCTGTTTCTCGGGAAATATTTGACCGATTGATATAATTCTTTGAGTTTCTTTAACTTCAATATATGGGTAATACATAATGAGTAATTCTTTTGCAATATGATAAAGTTGAAATTTTAGTGCCATGTCCACATTTCCATGGAATTGCCCAGATACATTTCATGAAAAATAACAATCATATTTGATACTTTAAGATCAAGAGGGGCATAATACTCCAAATTGGAATACAAAAAAATGAGGCCTTTGAAAAACTGACGCATGCAAATATATGATGGGGGATAGATTATATTTCAAGCAGCAATTTGTTTAATTAAAGCTTTTAAGACTTATATCCATCTACATATACATATTGTACACATCTACAAATGCAAAAAAAGTCTTACATTTCCATTGAATTCATCAGCTAGCATGACTGTAGTAGACTGTTCAATGGGCAGGGAATGGACACTCAGTCCCAGGTGAGAGTACTTAGGGTCTGACAAGAGGAACTCTTGAGTGACCTCCGAGCAGTACAGCTTGATCTTGGGACTGATGAACAGGAAAACAAGAATGTCTGTGTTAAAATTCAAATAATGCAGGAGTTATAGACAATTGTACAAACACTTTCACTTTTTGCTACTTGTCAGACATTTCTGTGTGTAGATGATTCCACAGAGCACTGCAAGGGCCTAGTTATTGTTACACTGTACTTCACCTTTCATTAATATGAATGAGTAACTAGCTACAATATCAGTATTTGTGATGTCAATGAATAAATGTACTTCATACCTAATTGTGATTCAAATCTTGGCTTTTTTATGCTCTTGTTCATAAGTAAACAGGCCAACAAAAAAAAAAAAAAAATGCAATCTATATCGCACCAGTTTAAGCAAGGCCATAGTTGGACTTAACTTTGACCAAACTGTCCTGCAGTGTCCAATGTGCATCTTGCCCTAGGGATATTTAAAAAATGGTACACACCTTGCGACTGTAAAAGTGGTTTCTTTCGCGGTGGTTTTATTGTAGCGCTTTTCGCGCTTTGAGGTTGAACCGCAAATTTAACATCACGCAAAAATGTTTTGACCTCGCCACTTGTTACAACGTTATTGTGCACATGCACACACACAGACACGCATTGAGTGCATTGCTGGTCAACACACACACAGCGATACCGCGCAATGTAGGTGCACTACAAGCATGTTATAAAGTACTTGAGAGACGGGATTTTAGGTAAGCCTACATTTAATTTTAATTTCTCTTTAATAAATAAAATAGTTGAATTAAAGTTTGGGTTTTCATGTGCGAAATAAAACAGTTTTTGCCGACTGTGAATTCACAGATTTTGCCGTCCGCGAATTTAAACACACGCGAAAAAGTCGGCACCAAAGAAACCACTTTTACAGCATTTGAATCTCACTTATAGCCACAATCAATAAGTCCGCATTTCAGAAAAAAAAATCATGTTCGAATCCTGAAGTGAATAATAGCTCCTTTTGGTGGCTGTGTGAATGGGCCTATTATAACACATGCATTTTACTACTTTCCCACTTTTCATTGTAAAATGGATTTAAAAACCAAAGCTCAACTTCCAATATCAGTAACAAAGCTTTGAAAAATGTTATTTTTCTATGGAAAAACTATTCCCAACAATTCTCATTTTTCTCAAAATAACGTTCATGTGATTTTCATACATAGAAAAGACAACACCATATTCTATGCACTTAGTCATGTAAACAGCAGTTACAGCACATGAAGTTCATTGTGAATTGTGTGAACACTCTGGATACACTGTACTCACTTGCATGTGTATATCAACCTTAGTACATGAAGTTCATTGTGATAATGTATGTGACTACTCACTTGCATTTCAACCTTTCAGCAAATTTTGCACTACCCAGGCCAACCATGTGATCTGTAAAAAACACACACACAAACAAATAAAAACAAACAAACACACAAACAAACAAAACACTGTGGTGATTGATGGCTGAAAGTACAGACAAAATGCTGACTTGGCTAGTGTATTCAGATACAATTTAGAACACATAAAACAAAACAACTTATGAAAATTTAATTTGAAATTATTGTACAATTTATTGCCAGTGATAAGCAATCTATTCAAATGGGGTTGAAGTTAAGATAATTTGTGCCCAAATTGCAATGTAAGAGAGGACATTGTTCATGCGTTCATTGAATGCAAACTTTAAAAAAAAAATTGTATTCGTAAGGAGTTTGTTACAAGATGTATACCATGCACCAGTACTGAACAAATATCAACGTTTCACATTTGTTGAAAATAAAGTGCATGAGTTAGTATAGTCTGTTTGTGACAATAGCATTTTGGAGGATTTATAATCTTATTTTGAAATGGAATGAAACCAGTAATGATAAAAACAGCTGTACTTTAAAATATGTGTTTATGAGAAAAATTAAAATGAGAATAGAAATACTAAGCTATAACACAGTAGAACACAAGGGAAAAATGAACTACACGTATTACTACCAAACAAACTGTTGAACTTATAATGCACGATTGTGTTTTCAAGTATCACTTTCATGTGAAATTGTTATGATTATATTATTTTGATTGTGTATTTTGAATGGAACCTGAATAAATCCCTAGACGAGGCAAAAGAAAAATAAAATGGACAAAATGCATGAAAAAAAAGTAAATATAGAACAACAAATATCAAATTCGTAGGGGACAACAATCGAAATTCAAGCAAATGCATTTATCAAAGAGATCTCCAAAATGATAAGAAGAGCAAGGAATAGGTCCACAACAGCACAAAACTACATGTAGCAAGAGCTTTAAGCTAAATTGTGATTGATCAATTTCAGAAACGGATGATTTCTTGGTCAGCAGTCAAATGTTTAATCTTTCATGTTAGGGTCTATCTCATTACATCGGTTCAAATATGTACATCATTTTTGTGTCACATTACTTTTAAACAATAATCTATTGAACAAACTTCTCTCTCAGAAGTCTTTATTTTGTATACAATGTAAACAACTTCATCAAAGATGATCAGACAAAAAATTAACACTAGAAAATATCATATTTAGTAATCAAATCTAATTCAGTTACTCATGGTTGATAAAAATCATGTTACTTGCAAGGATAATTTTCTATTTCTTAAATCATGTAGCATGTGTGTGTAATGGTATTGCATGCGGTACTTTCCAAGCTTGCTTACAAGCTGCGAACACGTATATACAGTACTTTGTAACAATTGGAACTCTTTGCCAGACGCAGCTGTCAGAGCAACAAGTGTCAATCAATTCAAATCTATCCTTGAGAAATACTGGAACAGCCACCCCCTAAAGTACAGCCCATATCAGAGGGACAATGAAACCTGGAGGGGCAAATAAGCAATGCTTTACGTCTCTACGTATCCAAGTAAACTCCAAGTAAAGTAAGTAAGTAAACATGTTTCGTAATTTGTAAGATTTGTAAGATTTTATTGACTCTATCGACCCCCTCTCGGGGTATGAAAGTACAAACATATTTACAATATATGAATACAAAAATATATTATAAGTGATATATCAGGAGATGTTATTAAATGGAATAATTGTTTAAATGTCCACCCTCCGGCACCTCCAGTCAAAACTCCAGTAGGAGTATTCAGGAGGACCTCAACCACGTACCAAGTACCAAGTACCAAGTAAGTGATAATGTACATGTACATGTGAAAATAAGAGATATAAATAATTATTATCCATACAGAGGATTTTGGGAGCCCGAATACAAGTGTTATTTTGTCGACGCACCTCATAACCTCAGACCCACTTAGAAAGTTTGTTGAACTCGACCAATATTTTTTGCCGAGGCGACCAATATTTAAAATATTGGACGGCAAGAGGGGGATTCCCCAAAGTTTTTATAAACTGCACTGTGATTGGCTGAGATATATACGAGATGACCTGAAATATGAAGTAAAAACGTCTCTGATTGGTCAATCACGAATTAACTAAAATATTGTTTCTTCTAAAATTCTGTGTTTATACAAGCAAATTTCATATATCAATTAGTTGAAATTGTTTTGCATACAATTTTTCAAAGTATCACTTTCATACCAGGAAATTAAATTTAGGTTTGATGAAAACAAGTTGCATTTTTTTGTGCAGGCCGGCGACGATTGATCAGCTCAGCGCTACTGCTAGATAGCCCGCGCGCGATATTAATATACATGTAGCCGGCCGCCGCCGCTTGCATTTACATGCATAATGTGTTACTAAGTACAGTAGGCCATAGAACTACAGTACTACTGAAGTAAATCTTTCACGATCTACGGTAGATGTGACGTGAATTGTGTCTCAGATCTCGCATACAAGAACATCTAATTCTGGTCTAAATTAGCTATTGATAGATCTCGGCCTAACAGTAACATGACGACTACCATGGATACATATTTTATAGATCACTGTTTTATCAGGGAATGAAGTACCTGTGGTACATTAACTTGCACTGAAGAGTGTACCGGTACCATACCCCATGTCAAGATCAAGTACAGTAGGAGACCATACAGCACTCGGAGACAGAAAGGGTAAGTGAAAATATTCTTTGCTAAAATCCTCTGTAGGATAATAATGATAATATTGGATGTCCCATTTTCGATTAATACAAGGAAATATTGGACTCGCTAAGTAAAATATTGGACTCGTCTTCCACTCGTCCAATATTTGTGCATAGCTCGTCCAATATTTCCTTGTATTAATCTCAAGGCCATCCAATATTATATAAATGTTTACAAAAACAAGGTGTAAAGGACGTTTAACTACTCTACCACTACGTGTACAAACATTTACATCTACTTTTTTTTCTTTCTTCATTGGTATTGAAGAGAAGTGAAACATAATAGTTCTCATAAATTTGGCTAGTTTTTTCAAATGGCAAGCATTAGTTGAATTGAATAATTTGGCCATATGTAATGCATTTGGTCTACTGGCCGTCAAACTACTTGGTAAATTATAGTCTCTCTTTGATGAAAAAGGGACAAACAAAAATGTAATGAAATTCATCCCCTATAATAATTGTCGGATGAACATATAGTACAATGCAATTCATCTGTCAGGCTTGCATCAAACCTTCCCTTATTAACGGGTAATCCATTTACATCTGAATTTACTTAAAATGTAATATAATCTTTCTTACACAAGACCTGTAAATACTTCTCTAACATCAAATTATCCTTAAACATTCTATAATTTGTACAGATTCTATTTGACCATGTTGCTGCTCTCCACTCTTAAATAAACATATCAAAAAGTCAAACTTTTGAGGTGTGTGAAATCCATGGAGCACTAAATCCACCCCCTTGTGCAATTCCCCAGCCCTGCATGATAAAACTAGAAATGTCGCTTTGGCGACTGGTATGCCTCCGCCATACTGCATGATTTTCCCAATAGGTCTAGATAGTACATGTGGACACTGTGTGATTACATTTTCACAAAATTGGCAAAATATTGGAATGACAAGTTTGTCACAAATGTGTTGAATGTTCACCTTCCTTGATGTAGGTTTAATTGGATGAATAGGAGAGCATGTATCTAGGGATTTAAGGACTTTAACTTGACTTTGAACCATTCATACATTTAGGCATTGAGTAATTTTCAAGGTACAGGTGTGGAGAAAAAGTGCAATTTCTGAATTGAATAGTAAATTGTTACCATTTTCATCTGGCCCTTGACCCTAAAATTCATGAGATAATTACTTTCAGGTAGAACATGCATAATATGTACTAAGTTTCAAGGTAACTTGAGCCACTTCCGAGATATGGAGGAAAAAGTTAGTTCAGCACTTTCAATTGATCTTTGACCTTTTGACCTTTGAGGCAAAAAGAGAGAGAAAAAAAAAACTTTCCAGAGAAATTTCATTAGGTTACACACGCATACACCAAGTGTAAAAAAATAACCCTGCTGGCATTGCATAAATATGAGGGTAATAGTAAAATTTTGAAGTCTTGCACTTGACCTTTGACCCCTGACCTTTGACCCCATGAACCCTACATTCTCTAGATAATCACTTCCAGTCAGTACATGTATATACTATGTTCCATGAAGATACCTTGAACAATTTTCCAAGGTACAGAGAAAAAAAAGAAGTTTTAATTTTTCCTACTTGACCTTTTGACCTTTGACCTTTGACCTCATGACCCATACTTTCACCAGAGAATCTTAATTGGGTAATACATGTATACACTAAGTTCCAAGAAAATATCTTCAGGCATTCAATAGATATGGTGGAAATAGTGAAATTTTATGTATTTGACCCTGACCTTTTGACCTTTGACCTTTGACCTCATGACCCAAACTTTCACCAGAGAATCTTAATTGGGTAATACATGTATACACTAAGTTTCAAGAAAATATCTTCAGGCATTCAATAGATATGGAGGAAATAGTGAAATTTTATGTATTTGACCTTGACCTTTTGACCTTTGACCTTGAGCATGTGCACCCAAAAGTTGATAGGCACAACTTCACCCCCTAATACACATACATGCCAAGTTTCATTAGGATACCTCAACAGGTTTCGATAGTTACCTTGTCCACAAAATTCATTACGGACGGACGGAAGGACGGACGGACGGAAGGACGGACGGACGGAAGGACGGACGGACGGATGGACGGACGGACGGACAACCCGAAAACATAATGCCTCCGGCACCACTTCGTGGCGGAGGCTTAAAAATATTTGTGATAAATAATAACCATTGTGATTTTGATGGGGAGTGTATGTCTCCTTGTACTGATGTAAATGCGGAAGAAATTTGAAAATTGTGAGTGTTTGGTTTCTTTTCCCTTGACGAATCTCAACCAGAATCCAATCATTTGACATTTAATATGGTTCAAAATGACTCCACGTCCAGTTTCACCATAAACCATACACTCAGGAGAACATTTGTTCACAAGCAAAATTTTTCTTAAGAATTTCCTATGGAAAATTTCAATTTGGTCTATGCACTCATAACCCAGACTTCACAACCATAGAGTAAAAACAGGTTAAACAAGATGATCAAATAGACGGCACTTTATATCTCATAATCATATCTCCATATCTTCATATCTCATCTTTAATATTTATAAGAGGTTTCTCATTATTTCACAAGAGTTGGAAACCTGAAGCCTCATCTCTGACACCAAACTAAACCATCCCTTGAATAGGCAGTGTACAACCACAGTACACGTGACTTTACAATGTAGCTTTACCATCCACCAGGCATCCAGCCACACGAGCGAGTGCAAGTGTGGTTGTAGCTATGGCCAGAATCGCTGGACACAGCCACACTCGTGTGTATACATGTCCACACACATGGAGAAGCTTTACACTTACAGTATATTATTTGAAGGCTTAAATTTAAGTCTCCTCCACTATCCACTTCCAGCTCCAGAACTTGCAGAAGTCATTACATTGCCTTGGCATAGCCCGACCAGACGCTGTAATTACGCCGTGCGAATAACCTACGCTACGTACAGCGACTGGGCTGTGTATAGTTAGCCTTGGCAATGCAGCACTGCAATGCCGATGACACACATAACATATAGCATCGTACGAAGCTTTCTAAGGGCCATTTTTGACAATCTAAAAAAAAAAAAAAACTACGTACGTACGTAATGATAGTACGTACGTACGCAGTATTATTGCGTACGTACGTATTATTTATTACATACGTACGCAATATTATTACGTACGTACCTAGTATTTATTACGTACGTACGTAGTATTTATTATGTACGTATGCAGTATTATTACGTACGTACGTAGTATTTATTCATTTCTGGAGAAGACCCAATGGATTCACTCACATCCTGCGTTTTTTTTTTTTTTTTAAAACCAGAATAGTTACTTTTCAATGTGAACTAGCCAAGCGAATGAGCCCCCACCCCCCCCCCAAAAGCATTTCTTTCCTTTTCTGTTTTTGTTTTCCATCCCTTCCTTTTTTTTTCTTATCCCTTCCCCCCCCCTTTTTTTTTTGGGGGGGGGGGGGGAGGAGTAGAGGTTGAAGCATTTGTCGACAATTTTGAGGGGGAGGTGGTGGTACCCCCTCTATAGCCACACCCCGATAAACAAGATTCCCGGGGTAGAACAATCCTGTTACTCGTCTTCATGAACGCGGATGAGACTGCTCTCAAAATATTACAGTTTCCAGGGGCGTAGACAGCGGGGGGATGGGGGTGCATCCCCCAAGAATTTCAGGTAAGGGGGGGGGGGGGTGGTGTGTACAATCATCCTCCAGGTTTCACGATAGTTGGAATAATAATTGTTATATTTGATCATAATGAATTTGAATTCATTTTTAATTGTTCCTGTAATTGTTATTCCTGATTATTTTCGTTCCTGTTTGAATAAATCGTCACCTCATTATGATAAATACCGATATGCCCATTTTGTGCTGTAACAGATCTATTTTAGGTGCGAAAGTGTTGCATAGTTTCTTTCCTGTATTTTCTGCTATGAAGATGTAAGTGGTAATCTCATTATCAATTATTGTATTTAGTATAGTTTCATAATGAGAATATGCATTGGTTTCTAGATCCCAAGATGATGACTGGGAGGGGGAATCACATGCATAACGTATATCCCTTCACAACTTAAAAATACAATGGAAAATATTTTGCCGTTTCGGGGCGACAACATAAAAAACAGATCGATGTTTTAGTGAAAACTGTATTTATTTAGGAATAGCTGAAGTGTAAAAAGAGTCATACAAGTGTAAACCTATGGCAAAACGAATCGGTTATAACGAGTTCGGTTATAACGAGATTCCGGCTACAACGAGGACATTTTCGGTGCATCAAGATAAAGAAAAACATAAGCAATTTGATCGGATACAACGAGGTTCCATTTCTTGACCTGCCGCTTTCAAACACGCGACGAACGAAACACTGAAAAGCGAATTCACGCTATCCCCGTTTTACATTAGTCTGTGTAGAACGCAGTAACACACTGCACAAGTGCCCGTCCTGTCTCGATCTCTACATAATCATGCACATCATACCATCTGAAGCGGGAAGACTTGGAAACAAACGTGTTTCAGTCCCGCCGTTATCCTTCTTTACCGCCCATTATCAGTGACGAATAACGGGAGTACCGTTTCTTCCATGTTTCTTCTAAACCACATAACATAATCATAATCATTCCATCACTTCGCGAAGTTCCATTTCTTGACTTGGCGCTTTCAAACACGCGACAAACGGAACATTGAAAACCAAATTCACGCTATCCATGTCCCTCCTGTTTTGCAGAGTAGTTCATGTTTTCTTCTAAACCACGTGATAAGACACAGAAATAGGCCCTATACCATCCGACGTTCCTATTTAGTTATTGAATAAAATCATTTGATTTTGTTTTTCGCGAGATACGCGAGAGAAAAAAAAATATAACGCATTCAAGAACTAAATTTCATGTAGCGACACTCGTGGCCAAAATGGACAATAATATTGGAATGCGTGTGCAACTCATCATTATAACTATCCTTTCCATTTTTAGTTCCGACTTCCAGTTGCTTTGCTGGCTAGTAACTATGAGTGTTGGTGATTAAAGCCGAAATTAGTAATGAAATCATAGCGATCTCCCCGGTTACAGTAGCGTAAAAATAGTTGAATAATGTATGTTAATCTACTTGAATCGGTGTTTAGAAAAAGAAACAAACGCATTTAACAGTTTGAATAGATCTGGGATTGTTCATTATCATGTAACAAAACATAATATAAATATGAGTGTGCATGATTAATGCCGAAATGATTAATGAAATCATCGCGATCCCGCCGGGTGACAGTAGCGTACAAAAATAGTTGAATAGCGCATGTTAATCGACTGAGTTGGTGTTCAGAGAAAGAAATAAACGCATTTAACAGTTTGAATAGATCTGGGTTTATTCATTATCATTTACCACTGCATTTCTTAATGAAGATTTTTCTTTCTTTCAGAATGGTCCACGAGGTACAGACTTGCGTAAAAAGGATAACAACCATCCAAATTCAACATTGTCGCATATTTTTCAAGAACGGGTGTACAAAACGCGAAGAGATTTTTCGGAAGAAAATAAAGAACGCATTTTGTAATCCCTTCGGGCGCAACGATCATTACATTGTATAGGATTACAGCCGAAATGATTCATGAAATCATCCTATTCCCGCTGGGCACCAACAGCGTAACATACCTCGCAAGTTACGATAAACAACGCATGTATGTTACTCTATTTGCGCTGGTGTTTAGAAAAACTTAACAAGCGCATTTTTAAGTATACAATCTGATTTTGTTCATTGTCAGTTTACACTGTACACTGTATTTCACAAACGAAAAAGCATTCATCTTGTGGAATGGTTCGATACAAGAGGAAGAGATAGGTGTAGAGAATCACGAAAGATCCTGCCGAGTAGACCTTCTTCTCAGGAACATAATGTGCAACTAGTATTATGCGAAGAGATTTTTGGAAGAAAAATAATGAATTAACGCATTTCAACACCTACTTTTTTCCGTCTTTTTTATGTATCAATTCACAAACAATTTCCCTTTATTGTCTCAATAATAACGATCCATAATTGTGTAATAAAAACGCAAAGGATGTTCTTGAGTTTGATTGACGGGTATGACGTCGTGCTTATGTTTTCCTTTGTTTTTTATGCGTACGGTTATAAGGAGGTACCGGTTATAACGAGGCAATATCGCCAGTCCCACGGACCTCGTTATAATATAACGGGGTTTCACTGTATAATATTTCATTTTAATAATAATAATAATAATAATAATAACAATAATAATAATAGTAGCTACTTGTATAGCGCACAGGTCCACTTTCCAGTGCTCATGGCGTTCAAAAATGAAAAAATATCATATATTTACATGCATATACATATTCAAACATTTCAACAAAGAAGAAAATGGTAAACAAAAGCAAATATATACCAAATAAAGAATACAACATATATCAATTAAAAATACAATATTGATCCAATATTAATGACATACAGCAATTACAGTCCTCAGTATGAAAGGAACAGTTAAGTTTTAAGTTTGGATTTGAATGACTCTGTAGATGACAGTTCCCTTAACTGAAGAGGTAACTGATTCCACAATTTTGGTCCCATAACGGAAAAAGCACGATCACCATATACCCATGTTTTACTCTGGGTGTTTGGAGTAAGAATGCATCTGATGATGAACGTACATTGTAGCCTTCGTGTCGGATTGTATTTTTGAACAGAATTACTTATGTATATTGGGGAAAAAGAATGAACTGAATGATGTACTAATAACAGAATCTTGAAAATAATCCTTTTTTCTACAGGTAACCAATGTAAGGAACGGAGAACTGGTGACATGGAATCAAACTTATTAGTAAAAGTTAACAATCGGGCAGCAGAATTTTGCAACCGTTGAAGTTTTGTGACATCTTTTTTTGAAAGATTACACAACAATGAATTCGAAAAATCCAACCGAGAAGAAATCAAAGCATGAATAAGTATCTCAGCTGCAGATTTAGACAACTATTTCCTTATGAAACTTAAATTACGCAACTGATATCGAACATTCCGCTGAATATGAGTTACATGACTTCGAAATGACATTTCCTGATCAAATATGACACCTAAATTACGGGGTGTTTTCGACGGAGTAATGCAAGTGCTACCGATGTTGACATGACATGACTGATAATCAACTTTGCGTAACATATGCTTTGATCCCAATAACAGAAACTCAGATTTATCATCATTTAGTTTAAGGCCATTGGATGTAAGCCAAATTTTCAGGTCTTGCAAACATGCTTCGAGTTTTACAATGGCGGATGACAATGAAGACAGAGTGGGTTTAAAAGACAAATAAAGTTGTATATCATCCGCATAACAATGATAACTAATACAATGCTTGCGAAATACTTCACTAATTGGTTGCATATACAGAGAAAAAAGCAGCGGGCCTCCAACAGAACCTTGAGGTACACCAAACTTTGTCATAGTTTTACAAGAGGTGGAATCACCAATTCTGACATAATGAGATCGATCACATAAGTAGGATATAAACCAATCAAGAACAGTTCCTTTGATGCCCAAATATCTCAATCGTTGAATCAGAATAGCATGATCGACTGTGTCAAAAGCTGAGCTCATATCAAGCATGATAAGAGCAGTGATGTTACCACATATCTAATTCTCTGAACACAAAATCTGATAAGTTGACTAACAGTGTTTCTACACTATGACCAGGCTTGTACGCAGATTGAAATGAATCAAGCAATTCATTATCTTGCAGATACATTGTCAGTTGTGAGAAAACAACCTTTTCAAGCAATTTACTTAAATAAGGTAAATTTGAAATTGGACGGTAATTTTTTAAACACTCCTGATCTAAGCCTGCTTTTTTCAAAGTTGGATGAATAACTGCTTTTTTACACACCTGTGGAACTACACCTAATCTCAGGCTAGCATTTATGATTCTTGTGATAATGGGTGCTAAAACTCTGTCACACTTCTTAACCAAATCTGTTGGGATTGGATCAAGTTCACATGATTTGTTAGGTGAGTTCTTAATAAGCTTTTCTATCTCATTAACAGTGACAGACTGAAACTCACTCAATTCTGACTATGGACTTCACATACAATGTCATTTGGCTGTTCACAACGAGTTGGGAAACTCCTTTGGATTGCCACAATTTTATCAATGAAATATTGATTAAAACAATTGGCTAACTCAACCTGATCACCATGAGTGAGGTGTTCTGGTAAAGGAGATCGCTGTTTTCGGTAAAGTAAAGCATTAGCAACTTTGTACAACTTCTTTGTACTTGTATCTTTCCCACAATCCGTAACCTTTTTTGGATGATATTGTAACTTAGCATCTTTAACCAAAGCATTTACACATCGCCTTTGTGCATGATACATCTGCTTGTGAATCTCCACTTACCAGTTTTGTGGACCTTGACTTCCTTTCTAACTGTCTACGAAGCAGTTTTGCTTGAGCTATTTCTGGGGTATACCATTCCGTATTGGGGTGTATTGTGACCTTGATTCGTTTCTCAGGTGCCAACTTATCAAGGGTGGCAGTGAGTAAGGTGTTATACAAATTCACTTCATCATCAACATTATTAACTTGAGATTCAGCTGATAAAAGAGACTTAACATGAGTATCAGCAACAAACTCTTGTGGGTTTACAGATTTCAAATTCCGTGTCACAACAAATGTTTTTTTGATACAACGTTTAGGAAGGTTCAATTCACACATTATTGCTGAATTTTGGCTGAAACCTATATCGAAGTACAAACGTACGAGTCTGTCTCTCTCTGCCCTGTCTGCCGCCATTACTCAAATACTGCGTACGTACGTAATAAACAATACGTACGTACGTAATGAACAATACGTACGTACGTAATAAATACTGCGTACATACGTAATTAATACTACGTACGTACGTAATTAATACTACGTACGTACGTAATAATACTGCGTACGTACGCAATAAATACTACGTACGTACGTAATAATACTACGTACGTATGTAATAATACTACGTACGTACTAATACTGCGTACGTACGCAACAATACTGCGTACTCTCGTGGGTTCGAATCCTGCTCGAGTATGTACGCCCATGATTTTTTATCATGGCTACTACTAAAACACTGATCAATTCAGTGCTTATTTACGTCGATGTAGGGCAATTTGTCAATCAGTTGCAAAAAATACTGCGTACGTACGCAGTATTATTACGTACGTACGCAGTATTGTTGCGTACGTATTTTTTTTTTTTTTTAGGTTGTCAAAAATGGCCCTTAGAAAGCTTCGTAGCATCGAGTACAGCATACTCAAGTTTACTACTAACGTATTGACTTGGCTTTGCAGCAAGAAATAGTACCATACTGTACGTGATGACCGGTATGCGTACAGTACTCAGGAGGTTCGGTTTTTAGCGTTTTCGTGACGCGATCGAATAAGTAGTGATAGCCAATAACAAACAATACATGAGATAATACGTATGGGACTAGGGAAGTGCTATAGTACGTACGGTATCGCTTCATTCATTTTAGGCCTACACACCGCTCACCTGCATGACAATGCGACAAAAAATACCCTTTTGCTCGAAGAACGCCATCCCCTTTAAAGCGATCAATTGCAATTTGCGGATACTCTACCATAAGTCCTCCAAATGTACTCATTGTAATTCGTGTATCCAAACGTAACAGGTCCTCCCTCCAAAAAAAAAAGCCTCCAACTTTCGAAAGTCGCGCAAACAAGCTGTCGGTGAAAGTTGCATTATACATGTACTCCAAATGTGATTGACGGGACTTCGTTTACTTCGCGACAGACAGCGCAAGACCTGAATAGAGTACGTGAAGTGAAAACCCAATAGGGCCTACACGGTTCATTTTTTTTTCTTCTCGTGTCATTGGCAGAAAGAGAGAAAGAAAGAAAGAAAAACAGAATAAACAAAAAGTAGAATAGCTTACAGTAACCTCAGCGTATATTCATTAGTGCTCTTATTATAAGGTCTATTAATTTTTATACAACAAGTTCAAAGTTAACTGAGTTTTATATCATTTGGCCATGCTGTATTTATTTATTTATTCATGTTTTCTTTAAAGACCTAATAAAATGGTTTAGGCATTTTTTTTCTCAATGATGTAATAATATTAAATGTTAAATTCTAAGTAATTCTATGGTTGTGCGGGGTTTTTTACTGTTCTGAATTTTGTTCTATAAACATAATGGATACAATTTCCTCGGTTTTGGAAAACTTGCTATACTTTCACCGCATGCGGCGCACTATCACTTCTAAATTGTGATGACGTCTAAAAGAACGGAGTCGTTTCACGACCAGTCTAGCCGTAGCCAGCGAGCTGGCAAGGCTATGCTAGCGCAGCGCAGCGACAGCCGGCGCGCGGCCGGCGGCTGCACTGGCTAGCGCTACGCGCTGGCGGGGGAGCGAGCTAGCGAGCGCATAGCAGGTGCTGCGCTGCACTATTGTCATTGGCTAAGCCTTTAGACAAAAGAATATTTAACCCTATAAAGCCCAAGGGGGGGGGGGGGGGCACATTGTGCCCCCCCCCCTACCAGATTTTCATTCGCCACTCCTACACCCTTTACCCGATTTCAACCAAATTTGGTGACTTTTCCTAAAATCTTATTGCAAACATTTTGATATATAATTTAGCTATGTCTGATATTGCTGGTTGCCATGGCAACCATAAATGACAACCATGTTCATCAGATTTTGCATGTTTTTCTGTTCAAATTTCAAACAATATAATAATGAATGAAATGAGGGTTTTCTTGGCTGTAATTTGCTGAAGGACCAAAATGTGAAGTAATTATGGTCGAATATTACCCTGAAATGGTCTTATTATGTCCTTTATTTTTATATGACGTAGGCATCAAACAATAGATGTAGAAATAATCTAAAATACAGGATTTTCCAAAGACTACCCTTTTATTTTGTGACATCATCACACGAGCTTTGCCTGTAATATCACTTGTTGGTAATATTATCAATCTGCAAACTCAGAATTCCAATATTATGAAAATATTAGATGTGATACCAATATTTGTACCTATCCCAAGCAATACATCATAGGTTTCATATGTTTCTTTATATTGTAATGAATAGCGCCCCCACATGTTGACCTTGAGAAATTTTAACCATAACAAATAATGAAGGTTGACTTGCTTTTCCTTTGTGCCAAATGTGAAAATGATTGATATAAAATAAAAACATATACACATGGGATAAAGAAATATAAAGAAAAAATATGATTTTAGCATATTTCCTATGTATTTCTTTGTATTTTGGCAAATAGCGCCCTCAATAGGTGACCTTGAGAAATTTTAAATGTTGGGTCATGTAGAGTATGAGTTGCTCTACCCATGTGCCAAATATGACGGTGATACATCATATAATAAAGAAGTTATATAGGGGGGCACAATGTGCCCCCCCCCCCCCCCCCCCCCTTGGGCCTGGAAGGGGTCAAAATAGCTTGGGCTTTATAGGGTTAATGAACTGTATCGGATTTAATACTGCCAATAATACAGATTACAACTGTGGTACGCTTGGATATCCATTATTTTCGGCGAACTCGTGAAATACTATCAGGCCCCACCACTGCGTGTCTGTACGGCGGTGGGGCTGCCTTCCACAGTGAATACTCGTGAATGCGGCGAAATGACTTCATAATATGGCCCTCGGCTCGACTAATTTAACGGCCAATTTAACCATAAATACAACCCTATACCTAACCCTAAACCCTAGGAGGACCTACCCTTGCTTGCTATAAACGCACGGGTACGGTGCACACGTGACTGCGGTGGGGCCTATATTTCACGATAGTTCCACCACCACTGCGTGTCTGTACTAATACTACGGCGACTCGCCTGCTTCTAGGCCTAGACCTACTCGTGAATCCAGCCCCACCGTGGCATTCATCGGTAGATAAGCACGGCGTTTGGGCTTCCTTCCACAGTATGATTTTTAGCATAAAACAAAAACTACTCGACCAAAATTGACGATCATTCTTGGTATCGTTTTTCTTAGAAAATGACGCATCTAAATTACTGATCATATTGCAGAAACTGACTATGGGAAACTGGTTAGGCTTTTTTTTTTTTAATTATTATTATTTTTTTTTTATTTATTTTTTTTTTAGCCACGACCCACCCTGTAACAACATATCCCCCTAACCGTTAGGTGTTAGAGTGTAGCCTCTGTACTACTACCAAAGATTTAGCTCGACCAGACGCTGTTAATACGCTACGCGAATACAGCGTCTGACCAGCGAGCGGGCACCTTCAAAGTGGGGAACCACAACACAACTACAAAACTTATGAAAATTTATACGTTCTTTATAAACAATGTACACGTTACCAAACGTTACTCACCTTAAGTGCATGCTTGTATTACAGAAGGTTCGTAAGTCCATTGAGAGCCCTCGTGATAAGTCCGTGGAACCAAAAAAATGATACTTTCTGGCGGATTCCCTAACACCGTCGCGGTTCATCGTTGCAGAATTCAAAATGGCGCCTTGATCTCTGCGGAAATCTTTTGCGTGCGTGCGATGCGCTGCCATGCTTGAGTGTTGGTGTAGCAGCACGGTCGACAGCGCGACCTTTTGAAAGGGCATTCAGATCATGTGACCTCCCGAATATGGGAAATGGCCTGGCGTGAAAGACGATGTACCGTTCTTAAACCGTTCACACATGCTGCATATAACCATCAATTTAGGTAAGTTATTGAATATAAATTTCAATACTCATAGCATAGATATGAAGTCTCATTATCATTTTGTTCGTCAGATGAGTTTGAAGTGGCAAAAAAATGATCTAAAGTATCAAAATTCAATCCGATCGCATGCGATCGTTGGACCCTCTTCGTGTTTGGAGCTTCGTTGGTACAGCCCTGTCGCGCTACGTATGTACAGCGGCGACTGGGCTGTGTATAGTTACCAAAGATTCTGCTATTACTACTTACTAGTCTACTAGACCTAGTGCCGTAGTGGTAATAGTACACTATACAGTAGTAGTACTAGTAGACTACTACTACAGTAGACTATTATAACTACTAGTAGACTGCTACTAGATCTACTACTAGACTACTACTGGTAGTTTAACTTGTAAGCGCCGGCCGACGGGCCAGGCCACGGCCGGGACGTTCCCGCTTGCTTGCTGCGGCCGGAGTAGCCGCTCACTTTGTGAGCGAGCTGGGCCTGTTCTTCTAATCTACTTACTAGACAGTTACAACTTACAATGTCAGTCATGTAGAATACAGTGTATCCTTTCTAACGTTAAACTATATGGGGGCATACCAGACATACCATTCTGTATTTCCCAGGCGATCGTTTCCGTGAGGTCTATTCTCGGGCTTGGTGCCATGTTCACGCTCTTGCACTGGCAGCGGGGGAGATGCAGCTGGTTCATATCGGTAAGGTGCAGCCCCACGATAACGTTCTGGTTCATCGGCTGCCTCTCCCTCCCCATTTTCCCCTTCAACTTCATGTGCCTCCTCTTCCTCTCCGCTATCGTCAGAGCTGCAGTCTTCACCATCATCATCAATGTCGAAGTTTACCCATATAGGGGAAGACATTATGCTCGAGGTACCAGGTATCTGTGCAAGCTAACTTAGTGATAATGTACGTGGTATAACTGGTAATGCGTACATGTCGACAGTCAGTGTGTCGACCGTTACCGGGAGCGCACATCCCGCGGGCCCGGGCCTGGCCGGGCTAGCATCGTGTACGCGCGTGTACCAAGCTAGTAATCTGAGTGCTTGTGCTGAGCGGCGTCTGCTAACCGAGCACAACTCCGTGCTTATACGTCATCAATCGGTCCAGGGGTGTTGGTCACGTGACTATCTTTTTCGCAAAAGCTGCAACGGGGTCCTCCAAAAATGTGATATTTGGGGGAGTTTCTAGAAGCGATAAAAACCGGAACGACACTGACAACATATTTACATTGATAATCATGACATATATTTTCCATTTCTTTTGCATATTAAAAAATTTTGCAAGCATTTTATTAGGTCTTTAAAAGCAGGGTTGTCCCGTTCAGAGCCCCAATGGCCTGCTTTGCAAGGGAGCCGTGCATCACATACAAAGGTTACAAAATCAAACACGAATTGTATTCAGCTTTGATTAGAGATTTTTGCCTTACTTGAACTATGGTGTACTAACTTGGGGTGCTACAGCAAAAATTCGTTTAGAAAAAAAAAACGCTTCTTCAAAAGAGAGCTGTTAGGATTATTTCAGCAGTAAATGCACGTGCTCAACTGATATGCTGTTTTATTGGAATAATATTTTGAAAATACAAGATATTTATTTTAATATTTTATTTGGTATCCCTCATGTATCAGATCAATAATGAAAATGTGCCTCACGCAATAGCGTCCAATAATAGAGTACACAAGTATTGTACAAGACAGGCTGCCCTATATCATCTCACATCAGTCAGAATCAAACTCAGAAATAATACTGTCGAATTGGCAGGCCAAAAATACTGGAACTCCTTGCAATCCTCTTTTAGACAGGCCATTAGCCTATCTGGATTTAAACGTAAGATGAAATCTTATCTTCTAGACCGGTATGATGAATCCTGATGTTATACTGTACTTCAGATGAAATAACTTGCAAAGTTATAAATACAATGTATATAAACTTCCGTGCTCAATATGTGAGTCCCTATATGAATGGCAAGTGGGACCTTTCTTGTTACTGTATTATGAGCTTCTACTGTACAAAGATTTGTGTGACGTACAGCTTGTGCCAAATATTTTGACCTTGCTTCAGTGTATTGAAATTTGAAACTGTTAAGTATTTCTTTACAAATTCTGAAATTTGTCAGAGGGAACACAAACATATGTTTCCACTGTTGATAAAGTATCATAAATTGTAAATTATATATGTATTAATCTCTAAATAGGACTGAGATGGAGATGTCTCCACGTTAAACTAGATACAAGTATTAAATCTGCTGTACTGGTTTAAAAAAAAATGTTTTTAATGATTAATACTGAGTTACATCGCATAGTTAAGCACTGGATATTTTGTAAGTCATTGCCTTTATTTCGCCCTCTTTACTGTTGTCTTTGTAACTGTCTAGTGTCCAAGTCCAAGTTCATATTTCTCCATTATTCAATCCCTTATTCTGTTTAAACACATTTTTTTTTTTTTTTTTTACATCCGTTAGTGCGCTGCATTCTCCCCCTCCCACAATTATCATTTCATCTCCCCATACTATATAGTTTCAGGCTGAAATTTTCAGTCTTAAGAATATTAGTACCTGCTGGCTTTTTGTTTTGTTTTGTATTATTTGTAAATAGGAATTTCTGCAATTTACAAGCATTGCTTCTCAGCAGGTCTCCTATCTTTTACCCTGAAGTATAAATAATTTAAGTTTTCTATCAGCTATCAGCCATGATTGTGTAATCATTGATTTTTGTCTTCGCCCAATATTACATCTTTTGTAATTATGTTATTCTTGGTGGAAATGAACAACTAAATTGAAATTGAAATTGAAATCGAATTGAAATTGTAAATTGTAATATACACACACACACTCTAGGCCGACGGAGGCCTAGCTTTATGCGGACGAGACTGATTATGGCTGAAACTGAGAGCTCCATCAATGAGATACGACCAAAAAAAAAAAAATAATGATTATAATACAAATTGATGTATTTTGAATCATACCTCCACAGCTATGCTCTATAAAAATCAGGGATCATACACAATTTCCTCCGCTCGATACTGACAATACGTGGTTATGCTAAGGATATAATCCCTACACATTAAAAAAAATGTAACTATATGGTCCAACCACTTACTCACCCCCCCCCCCCCCTGTCAGCTGATGAAGCCCGGAAGTAGCATCAAAAACATAAACTGCCCCCCCCCCCACCCACCCTCCAACCCCCCCCCCCCCCACCCCACCCCATCCACCCACGAGACGCCGGCAGTCAAGTGCTTTCTTTTTTTTCGGATAAAGTATCTTTGAATATTTCTGCATATCCTTTTTCTGATGCGTTTTGTCTGGAAAATGTTGTAATATTCACTCACCCAACTATATGGTCGGTTAAAAAATGCATAACATTCAAACGGATTGTCCAACTTTTCACACTTACCCACTCAAGTCCTCAACCTGATATTGATACTGCTGCATTCTCCAAATCGACGCCTTCAGGATTCCATTCTCCTTCAACCATGACGGAACAAACCACTGTTTACATATCCTGGCCATGAACTGCATGTTGTAGGACCTACTACGACCTTACTTATCTTACCCTAGATGTGTATTGGTCGTTGTTGTTGTTGTTGTTTTATTTCCGTACTAAAAAATCAACACATTTCATACATAAAGGTCAGAAAAGAAAAAAAAATACATACGGAGGGTAGCCCATTGGTCGTTCTAAAAAGCAAAACAAGTCAAAGATGTAACAGAGGGCAACGTTTTGTAATAGCAGATGTGTTTTGAGCAAAATTAGTAAGGTAAACTTAGGCCTAAGTTATCTGTTTATTTGATATGAATTGTTTGATAGAAAGTAACGTCTTATGAATTATTGTTTATATGGCATGTTGCGAAGTTTGAGGAATTGAACATGATGCAAATTGAAGAGTTCCGTAAAAAAAAAAAAATCGAAGCAACATTTAGTTGTTCGTAAGTCTCTATAGCCTCGAATAGCTGTTGCCCAATATCAGTAGTAAATATTAATGGGTCACCTTTGCCAAACTTCATTCAGTCTATATACCACGTTTGCAACCAACAGGACCTTGTAATGCGACAAGCTCAGCAAAGTTGGCTTGTCTGTGATAACCCAGTTAGTAATTGTAATGACAAGTCAGCTCTAGATTCTTAAGTTCAAGTAATATCAAAATTATCATTAATTATCCCTTTGTCATGACATTCTCAGTAATCTATCTCCTTTATGACCTGTGAGAATGTGTCTATTTGTTTCATCTGTCTGTCTATCAGCTATTACAGGGGCCCAAAACGGGGGGTTGCAGCACCCCCCTCCCCCCCCCCCCCCCCCCCCCCCGTCACGCTTGGCTCTTCACCAAAGTGATGAACTTTCTGACGAGCAGGCAAGAATGAAAAATTGGGTTTTTTTATGCGGGTCACAAATTTTACTTTCATCATTCTAATTTCTGATGGTTAATAATCATACATAAGTGTTATTAAATGCAGCAATCCCTTTTTGTTTGTTTCAGATTGATATAGTGATTACAAGATTCAACAGGTCCCCGGCCTGACAGACGGCTTGAGAACAAAAAGAGTCGTAAAGAGATATTAAAACTACTTTATAAATCCAAAGAGCATTCCTATTTATATTGATGAAAATCGGTTTTGAAGTGGCTGATATCTAAACACAAAAGAAAACAAAGCGATCCTCATCAAAAGGTGGGTCCCACTTTTGATTATGATCGTTTTGTTTTGGATATTTCAGCCATTCCACAATGGATTTTCATCAATTAAATTTTGAATTCCTCTTGATATAATATTTTACATTTCATAAGGAGGTTTTTTTTTTTTCATCATCTAAAAAAGCTTATCTAAAAAAAACCCAAAACAAAACAAAAACCGTTGAAAACCCAAGCCCCATCTCAACCGAAACCATGTGTATATATCTTGTGCAAGCAGCTTCAATGTGTTTTTTGTTGTAAAAGTTCCCTCATGTCTGAATATATTACATGTATACGCAAAACTAAATTTCGTAACAACGCACCCGTTTTAATTTTCGGAATAGGGAAGCTTATTTCGTTTTCAGAGTGACGAACCTTGGTGGAACAACGAACCTTATTTTATTCCAGGAATTATACAAACCTTCTCAATAACGCTATAAATGTTCAAATTAACGAACCCTTCTCCGTTTTCTAACGAAGACATCTTCGTCTGAGCAGGGAGGTGAGACACCTCCCTGGTCTGAGCCTTCCCCCCTCTGAATAATATCTTTCTTTCGTTTATCCTATGACTTGTCCAAACCGCCTTGGACTACTTAACATAACATTTATGTCGGAATCTCGGAGCTTGGGTGTTTGTTCCATGTTCATCGTGTCACTGCCAGGTTCGAGTCCCACTGGTTCCTTTTTTCCTGACATGTTTGTTAATTTACAGATCAGCAGTTGCGATCGTAACAAAAATTAATTTTCATTTGTAGAGGGAGACAAACTGAAGAAACTCAAACCTGAGAAGACAGTCATCTTCTTGGACATCGGTTATTTGTGGGTTTCAGAATCACCCCAACGTTGATCACACTCTAATCTGTATTACGACGTTCGATAATGGGAGGGAAGTCGTCTCATCCCACTCATGATAAGTGTGCTGCTCCTACTGACCACTGCATAAGCAGTGTGCGTTTTATTGGGAACAAAGATCCCTTTCAGAAACCAGTACATTGCTCACTTCCGGGTGTACCGTGTATGGGGTACGCGTGTCCCGCACGGACACCCACGACACACCACTACTCGAGTACACACACATGTCATTTTCTGCATTATATAGGAACAATAATACCCTGTACACCAGCACGCTATGCCGTTATGAATGAGGCAGTTATTCATCATCATTGCCAACCTTTAATACTATAGGTTTTCCCGGCCAATTTCGCACTTTTTTCAGTCCAATTCCCAATTTGTGCATTCAATTTAGCATAATATAGCCTAGATGGCATTATTATTATCATTTTAGAATGGTTTATTGGGTAAAGTTTGCAAAATCGTAGCCCGAAGGCTAAAATACATTGCAATGACAATTAGATACATTGAACTGTTGTACATTACATCCACATAAAAAAAAAAAAAAAAAAAAAAAAAAATGTTCGGTATTTTAATTTTATGTGAATATAATCTTTTCATTTAAATTCATTTTGGAGCATATTTCAAATTACATTTAACATCATTCGAATCAGCACTTTTTCAGTTCAAATTCATAAGACAATTAGGCATCATTTCGCAAATCGTTCATTCAAGTTAGGTTGATATAGTCACGTGATCACGTATACGCTGCGCTCGTTCATTCGAATTCATTCTTGGGCATCCAATTTAACATTTACTGCAGTCAATTTCGCTGACACGTTAATGCATTTATTCCTTTTATTCCATTTTCATTCATCATAGTGTTTGCAAGCATCTTAACATTTCATATTTTCGTGTTCATTCTTCATTCTGATATCACCTTTACAGTACTTTCAAAATATGTGTATGTGTTTAAAATGTTCGATAGCATTACTGTTCACAGATACATTAATCTTGTTTGTTTTGACATTAACTGGGAGAAGGAGGTTTCAATTTACATCGTACAATTATTTCTTATATCTGCATGTTTCATTATTTTCATTTGGTGGGTGATATATTGCGTTAATCATCATTAAGAATAAAGTTCTTGGATCAGCTCTAGCCATCAGTTTGTCCAGTTTATTACCCTCATATGCTTCTATGATTCTTTCCCTGTCTTCTTGAGAGATACGCCTGTATCTAACTCGTACTGCCATGACTGGACACAAGAAAATGAAGTGAATCTATGGTACTGGTGCATGCATAGTTCTGATAACATGTATAAAAGAAGAGGGGCGACACAGAAAACAAACTTGAATTATTTAGGGTCAAAGATACCTTTGCTATATACTTAACAGTATGTGGATGAAACAAAAATTCACATTTAAATACGTATAAACCACGGTTCTCACCTTTTCAAAATAGAAATAACAGAAATAACTAGAAATGACATAACTCCAATTTGAATGATGTATGTTTGGAATTTGACTGCCCATACGCGAAATGGAATAACTGAAATACAATTTTCCGCCAGTGCTGGCGAACATGAATGACTGAAGAACACGTGCCAATTTGAATGCTCGTTTTATGAATTCGAAAGGCACATGTGCGAATTTCATTGATCGAAATGCTAAATTGAATGAACAAGTTGCAATTTTGAATGACAGAATGTGCAGTGACGAGGATTTTCGTTAAATTAAATGAACCTTTTATCAAATAGACTGACAAAAGTGCGAAATTGGCCGGGAAAACCTATATTATCAAAATCAAATCAGCTTTCATTCTCAAAATGAAACCCGAATGCTACACTAATTTGCCGATTGCACTGATTGCAGGTGATAGCCATACTCGCTGGGTAACCTTCTTTATTCAAAGTCGTTGCGCTGAGTCGTTTGTCTGCGAGACTATTCATTGTCATCCCTCATATTGTGATTTATACAGAGCAAACCCAGATTCTCTAAGCCACGGATTAAAAAGGGATCGTATAGTTTTGGCTGAGACCTTATTGCAGGTTTCTAACATTTTTGGTGAGATAATGAGAAACCTCTTATGAAATATGATAAAGAGCATGTAATTTCATGAAGAATTCGATCAATGTTTATTTGATAAAAACTGATTTTGAAATGGCTGAGATATCTAAAACAGAGCAATTCTAATAAAGTGTGGGGCCCACCTTTTATTACGATCGCTTTGTTTTACTTTGGTTTTTGATTTTTCAGTCATTCCTAACTTGATTTTCATCAAATAAACCTTGATTTCCTCTCAAAATAATATGCTTTGATATTCCATAAGTGTTTTCTTGGTATCTTGCAAAAAGTTAAAAGCCAAATTCTCATCTCCACCAATACTGCAGGGGCGGCGCACCCGTGGGGCCGTAAGAGGCACTACAATGTGAGGGGAGAGAATGAGGTGAGGACCTTTTTTCTTTTTTTTTTTTTTTTTGCTTGTTAGCTCATGAAACCCGGAAGTGGGCCCCCACACTTTTGAAAACAGTGCGCCGGCCCTGTACTGTACTAAAAAGCGGTAAGCCGCTATACCAGGACGTCTTATCGCACACCCAACAACTTCAAGTGCGATCACGTGCTGCGGAAAAGTTGCTAACTTATCGAAATAGGACTATTATCATCGGTGCGAATTAGCACAGGTTGTCAGGGTGAAAACAATGATCAAGGAGATAGAATATTATGTGTTTTTTAATCATTTCTAACTTTTACGGTCATTGTTGGTGTTGTTTATCGTAAACCCAATACCAACATTACAGAATTCCAAGAATCTTTCTTAAATTTATTGCATTCTTTAAAATTGAAAAGACGCAATTGTTCGATTATGGGTGATTTTAACATCGATCTTATTGATGGTGAAAAAGATTCAGAAAACTTTCTAACTGTCATGCATTGTATTGGATTGTCTCAAGTGAGTAAGTGATTTCTTTTCCAACTAGATTAACCCGAAATTTTGCTTCCTTGATTGATCATTTGTATACAAATAATTATGGACATGTTTAATATACATGCAGGTATTATTGAGGCTGATGTTTCAGACCATCTTCCAATCTTTACTGTCTTTGAAAGTATGTTTTATTTTAACCCTATTCTAAAGCCCAAGGGGGGGGGGGGGCACATTGTGCCCCCTAACATATTTTCGTTTGTCATTCCTTCGCCCTTGATCCGATTTCAACCAAATTTGGTGACTTTTCCTAAAATTTTATTGCGAACATTTTGAAATATTATTTAGCTATATTTGATGTTGCTGGTTGCCATGGCAACCATAAACTGACAACCATGTCAGTCAGATTTTGCATCTTTTTTTCTGTTACCATTTCATTTAACAGCATTAGTGTATGAAATGGATGTTTCTTAGCTGAAATTTGTTGAAGGAGCAAAATTCGAAATAATTATGGTCCTGGAAAGTTTTTCTTATTATTTCCTTTGTTCTTATGTGACAAAGGCATAAAACAATAGATATAATAGAGATAATTGAAAACAATAATATTTTCTAAAGATTGCCCTTATATTTTGAGTTATTTTGATTCCTTCACCCAAGTTATGCCTCTAGTATCATTATTATATATCATATTATCATTTTGCAATCTCAAAATTCCAGTATTATGCAAATATGAAATGTCATAACTATACATGTACCCATCCCAAACATTTCATCTCAGGTCTCATAACGTATCACTATGTTGATATGAATAGCGCCCTCATGTGGTGACATTGAGAAATTTCATCCATAACAAATAATAAAATTTCACTTGATTATCATTTGGGGCAAATATGAACATGATTGGTCTATGATAAGACATATATAATGGGGATAAAGAAATTATACAGAGAAATCATGTTTTTAGCATATTTCCTTTGTATTTCTTTATATTTTGATAAATAGCACCCTCCATGGGTGACCTTGTGAAAATTCAAATGTACGATCATGTAGAGTATGAGTTACTCTATACCCACGTGCCAAATATGACGATGATACATCAAATAATAAAAAAAATTATATAGGGGGCACAATGTGCCCCCCCCCCCCCCCCCCCCCCCTCTTGGGCCTGCGAGGGGTCAAAATAGCTTGGGCTTAATAGGGTTAAAAGTACCGTCCCAACTTTGGGGAAAGTTGTACGATCGTATAAACATTATGATGTCAATTTATATTGTTTAGATTTAGCCAATGCAAGGTGGGATTATTTGTATAAGTGTAAAGATGTGAATGATGCATATTCTGTATTTTGTGGTATATTTCGAAAAATATGTGATAAACATGTTCCATTAAGAAAGAATAATAGTACTAGTCATTCAAAATGTTACCCTAAAAATCCATGGGTAACAAAGGCGATTTTAAAGTCAATTAAAGATAAATACAAATTGTATAAAAAGTATAGATCATCAAATTTTGATCTAAAATATGAAAGGGAGTACAAGGTATATCAAAATATTTCAACTACTGTTTTGAAAAATGCCAAACGGATTTATCATAGTAGTATGTTTAATGATAATAAGCAAGATTCGGGTAAAACATGGAAAATAGTCAAGAGTTGTTACATCCTGGTAAAGAACATACTGCATGTTTAGAAATTGAAGAGTTGGTGGTTAATAAAATTGATGACGATAAATCTGTTTGTTTTTTTCTGCAAAAGAAATAGCAGAAGAGCTTAATGATTATTTTGTAAATGTATAAGGACCAAAGTTGGCCAGTAAGATTCCTGAAACACAAATCAATCTAAAAGAATTCTTGGGGGAAAAGAATAATAAATCGTTATTTTGGAGGCCAGTTACAGAGAAAGAAGTGCTCGATAATTTATTCGCATTAGACTCTAAGAAATCACATGGATATGATAATTTACCAGTAAGATTATTAAAGGATGCAAACAACAAGTTTTGTTTGTAAGCCATTGCTTTACATTTTTAATTTGTCCTTATAAACTGGAATCTATCCTCAAGCCTTAAAGATGGCCAAAGTAACACCAATATAATTATAAAAAGGGCCGAAATCGGACCCCGGAAATTACCGACCTATCTCGGTTCTGCCAATAATTGGAAAGGTTTTAGAGAAAATTGTAAATGATAGACTGGTTGATTTTTTTAAGTCCAATGATATCTTTTATAAACACCAGTATGGCTTTCGTAAAAGATACAGTACGAAACTGTCTTTAATTGATCTTGTAAATACACTAATGACATCACTTGATGAAGGAAAAATAACACTTGGTATCTTTATAGATTTTAAAAAGGCTTTTGATACGATAAATCATGATAAGGAAGGAAAAATAACACTTGGTATCTTTATAGATTTTAAAAAGGCTTTTGATACGATAAATCATGATATTCTTCTATGTAAACTGGCTCATTATGGTATTCGTGGAATTCCACTTCAATGGTTTGCTGATATCTGTCCAACAGATCTCAGCTGCTATCTTATGAAGGAATGGTCTCGACAACAAAGACTATAACTTGTGGTGTCCCGCAAGGGTCAGTTTTGGGGCCTACACTCTTTTTGTGATGATTTGCCACGCTCTTCCTCTTTCTTTAAATTCAGATTGGTTGCTGACGATTCAAATCTTTTTCATACTTATGCTGCTCGCCAAAAAGAAATTGATTACAGGACAAGATCTAATGAAAAAAGAATGTTGTACTTACGAAAATTTAGAACCACACAGGGACAATTTTTCGATTTCTTACCTAGGACCTAAACTTTGGAAAACATTGCCACGAGAAATGCGTGAACAAAGCAAAAGATCTACATTTCGTAAATGCCTTGCAGATTTCCTACTCTAATAGATATTATACTGTATCAAGTATTATTAGTTTTCTATGTTAGAAAATGAATGATGTACATTGCATAAATATTCACAGTCATTTCAACTAACCGCGACTAATTTTTCTTTTGTATTTAGCTTTTAGTATGAAGATCAAGGTGACCAATCTCCACTAGCACTTGTGCTAACTTTTGGTTTCCTTGTTAACAACAACTTCGTAGAATTATGCTACATGTATCATATTTAACTCTCAAATATCATAATTTAATCGTGTTATTGTAAAGGAGTAACAGATAAGTATATATTTTTTTTCACATATGTATGTTGGTACAATTGTGTTATGATTCTCATATGTACATATATTAAAAATGTTGTTGCTAATAAAACTGAAACTTCAAACTTCAATATTCCCGACAATATACAGACGATTTTTCGGTCAATAACAATGATCAAGTAGCTTTTGCGTTGTTCATTTCATAAAAGTATAACACTGGTTTTAATTATGTGCCATAAAACTACCACCAGTCCTAGCTCGACATAAAATAAAACACACCCGTCTTAGTCATAAGAGATCACTCCAGTTAAAGGTGATACACAGTGAATAGATCGTGATTACCGTGTATTATCATGGCCCACCTTCAGCTAACAAGCGTTGGCTCGATGACGCCATGGGATACAGTTGTGCTTAGGGGGCGCTTTACTATTGATGACAGCCCAAGTGCACGGTCTTTTACTAATGGCTTAGGAATGTCGTTTTCATGCTGTGTGGATTCAGTATACAATCAAATCGCTGTGCTCGCTCTCATCGGGAGATCACACAGTGGTGCTTGCAAACTCAAGTAGGGGCTACCCCTTAGTACACTACAGTGTGTATAGACCTATACAGGTGGAAAATTCGCGATAAAAGGCCCATTATGCAAGAATTATTGTTCGCGATGAGTTTGCGATAAACAGTTATGAAACTAATGTGGAACAGTTATGAACTGCTTGAAATTGTTGTGAAAAAATGATTCTTTCAACCTTTTGAGTGAAATTCTATTTTCATTTTGTTGTTTTTGTGTTCCATGCATTGCGCTTACTAGCTCGTGTCTCACACCTGTATAAAATGCTGAATGGGTCATGAGTCAGACGATGGACACCTGCAGATGAACAGAGCCATGGTCGGCAGACGGCCCATGCAGCCAGCACTGCATAATGTACAGTGTTCCATTTGGAAGTCTGTATGGCTACCGAAGAGCGTACAACCCGCTCTTTAGTGGCTATCTCGCTTTGTCGCAACAAGTGAGGAGTTTCAGTCGAGTTTGAAGAATAAAAGAGACTCCAGATTCCGAACAGAATATGAAAGATATGAATTTGCGAAAACAATATTGATTATTCAATTCAAAATATCTAATAAGAAGACAATAAATTGGAGGCTTTGAACTGTTGAAACTGGTTTTTGATCTAAAAACACTAATTTTGAAGATATACGAGGGCTTTTCATGTCAGATGCTTTCTCAATGGCGGTAAAATATTACACTGAGTCTGAACGCCAGGCTTGTTTTGCTTAGGCTCAACTCCCACTTTCTATACCTTCTGACGCTGAAATTGAATTCAGTAACAGCAGTTATAGGGACTACACAATTGAAAGGGTCTATCATCTACAGTGTGTGTTTGGCGGGTCAAGTTTACGAGTAGCCTATACAAAGTGGCCAACATACAGCTACATAATGGCCTGAAAGACAAAACAATCAGGGCGGATACCGTCGAAAAGCAAATTGCAAGTATACACAAGTCTATGTATACCTTCATGATGTACTAACCTATGTCAGTATACATCGTCATGTCCAAAATCGTCATCAACGAGTTATGATCACGTATACATTTTACATGATAGGCTTATACAGTGTATATCAAAATTTTTCTGAGCATTTAGCAGTCCAAAAAAAAAAAGAAAAAGAAATCTGCAGTGCAATACTGCAAGTATTAAAAACTTATTAATATCTTCACTGCATTCATACTGCTGCAATGACAGAAGTTAAAGGGATGGTGCAGTATTGGTGGAGATACCAAGAAAACACTTGTACAGAGAATACCATTTTAAGAGGAATTCAAAATTTATTGGATGAAAATCAGGTTTGGAATGACTGAAACGTCCAAAAACAAAGTAAAACAAAGCGATCGTGATAAAGTGTGCATGGGTCTCACACTGTCTTATCAGATTTGCTCTCTTTTGGATATCTCAGCCATTTCAAAACCAATTTTCACCAAATAAACGTTGTATTCCTCATGGAATTAGATGCTCTTTCATATTTTATAAGAGGTTTCTCATTATCTTACAAAAAAGTTAGAAACCTGAAATTGGGTCTCAATCAAAACAATAACCTTTAATGACATTTAGATTCGATAACGTTCCCTCTTATTGTTTCCCCGCTATACCCCTTTCGGGGTTTACACGATAAGACCGACTCTGGTTTTGGCAGATGTGAAGAAGCAGGCAGAATAATTCGAAGTATAAAGGTTATAGCGAGAAAGGGGTGGGTGGAGGGCAAAAGATGACACTCGTATTGCTGATGAGATGAATATAATGAACGCGGCAAACACTAAGTGTCTGAACTAACAACAGCAGCAGAAGTCACATAGAAAGAGGAAGAGGAGAAGAAAAATTCCCCATTCGGCATAGATGGTGACTAACCAAAACAATAAGGATTATTCAGAAAGCAACCTGTTTTACAGTTTATGATTGAAAATGATGTCAGTTCAAAGGCGGAACGTGATGCATACACAAAACCAAGAAAAATAAAACGGAGAGAATCATTACTGCGTCGACCAAATTTTTGTTGTATTCGAAGAAAAAAAAAGTATCTTCAGAACACTTTGTTTCTTTTTTGTATCTTTGTATTTTTCTCAGTTTTTAGCCGATTGTAATAATGGCTGAAGATTGAACGCTGTAGGAATCAGCTGATAGCAAAGCCTGCATGCTCTTGTGTCGTGAGACAGATTAAGAAGACATGATATGTATTGATCGAATACAATAGTGTACAATGACAAGCGGAAACCCCCAAGGTGACTCCAAGGCTTCAACACAAAGGCACTGGAGGGTCGAAAAGTCGTCAGAAGGATGAGGTGCATGCATTTTGACTTTTCTATACAAGACAGCTCTCCCGGCAAAATTAGGTTGTAGACTATCTTGCATGCCCCTTTTTATGACTGGCAAATTTCACACGAGAATGCCCAAGATATCAGTAATATTCAAACATGGCTGGGACTGAAGTCGCTACAAACGGAACCCAAGATTTATTCAATTATCCTTTGCCTTTCCATAAGGGAAAGTCAAAAGATTGTATAATGGAAAATAAAAAAATAATAAACGTTGCTACATTCATAAATTCATTGTCCCTACTGCTCATTAACCCCCCTTTTTTACCACACAGGGACTTTGGACACTGAATACACAGTACAACGCTTTGAGATTTTCTGAGCCGTAATAAACACTCAAAGCACACAGAACGTTAAGCTGTTTCAGTTGTGCTCTTTCATATTTTTATAATACGCATGATGGACATTGGTTTCTATTGCAAAGAATGAAATGAAAAGTATATAGACATGTCTCAGATAGAGAACAGATAGGAAGTAATTCACTAAAGGACAAATGACTAACTTCAGTTATCATCATCAATCCCCAAAGGCTTCTCTCTCTGTCTCTTCTGTACCTTTGGAATCTCAGTTTTTTTCATCAAATTCCTTGGCCCATAG